>CM049825.1:16542775-17005275 GCA_027422435.1 Schizopygopsis pylzovi
TCCAAAAGTTTACGAACATTAAAATGTTACGAACATGATAAACTTTGGTTAAGTAAACATTAAATAGGATCATTATGATGAGAAAGGATAAAAGAGTGTGCAAGTCGGATGATTGCTAGTGGTTTCGGACCGAAAGCGGCGTCGTGTTCATCATGAAAGAGCATGCATGAATGGTGGTTGTATACATTTTGACAGATTCTAGTTTCGTTTGGGCTCCTCCTCAGTGCATCCTATAAATGTTGTCATGTCTTTCACACATTCAGTCTGTTTTTCTTCATTAGTAAAATACAATTTTATAGGAGGAGTTGAATCACGTAGACAGCAGATTAAGTACAAATATTAATATGCAATAGCGCATAATTTTAGCTAAATGCTCCTCTTCATAGTTATTTTTCTAGCTAACTGATGAGCTTATGGACACTGAGTGGTTATTCTGAGGTAAATGTATTATTACAATGCAATGTTTACAAGCTTTACACATTTTCCTCAGTTTGAAACACTGAATGAGCTTTTACATGAAACATTTCAGTAAGTTGCACTGTAGGCTCTCTTATAAAATAGCCTACCTTTTGATGTTAAATCATGTTCATTTCGTACTATAGACCCCTTCAATGTTTGTAAACATCGGAAGCCTAGGTTGGGTGTGCGCGCAGCTTGGGGTCAGAAAAATGGCGCGGCTAATAGACCGGCATATTGTGTCAAGGAGAAACAGACAAGCCTTATAGATAGATAAGATACTTTTTTATTATTATTTGTACCTTTCCATTTTTGTCTTAGGTGTCTGGCTTTGTTTTGTGTACACAAACAAGGAGGGCACAAATTCAGGACTACTGGAGTCAAGTTATGCCTCTCCTACAAAAAATAATTGCACACATTGATTACAACACGATCTACTGTTGTCATAGTGAAAACGCTAATGTAAAGCTAGTCTGCGATCTGCTAAGTCTGTAGCATGCCACAGGTCCATGACATTTACAACACTATTAACTTGCATAGCTTAACGTACAGAAAACTGTTCATGCAATCCAGGCTTTCGAGTTTAAGCAAACAGAAAGGGATGATAAAGATGACTTTAACGTTTCCTGATATGAAGTGAGCGCTACCAACACGAGCCTCTTTGATCGTAGTATTGTCCCAGTCTGCCCGTTTAATAGCTTGCAGTCACAGATGTCATCTATTTTTTGAAACGGATGAGATCCTGCAGGAATCCTGAAAAACTTGACTCCAGAACTGGTGCGATTTTCACAGTCCACGACGCAACAAGTAGGCATTTTGTCTAGGGCTGTGATGGTGGCCGTGACAACCGCGTCACCGGCGGTAGTGCACGTGACGTCACACACCGGGTGTATTTAACTTTCTCATTTAAGGCTACTTTCCTATTTTACTGTATTATTTATTTGATATTTATTTTAGTGTTTTGCAGGCTGAGTGTTGACTGACGTAAGTGCTAAAATAAACACGTATGTTTGTTAATAGATGATTGAGCCTCATTTATTTATTTTTGCGTTTCAGAATTATATATATATATATATCACAACACCGCGCCACCTGTAGTAGTTGGTCCATTACCACCGCGGTGGTAAAAATCTGCCACCGTCACAGCCCTAAGTTTTGTCTTGACGAGAAATTCTCTGGTTAACACAATGGGATGGAATGAACGTTCTGACCCCGACATGCGCACTGCGAACTTCTGTGACGTATACCGTGAAGGGGTCTATAGTAGTACATAGAAAGATATAATGGGTTCACTTGCTGCTTTAACTGAGGCGCTAAAGAGATTGCGCCTGCCGCATTAAGCCTGTGCTAAACTTTCCGCGTGCGCAATCCAGACGCATACACGGACTACTTGTATTTATACTACCGAAAGTGTACGCTGGAGGTCCGCATTAAAGAGCGCCAAAACCGTATTGTTTGAATTTCGTTATGAATTTGGCATCATTTTAAAGCTTATATTTTGTTTATTAAAAAGTAACAAAGCACAAAGCTTTTTGCGATTACTGGATGGCAAGTGCGCTTCAAATAACCAACATGAAGTCCACGCATTAACAGAACACAGCATATAGACTAAGATCTCGAAAAGAAGAAGCCATATTAGTAATGATTATGAGAATTGTTGACAATATTGCCAGTATCCACAGATAATAAATGTCTGAAGAAGCCTATATTCATTATTTTAAAAGGAACACACCGGCAGTCCTAATATGAAATCAAATTTTTTTTACAAATACTATGTAGGCCACCATTCATGCAGCATCATATTCTGTAAATCAGGCTATGTAAATTGCAGCCTATCATAGAGAAGATAATATCCTTATCTTGTAATTGACATGAACATGGAGACTAACAGTGATCATTCATATTTCAGATTCTTAATTTTAAGAAGTGTATTCAAGAAATGAAACAGCTATTCTGTAAATTAAGTTTGCTGTGGTGTTCAGAGCATATAATTAAACACATAATTATACATTTCAAGTGTTAAAAAATAATTAGTCATAACTCTTATATCCTTTGAACCCATTCAAAGTTGCTGACTTGTTTGAAGTTGTTTTAGCATTCCAGGACCGCAGGACACGGCCAGTAGGTTATACCGACTGCCATGATTGTCACCAGGCAGATATCAGGCTCACCCTGACCGCTGCTTAACTGATATTTATCTGCCTCAACTGCCTTCCATTTACTTCTGCAGTAAATTAATTGTCCTTCAGTTAACAAATATTCAGGGTTACTTTGCATAAAGAGTTATTGGTGCTCTATTCAGAAGAATTACTCATTTTATCTGTCCACGTTACAAATGTCATTTCATTCACGATGTATGATCTTTAAATTTGATAGTAAATGATGACAGGTTATTTTAATGTGTTTTGAACTTGTTCTATTCTTTGCCAGTTTTCAAGAAATGGTATTATATTGTGTTACAGAGGCAATCTTGCAGGATTGTTTAATTTTTTTCCGTCCACGTTACACACGTTATAATAATAACGTTATACACACTTTGCACACTTGTAGGAGTTCCTTTGGCTTCTACATTTGGCAAATAAATTTGAAAAATATACCTGTGGTATTTGTTAGTAATTTTGCTGGCTTTCAGTTTATGAACATACCAGAATCAAAAATGCACCTTTAAGTTTATAGAACAGATAATATTAGATGGCCACCCTGCCTGCATGGAAGTCCATATTACCAGTTTTGTGACCCATACACAACACATGACTCATAACTATACCAAATTAGGAGCAAAGCAAAACATGAACTGGGATTCAACCAGAATTGTATTAAACTGAATTAGATTAAGTACACTTTCTGCTTGAATTTACACTGTTTTTCCGTCCATGTTACATACGTTAAATTTTACATCAACTCAACTTTGATCAAAGTTGACTAGTTTACCATTGCCAGATTTATCCTGTCTTTCACACAGCTGTACCCCAGGTTTTCTCAGGATGTTAACCTGAGGACAATGGCTTTCTCCATGAAGATTGATTTTGCAGGCTATTGTCCTTGCAGTTAGGCCTAAACTGTGGAATCGCCCATCAAAGATTTTAATATAATAAAAACCTTTTTAAAAGAAAAAAAATCACTATATCGTGATATACAAATTTTTATATCGTGATATTAGATTTTGGTCATATCGCCCACCCCTAACTGCCACTCCATCTGAAAGCAGGTGATGGAGATTTAGTGCCAATCACGGAACCGGCTTTACTGACGAGATGCGCATGATAATCACATGCGATTAATTGCACAGCCCTAATATATATATATATATATATATATATATACACAGACAGACAGACAGACAGACAGACAGATAGACAGATAGATAGATAGATAGATCCCGAGTTTAAAGTTATAATTCTAAATAAACAAATGTAAACAGTGAATATATATTGTAAATGCAAATATATAGATACAAATCTGAATATATAAATGCTAATTTTGAATATATAGAAGTACATATGAATTTTAAACGTATGGGCCAATTTATCAGCCTTGGCATCACAAATATACACATGTATGATACATCTACTTGTATTTATATATTTAGGTCTCTATCCATATATTTAGAAATAAATATATATTCATATAGCAATTAATTTTTTAGAATTATAACTTTATATTTAGGATTTATATATATACATTCAGATTCCAGCTTTCTAATAATTATTTTCTGTTTGGCCCTTCATAATACTAATATTATAATATTCATAAAGACATAAATTATATATATATATTCCTTATTAAAAAAGATGGTAAATTACTTTGAAGAAAAGTGCCTGATAATTTTTTTTTATAAATAAATGTGAAAAATATGATTTGATTAAATATAAAGTTTCATGGTCAGCAAAACAAGTTAAAAAAAATACATAAACTAAAACAAATATTAAATTAAATAATAAAAAATGTAAATATAAAATAAATGAAAGAGCAAATAAATGTATATAACTACATTGAATAAGCAATACATACAGTGCATAAATACAATAAAGCAATAACAAAAAAAATAATAAACATAAAGCTAAAAGTCAGCAAATAAATAAATGAATGTGTAACATGTATATGAGTTCAAGTTTTTTTTTTACTTGATTAATCTACAAACGATTTATTTAAATGAATAATTGCTATTTTTCATAATAAATATTATGTAAAGTAATTTTCATTTATTCAGGAGACGGGTAGAGCAGAAGTCGACACATTTAAACTGTGCTTTGCTCGGATGCATCACCCACAGACACAACTAGGGTGGTTTTTCACACATCCCGTTCCCTGATCTCAAGGAAACTGATTGCCTTTAATTTAGCAGGATGCTGCCAGCATGAGAATGAAGGAACGGTTTCTTTGTTACGCTAAGAGATTGTCAATATAAACATTCCTTTCAAATTTTTCACTTATGTCCTTGCATGTTGAGTTACCTGTCTCTAACCCTGCTGAAGCTAAAAAGTGTGTTTTTTCCTAATCTAAGATCGAGCCAACTTTCAACAGTAAATATTTCACAAATAACATCTCTGTGTGATGTCCCAATAGAAGGCACGATGAAATTAATCCTTGTAGGCTCAATTTGCATTTATATTTTATATCTGAAATATTATGCAATATTATAATGTTGCATCCCAAATTATCGTTTGTTGAACATAGTATGGCAATATAAGAATTATTCAGGACTGTTAAAAGTTCATATGCATGAAAACCCTACAGATTATTGCATTGTAAACTGAGAAATACAAATATCTTAGTATGCACCATAAATGCTAACATAAAAGATTAGAATTACTGCAAGGACTGAAAATAGCATGTCTTGTTTAATATTATGCAGGTCGGAATTTAAATTGAATCCTAAAAGCTACGGGCAGCCAGTGAAGTGAAGTTAAAATGGGGGAATTCTGCTCATATTTACGTGTTTCAGTTAATAAGATGCGTGCAGCCGTTTTGCACCATCTGCAAACGAGGAAGTGAAAACCGGGATTCCCCACATACAATGCATTACAGTAATCTAGCCGAGTGGTTACAAAGGCATGGATTACTGTCTCGAAGTTGCCTAGGAAGATATGGCTTTGTTTTGGCCAATGCACGGTAGGTAAAACTCATCGGTTACTATCGTAACCTCAGTTACCAGCTTTATGGGAACGAGTACTGCTTCGAAAACCGGTATGGGACAATTGCTTTCTTCCTGTACAACTAAAGCCTTTTTTAATCACGCAGTGTAAACTGCCCGTCCATTAGATAGTAGTGCTTGAAAACAAACAAAGGAACAAGCGTGAGTTAAGCGAGGCTATGGCTATGCAGCCCGCCAGAATGATAGGGGACATTGCTATATAAGCGGCCGAATTGCTGCTGCATCTCAGATTTCTTCGAAGGAAGAACAAAAGAGTGCAGCTCATAGCACGGCCAGGAACGCAGTACTCAATTCCCATAATCAAGGGAATCGAGGTTATATAGTAAACGAGTAGATTGCCTTCGAATATTTACTCGAACAGGAAACCAGTACAATCACGATGTGCTATGAGGGGGAACGACTCAAAACCAAGACTCACAAGGGAGTAAGACCCAGGGAGTCAATAGAATACACCAAGCACAGGCTGAGCCATCAGGGTCATCTGTGGTCTGGGTGTCGTCCTGTAAAGTCAATACCTGGTGTCCATATAACATGGACAGAAGTGAAGGAAGGGCTTGAACAATGCTGGTCAAGTGAACCCATAAGATTGCTAATTTAAGCAGAAAGGACACTGGCCTGGAAGGCAGGGATGTCCAGGTTGTAAAACCTTACAAATGTGGATGGCGAGGACCAGCCGGTCGCCTCACAAATTTACGAAATGGACACCCCTACTGGACCATGCCCAGGAAGATGCGATGCCTCGGGTGGAATGGGCTCTGACTCCAATGGGGCACTGCAAGCCCAAGGAGGAGTATACTAGGGTAATAGCATCCACTAACCACCTAGAAATTATTTGCTTCATAACAGGGCTACCTTTAGCGTGGTTACCGAAGCCGACAAAATGCTGTTCTGATTTCCTCTATGAGGCAAAATGCTCAATGCATACCCTTAGGGCCCTGATGGGGCAGAGCAGGGACAATTCCTGGCTACCCGTCGAAGGGGAAAGCGCGGAAAGCGCTATGACCTGGGCTCTGAACGGAGTGGAGAGCACCTTAGATACATAACCCAGCCTTGGTTTCAGGACGACCTTGGAGTCGTTAGGCCCGAATTCCAGGCAAGCAGGGTTGATGGAGGAGGCCTGCAGGTCTCCTACTCGCTTGACCGACGCCAGTGCTAGCAGCAGGGCGGTTTTAAACGAGAGTGCTCGGAGGCTCGTGGATTGCAATGGTTCAAACGGGGAGCCCTTCAAAGCCCTTAGTACGGTTGATAAGTCTCAAGGTGAAACTGTACGAGGACGCGGAGGGTTATTTCTCCGGCTGCCACAGGACAACGGCGCCAGTGCACTCACCACACACCAGCTACAGATGAAGAGGAGAGAGAGAGATAGAGCCAATCAAGTGGATGGGGATTATTAGGAGGCCATGATTGACAAGGGCCAGTGGTGGGAATTTGGCCAGGACACCGGGGTTACACCCTACTCTTTTACGAGAAGTGCCATGGGATTTTTAATGACCACAGAGTTTAACTAAGAGGACCTCGGTTTAACGTCTCATCCGAAAGACGGTGCTTGTTGACAGTATAGTGTCCCCATCACTAGACTGGGGCATTAGGACCCACACAGACCACAGGGTGAGCACCCCCTGCTGGCCTCACTAACACCTCTTCCAGGACATGATCGTATTTAGGCATAATATCAGCCGGAAAAGCTCTCAGAAAAGAGCTGCTAATGTAATGCTCTACCACTGAGCCACAGGAACATGCAGGTAGCAATAGTTGTTTACATAGGCATTCTAATAAATGATTGATATTCCTCCTCCTCATCCCGACATTCATGGGGAATTTAAATAGCAGCAATCATTCGGTAAGAGTTCAGAGAAAACACTGGACTCACCAACTCTCAGCTACATCTCAGTCACACAGAGAAAGTCCAAACCCCTGGACATGAAGAAATCCTTTAGGATAAAAGTTTTATTCGCTAGCGATCTAGCATTCACCAGCCCAATCCTGGCAGGAACCGCCGGCGGATCTGCAGTGCTGACTTTCAGCAGCACTCGACATAAAGGCCGCAGGTCTCGCAGATTTACCCCACGCCAGCGGGAGCGAGGAGTGCAGGGGGCGCGGGGCTGGAACACCTCATCTGGGCCAACAACAGGTACCAGCAAGGTGTCGATAGGGTCCAGCAATCGCCGAGAAATAGAAAGGCAGGGAACCGCTCGGTACTCAGTCCAGGAAACCATGCAATACATTTACATTTACATTTATGCATTTAGCAGACGCTTTTATCCAAAGCGACTTACAGTGCATTCATGCTATACATATTTTTGTCAGTACAATAGAGAGCTAAGCCAGTCTTCACCCTCACTAGCCGATCACTGCGTTTTCCTTGGTGACGGTGGCGCTTACGCCGGGGGTATATAACAAGAAGGCGTCAAAAATAAGCTGGAATGCCCAATAGAAGCGGGGGCAATGTCTTTTGTCCTGCATACTGAAATTTTACTAAATCTTTGACAGAATGTTGAAAATCCAGTAGTGTTTGGCGATCGTACACCAATAGAGACATTTTGAACAGCAAGTGACACAAACAGCACAAAACCCCACAGCGCTTGTAGGACCAGACGGCAAGCCACACAATCTGACACCATCTTGGATTACTGGATCCTACTAATACACAGATAGTATGCAAACCAAGACATACAAAAATCATGTATGGATGCACACTTTGAAAATACCTTTGGCGTATTATTTTCAGTGTTCCATGGTTAAGGATGCACTTATTCTAATATTGCATTCAATTTAGGATATGATTTTAGACTGCATTCAAGCTGTATTTATAAAAAATTATATAGTAAATATAATTGTTTTAATTACATAAATGTTGACAATCTACTAGAACTACTATAATACGTGATCTTGTATAGTACATTTTGGCATATTATTTTCAAAGTGAGATATTAACTTTGACAGTATGCAAACCTCTTTGTGGCTCAGTTTGCTTTACATACTTGCATCTAAAACAGAATAGAAGATTAGAACTAAATGGAAAAGGGGAGTAGACATAGTATAATGTCCTGAAAATATTATTTTTTTGCATTCTTTAAAAGAATACACACATGCGTTTCTGGTTAACATTACCCACAATCCCTTGCAAAAAAATATTAATTTTATAACATACTAGTTTGTTGCAATGCTGATATACTTAAAATAATGTCTCAGCAAAGTATATACGTTAAGTGCATTGTACAAGTATGCAAACTAGGATGTAGCCATAGATTACATTACATTTTATCAAAAGCAGCTTGCATTGCAATCGAGGTACAGATTTTATCAGGCTTACATTTTTAGCAGTCAAACCCATGACCCTGGCATTGCTAGCTCTACTGTATGCTCTACTGTTTGGGCTACAGTGGATTTAAAAAAAAATTTAAATAATTGAGAGGAATGGAAGAAGCTGGGCTCAGGAGGTTTGAAGCATGGATTCAAACCTGCATTTCCCAAATGAGTACCAAAGCTCAGTGCATCTGGCGTACAAACCACTTAGCCACCACTCAATCATCTAAACCCAAGTGAAATTAAAATATTGATTTCAGTTAACGAGCCCCATTGAGTAATTAGCTTAATGTGGCATCAGACATCTTCCCACAGCAACCTATAAGTGATTGACTACACCTTTTCCTTCATTCAAATGAGCAATCCAGCACCTAATTGAGCTTGGCAATAACCGCTTGGCTGGTGGAGGGAGCTGACTTGTCTCCAAGAGGACCGAAAGAAATGAGTTTCTCATCTCAACGTCTTGAAGCCGAAGCTGTAGCTGTAGCTTTGAAAAATGAGGTGACAGAGAGCTTACATCGCGGGGGCTTGGCAAAGGCAATTTCATACATTTCCTGCTTTTAATTTGCACTCGCAGGCGCACTGACACTTTTGACAGGCGACAACGAGAAATATTTAACTTGCTCTTCTGTGCATCAAGGTCCCTTAGGCTGCTCCCTGTGGAATCAAAAACGACTAGAAAGCACCGTGAGTAAGACATGTTGACGTCAAGAAGTCAGTACAAATGACATGTGTGTACTTTGAGCGTCACATGCTTGAGCGATCAATAAAAAGCACGAATGAAGTCGTTGCGAAATTTGGCAGGTTTTGGTTCTGAACCACTGTGGGAGATAACGACCAACAGCAAATAGCAGATATAAATGACCCAGCTCTGACTTTTTCTGACTGGGAACTGTAAAGATGCCTCAGTTAATCAAAGGTCCTAGACTGTCATCTTTGAATCACATCTAGGAAGCACGCATCAGAAACTGTGGCTTGGAAACTCAGCACCACGCTTTCTGGAGCGCACAAGAAAAACCTCAAAAGAAACTTTTGTACAACAGGAAATCGACAAAACACTATTAGACACCAGGCAAAGATTACAACATATGTTATGTGAGAGATTGAGCCCTGGCAGCATCGTCCTATTGATACAACCTAAGGTTCTGGATCCTGTTGTGATCTTTCATGTAATTGAAGGCAACTTTTTATACCAAGTTTGAATTTTTGGCATGAGAAAAACGCAAAACAAAACCAGCTCTATGAACCAGAGGTTTAGTAATTCAATAATCTGTCACTTTACAATAAAAATGCTAGGTTTATCCATCCAGACATTTAAACTTTTGATTCTTGTAAGAAAATACAGACAATTTGGCACCAGACTTGACAGTTTCTGAATAGTAAAAAAAAAAAAATCTGCTAATGTTCATTTTCTTCATTGGATCAGATTGGAAACCAATGTTTTATGGACAAAATAATGTTATTTAAAGTCAATGTTTATTTTTAATTGTTCAAAAGCCAAACATTTGAATTATGATGAATACACACCTTTCCAGTTATAGGTAAAAAAAATCTGGGGTGCTGGTTGGTTCATTCTGGTTGGCTGTTTTTGTTCCTTCATGTTGTTGTTTTAGCTGTAATGTGTACTACGCTATAGTACGCTAGACTACGCTATAGTTTATTGTAGAGTCATTGGTGTGAATGTCTCTTTAAAGCTTGTAATGGGAAAGAAAAGAGATCCGGGCAGAAAAAAGTGAAGCACACAGATCAAGAAAGAGGGCTTGAGAGATCTGCAGCATGCTGCCAGGAGAAACGCTTTTATTAAGCTATCCTTTATTCCTCTCAATAATTGTGTTTACTAGTGAAAACACAACTCATCAAACCCAGCAGTGTGAGGAAGTTGTTTATATTAGTGAGATTTTGAAACGGTCAGGTTTGTCTCTAGTTTGAAGACAAAAAGTACCAAAGAGACAAAAATCTGTGTGCCAATCAGATTTTGGGTAAACCATTCATAACTTTTCCAAAACAAACAAAAAAATTAAGATATACACATTATCTACACATCAAATTATTTGTTATTGTTGTTGTTGTTTTTTTGTTAAATCTTTCTATTGAATCAGCTGATCCAGATCACAGTGATGATTTGTTCAAAAACTGAGGGGAGGATGTAGTTAAATAATGCCTTAAATCCAGTCTGTCTCATTAATATCTATTATTTACCTTCAAAAGAATGTATGTGACCTTGGACCACAAAACCAGTCTTAAGTTGCTGGGGTATTTTTTTGCACTCTCGGATTCCAGATTTCAAATAGTTGTATCTCAGCCAAATATTGTCCTATCCTAACAAACCGTACATCTATTAAAAGCTTATTTATTCAGCTTTCTGATGTAGAAATATGTATAATGCTCAGTTTAAAAGAAATTGACCCTTATGACTGGTTTTGTGGTCCAGGGTCACATATGTCATATGATATGTCTTTGATGCTTTGAAATATTATAAACGTAAATGACGACTGGGGCTGTCAAGCTCTAAAATGAAAAAAGAAAAACTTGAAACTGACAATCTAATCATCTATAGTGGAAAATAGATTGAAGTTTATGCAATTGTCTATTGAAAATTGTTCCTCAGACCCAATTGTTCTTTTGAGTCAAATCTTTCTATTGATTTACTGTGATAATGTGTTCATGAATCAGACTCTCACTGAGGGAGGTTTCAGTCAATTTCATCTTAAGTTTGTTCTTCACGAAAAGCTGATATTTGCCTTCAACAGAGTATAATGCCATATAGAACTGTTTTGATGATAGCTTTATGTTTTTTTTTTGTCTTCTTCAGACTTCATTAACTTCCATTATATGAAAACGAGCACCACTTTTTGGGTTCCACTGAAAAAAAGAAAGTGGTACACGGTTGGAACGACACAAAGGTGTGCAAATGATGTTGATGAACTCTTCTTGTAAGTATAATCGGTGTAATTTCATGCACACTCATTGTTTGTGTTTATCAAATGTGGGAGCCACATACTGTGATTGAGCCACTGAAGTGCCGATGCCAGCTTTGTCTTGCTGGTGCATTGAATCCCACAAACTGGCAGGAACAATGGAGCATGTAGGTGTGTGTGAGTGTTTATACAAGCAGGGCTCTCCGAATAGGTATCAGAACAGCTTTTATCCATTCAGCCTGCTCCCCTTCTCCGGATCCCTTTATGAAAGCACAACTCAGTCATCCCCCAACTATTAACTGGGAAGCATATGGCGAGTCCACTGCGTGTCCCCCTAAAAATCCACACAAAGCTAATCAAAATCACAGCAAAACACAAAGGAATTCCCCTCTGACCTCCGACACGCACTGACAGATGGGGAGGGACAGAGTCCAACCACCCTGAAAATGATATTCGTACACGTCCGCCTCCCTACACCAAGTCACATGCAGCGTACGACAGCTTTGAATAGTTTTTCATGAATTCATGACACGTTGGGTGAACATTTGACATCAAAAAGAAGCTGGCCAGAAATTAAATTGCAGTTTTGATACGACAAGCAAGAAGATTCAGGCAGAAAATAACAAAGTCTAACCGGATCTTATTTTGACACCATGCTGCTGACATACCAAAATATAAACCGATGCATTATATATATTTATCGAGCACTACTGTGGCAAGCGCTTCGATTCAATTTTCTCAGCGACATGCATTCTGGGAGAAAAAGAGCTGGCAGCGGAAAGACAAACAATCCAAAAGAAATAAAGTGACAGAAAGAGAGAAAGTGAGATAAGAAGACAGTTTATATAACTATGTGTAAACACAAAATAATTCCAAAGAAAATTACCAATGTTCAAATTATGAACATTGTTATTTTGAGTCAAATTGTTCAAACAAATGTTCAAAATCCTCAAAAGGGTAATTAAACGTAGCAAATAATGTAAAAATGTACTTTATTTACCACATTTTATCAAATTTTCATAATTGCCCTATCTTTTAAATCACTAAGGAGATAGTAATCAAACTACACTTTATAAAAATCACCTGTCAAGTTCCCTATCAGTGTATGTTCTCAATCTATGTATCAGCAAATGAGAGTCAAATTGAATGACTACAGGAACTCACCTCAAGAAGATCTCATTTAATAGTTCATCTACTGCCAAAATTATGAAAAAGATCAGTCTAGAACAGAACATGCTGTACATAATAGTGAAAATTACTCTTTAGAACGGTTGTTCCATTATTACCCCTTGGCAGATTTTGATTGTTCAAGTCAAAGTTCACTGTCTCAAAGATCCTGTTAAGATCTCACTGGAGGAAAAGAATTAGGTAAAAAAAAAATAAAAAAAAAAGACTTAAATACATCAAGTAAACAGCGAAACATTTGACATAAAAAAGAAGCTGACCATAAATTGAATTGCAATTTTGACAAGCGAGATGACTCAGGCGGAAAATAACAAAGTCTAACCGGATCTTATTTTGACACTGTGCTGCTGACATACCAAAATATAAAAAACAATGCATTATATATGTGATAAATCATCATGTATGAGACATAAAATCATTCTTCATATGGTAAAGAACATTCTGTGAAACTGTAACCTTTATATCTTTAATATTGACTAGTAAGGTCACGTCAAAGTAAGGTCACGTCAAAGATTTAAATTATAGTGAAATTAATGGTAGAAATCAAATTTGATGCTTGTTTTCTCATAATTAGATTTGGATTTCACAGAGAGGGTCACATATTTTATCAAGCACTAGTACTTCTGTTGCAAACGTTTGGATTACATTTTCTCCAAGACATGTAGTCTGAGAAAAAAACAGACAAACAATCCAAGAGAAACAAATATATGGATTTGGAGGGAAGAAAGGGTAACATAAAAAGACAAGAGAAAGGGAGACAGAAACACTGTAATTCATCTGAACAAAAACAAACAAGACAAAATAATCTAGATGATAAAAATAGAGAGATTAACACTCAAATAGCTGTATTAAGAAGTTGTACGGTCTGTTGTGTTCATGCTCATTAAAATAATCACACTTAAAGCTCTTAATGAGTCAGGACGCTATATGTCTGAGGTGTTAAAGAGGGATTTTCACATGAAAACGAAAGGCGAGGAAGAAGACGAGAGGAAAAATACCCCAGAAAGAACGAAATCGCTCAAAAGTGTAAGGGTCACACCAATATTCCTTTGTCTCAGTCAGAAACAATGGACCCCTGGTGCCATATTGATTCAGAAGTATCGACGCGTTGCTAAAAAGAGAGCAGCAGCATGAGCTCCATTTGCAGCTTTTTATTTACTTATCTCCAGCGGTTTGATGTAAAACCTAATAAGAGCGTCCAACAAAGCTACGCTTTCTCATTTTTGAAGACGTATGGCTAACTGCCACGAGCGACACTGTCAAAATAAATGGCATGTCTTGGGTATTTCCCATCATTACTTTCTTTGCTCTGGAGCACAATTCATTGTTCGCTTAAAGGGATGGTTCACCCAAAAATGTCAAATCTGGCATGATTTACTCACATTCATGTTGTTCCAAACCTCTTATTTCTTATTATTTATTCTGTGGGACATTAAAAGGAGATAATTTGGAGATCGTTCATGCTGCTCTTTTCCACCCTATAAAGCAGTGGTTGGCAACAGACGGCCCGCCAGCAATAATATCTGGCCTGCGCCCACAGCCACATTATTTTGATAGCGGCTGGTTCTGAAATAGATCTGTCATGACAGCAACAGTTACTCAGTAGTGATGGGTCTTTCTTGAACGATTTGAACTAATCTTTAATGTGACTCGGGAAGAACGAGTCGTCTCAGGGAGTGATTCGTTCAGTCGCGCATGCACAACATCCAATAGGTTCTATACTGGAATTACAACTCGAAAGACTCGAAAGGGGAACTAATCAATTGTCTTTCCGTCTCAGAATGCATTGGTTAAAGCGTATGGGACACGTTATGAACGAACAACTCAAACCCAAAGACATGTCAGATAAGAGGTGAGGTGAGCTAATCATAGACTAAAGACCCAGGTAAACAAATAATTATTTTTTTCTGTTTTTTATAGCATTATAGTTTTGTATTGTTTGTAGTGTGATCAACGTTTTCATAAGTAGTATATGTGTAACACGTAACATTTGAACTATATTTTGCTAAAATTGAACGAAATTAGCAAAATGACTCAGTAAAATGATCTAAACTTCCCATCACTATTACTCACAATCACTTCCTCTTTTTTTTTCCTTCAAAATAAAAGTACGAGAACGTTTTTGCAGCAATGTTTGATTTTGAGAAAAATTGAGAGCTTTTAATTTGAAAAGTTCTGAAAGACATTCAAAAGAGTCTGTGGATTGCTTCGTTGCAGATAAGACACACCGGCTTTTTTGCATTCACAGCACTAGGTGGGATATACGCATAGTTGTCTTTCCATTCTTCTTTGTATGTGTCAGGATCCAGCCCTGACAGTCTTGTCCCTGTTCAATGTTTCTTTGTTTGTTTTGTGTCTCAGCACATGGCTCTGTCTCTGTTTGCCATGTGCTCCTCTTGCTCCCACCTCCACATTCCAAGGTAGTAAGGCATCAAGACACGGCCGAATCCAAAGTTAGCTTCACTTCCTGTCTCATGAGATACCTTCATCTGATCTATTTTTGAAGGCAGCATAGATGTATCCTTTGCTGCCTTTGACATCCCACAATCCTGTGCGTTCCATTCCGTGACGGTTGAGCTAAAAAATAAAGATGGCATCTGAAAGTTGTGTTTAGTGTTCAGTTTGTGTAAATGTATAATTCTGATTAACTTTTTGCACTTTTGATGTTATTTCTAGCAAGAAATTAGTATTATAGTAATCAAATATTCATTTAGTTATCACCAAAACTCGTTATTTTACTCGTTAACAACTATTTTGTTGTAGATCATTAAACCCTTAAGCTGCCTCAGAAGTCAGTTTCGTTAGGTGCCTTCATGCAAAAAACGCTGCCTGCAAAGTCATTGCCTCATAAGGCAGTGAGGCAGCAAGTCAGCTACCTAAGTTTTCAGATGCAGCCATTGTGTTCCTTTCTCTTGCGTCTTTGCTGGTTCGTTTTGGTGTTTACTTTCTTGGTCCTGAATTTATCCTTGATCTTGGGTTAGTTATTTTGATCTTGCTCAAGTAATTTGTTTTCTCTTATCTAGTTATTTTATTTCCATTCTAGTTTTGATTTCGATTTTCATTTACCCTAGTTTTCCTTTTTGGATCTTGGCTTTTTATTTGTACTCTTTGATTATTTACTTTGGCTAGTTTTGGTTATTTATTGTTTTTGCTTTTATTCTCTGTTTTAATTTGTCTGTCTTGTGTCCTTTGTGTTGTCTTGAGTCTCGTCTTGTTTGTTATTGTGTTTTGCCCTGCCCTGCCCTTTTCCCAGATTCTCTGACCCCTACTACCTAGAAGCAGCTCGCCACTCTCACAAGTCAAGTCTCTGGTTCTGTGAGTCCCTACCTGGCGGCTAGACTGGTGCGACTTCTGAGATTCACTTCAAGCTACGGGGTCCCTGTCTTCCTGCCTAACCCTTGCTCTGGAGCTGCCAGTGTAACGGATGTATGCCAGTAAGGGCTGAGTGTAAACCTCACTCTCCTGACCTCAAAAAAGAGGCGGTCTAGCGACTGACGCTAGAGGCTGTAGCCTTTGGCGTTCCTTGTTAGAGCGCCCGCATCCCGGGTTCGAGACCCGCTCGGAGCAAGAACGAGTTAGGATGGTGTGGACCCAGGAGGGGGGGGTTACATTGGTGCCGTGACCTGGATGGGAGTGAGGTTTAGGGGGGTGAGTGTAACGGATGTATGCCAGTAAGGGCTGAGTGTAAACCTCACTCTCCTGACCTCAAAAAAGAGGCGCTCTAGCGACTGACGCTAGAGGCTGGTTACATTTTCTGTAAAAGTATGCTACCTCAAATAATTATTACAATAAGTTAAACTTTATTGTGTAACAAGCAAATTAAAATGCTACACATTTATTATTCACAATATGGAAAGAGGAAATAAAACATAGTTTGTTAAGAGCATGACTCAAACATGCCAATAATGGGCTTATTCAAGTCCTCTTTAATTTTTCGAGTTATTTTTATCCATTCCACATATCCTACATATGTGAATTTTAGCAAGGCGCTCTGTGTTGCAAGTTGGTGAATGAAGATTAGATTAAGTGCATTTTTCTTAACTTATTCTTTGACTATGTTTTGGCCCACCATCTAGTGGTGAAATAGCTTTTTGGCCTGATGCCAAACTTACTTGCTGACCCCTTTAAAGGCTAATATCATGACATCCTTTGGACACTGTTTTCATTGGTAAGAGCGACGTGAACATTCTTCTTTTGTTTTCCACTGTATACAGAAAGTAATTTAGGTTTTGAATGACTGAAATTTCAATTTTTAGGGGAACTATCTATACAAGGACACTGATAGCCAGACAAAACATGTCATCTTATGGGCCTTTTGCATCGCAAGTAAGTCACTGGAAATCCAGGGCACTATTTCTGGCTTTGTGAGAGAATCTTGATTGCTGGCTTTTGTTCCCAAGGGCACAATTTAACCAGCCCTTCTGTGTCCGAATCTTCTGTGCTGGAGTGTCAATACGAGTTTTTCCCTCAGTATGTTTTTTTGCAGCAACACGGCAAAGAAATCCAAGTAATTGGATTTAAACAGTTCAAAAGAGTCTCAAAATAATTAGTGGCAAGAAATCCAATCTCCAATGTATTTATCAGCTCTGCCTGCTATCAAAGATGAGATGGGGTGATGGGAGAGGAAAAGAGAGAAGGCGGATTTAAAAGAGTCCAACAAGTTAATAAAAATGTCAACTGAAGAAAACACCAATTGCAACCTGTGTATCTACAAACTTGTCCTAGTTAAATTACTTATAATATATTTTCCAATAGGTGTCTCTGAAAACACCATGTCGAGACACAAATGTGGAATACTCTTTCCATTAAGGAACAAAATCTTGATATGTGAAGAATATCAGCTGATGGAAAATGCACGAAAAAAATAGCTAAATAGTGCCTGCTAAATAAATTAAAAAAATTAAAAAGATTATTTGATTCAAAATATAGTTTCATGGCCTAAAAAATAAAGAAGTAATAAATAAACAAATAAAAACATATACAATTAAATTATATACAAAAATTCAATTTAAAATACACATAAATGCAAACACAAAAAAGTAATACAAATGAATATAAAACATAAATATAAAAAATTAAAAAAAAAATGTAAATATATAAAACAAATATGAAATACATTAAAACGTAAATAAAACTATAAATAAATGGAAAAAGCACTACATCCACATATATAATAAAGAAAAAAATGAAAACATTAATAATTATAAGAATTAAAAGTTAGCAAATAAAAATAAATACATAAATAAATTTAAATATAAAAAATATGTATAAAACAAATATTAAATAAATGAGAAAGCAAATATTAAACTCAATGGAAAAGCAATAAATGCATAAATAAATACCATAAAGATATAAAAAAAATACATATTAAAAAAATGAATACAAATTATATATTTATTAAATAGTGCTGTCAAAGTTAACGCTTTAACGCAAATTAATTTTAATAGCACTAATTTTATTAACGCGTGATTAATGCAGCGCATATTTTCTGTTTGACCCTTGGCCGAGAAATGGAGATGCACAGTGTTGCCAACTTGGCAACATTGCAGACCCCTTTAGTGACTTTTTTCCCTTCAAAAAAGCGCCCAAACATTATTTCGTTTCTGAGAATCGCCGGTACTGCCGTGCGAGCGTGAGGTCTTGCTGTCCCAGCAGGCACACACACACACACACACACATACACACATCTCTCTCTCTCTTTCTCTCTCTCTCTGTGCGTCTCCTCAGTGTCTGTTCAGCCGCGTGGCAGAGAAGAGCAGCGCTTTAATTCAGTTCAACTCAACTCAGATATTCTGTTGCTTGCTTCTCTAATTTTACAAGCAAGTATAGCCAAAATCACAGCACAGCTATTGTCATTATCTTATGTGTATTTGATTCTATGAGACGACGGCTTGATTATAAGGATTTTCGTGCAGATTAACATCTTGGAAGGGAGAGCTGGTTATTTAGACTAGTCTTAATGGGTCGCGTTTCAATCACTTTTCATATTCATTCCGTTGTCTGACAACAGAAACAGTAAAATATATAAATGAAAACTGTTTTATTGAGAATTTAGCTGCATCAAAATACAGTATGTGGCACAGAGAGACAAACAAATGTAATAATAAATAATAAATGTACATTTCGCATGTTCAGTAGAAGTGCTGCCCTGTCATGCGAAAATGTAAACAGGTTTGTGTAAGTGAATTGCTCAGTGCAAAGAAAGAGAAGTGATAGGAACCTTGTATTTATTTTTTCATGTGTCTAATAGACATGAACAAGTTCTTTGAAAAACATCTTTGACCTTTGAAACATGTCTAGTCTTCATGCTCTGTTGACTATGGTTTCAATAATAATAAACATACATTTACATAAAGCATCCATATTTGTCCACGCCCATGTTGATTAGAGTTGATTAAAGTATTAATTTAAGGTACCTTTAGAACAAATAAAATGTGTGATTAATTGTGATTAATCGCGAGTTAAGTCATGACAATCATGTAATTGCAATTAACATTTTAATCGATTGACAGCCCTAGTATCAAATATTAATACTTAAATGTAAATATCAAATCTAAATAATGTATAAAACAAGTATGAAATATTATATATATATATATATATTTATATATATATATATATATTATAAATATATAATACATAAATACAATTATAAAAAATGTAACGTCAGCCAATAAATAAATAAATAAACATTAGCTTGTGGGGGGGGGGATTCTAGCTTTATTTTCTGGCACTTAAGATAAATACAGATGCTTGTAGCAGAGTACAAGTGCACTATTGTGTTGACTTTTCCTTAACATCTGTTAGACCCAATTTTGTCAGGGTTTGTGTCAAGAAACAGAAGTTGACAGTCTTTCGAACACATTTTTTAAATCATTAAGCAACATAGTGTGTCTGACACTGTCATACCATCTGCAGGGGAAACTCATCAAATCTAACTCATTCTAACCATAATTCATACTGCAGGTATTTTTTGCGAGAAATAGAAACAGAGTGTTCGAGAAACAACAAGAGAGCAAGAAAGTAGTAACAAATTCTTTGCAAATGCATCTCAAGGGCTTCATCTCGGTTACTCGCGACAAAAATGGTAATGAACAAATCTGCAAACATGAAAACAGCTGCTCCACATTAAATGTGACAAAGTGCTGTTTCTCAACGAATCTAAATGCTGCGATATCACCTTATTCAGAACTCTAAATCTTTCTAACAATGTGCAGTCTGTTTTATTTGAGCAGGGAATAATTCAATACGCTGTGTCCCCGTTTAAAGTCTCTCTTTACTGTATCCTGACTGCTATTTTTCAAGCGAATGAATATTAAAGACGCCTCTCTATCATTTTATCCGTCTCTTTACTTTACAACACAGGACGATATCACACGGGTGACCATAAAAATCTTAGGACCTGCCATAAAGTTTTAATTTGACTCCTTATATGCAAGTAAAAAGGGATTTAGAGGATGAAGAAGAAAGAACAGGGAGTTTTAGTTTCAATAGAGCTTTTCTATTAAAGCAAAAAAAGGAGAAAAACACCTAATGTTTTAGGCTATCTTATATGTATGTTTTTGCATTGTCCTGCTGAAATACACGTCCTTGGGAGGGGAGCATATGTTGCTCTAAAACCTTTATATACCTTTCAGCATTCATAGTAGGGGTCGACCGATTATCGGCGCCGATATTAAGCATTTTTACGATTATCGATATCGGCCATTTTCAAAACAATTTTTTTTTTTATGCAAACAAACATACTATTTACAGGTGACATTATTTATTGGTGAATAAATAATACAGGTGAAATTATTTAATTTTAATTGCGCTATTTGGCTCCGATGCAGCCTGTCTGAGCTCAACACTCTGTGGCCTAGAGCAATCTCCGCCCACCGCTCATCTGATATGTAGGGAGTCACGAGTCCGACCAATCAACGCGGAAAACTGAAGGCAGTCTCACACCGAAAGCACTTGCTAACTGGAGCTGCCTCAGTGATCACGCATCAGTTGTCTCTCAAAGGTAAGGCAGCAGCAGACGTTGCTGAAGTTGCAATAAATCACAATCCACTACACTGAAGTTGCAAAACACCTCAATATAACCTATGATGTCCGCGATGCGGAAAATGCGTGCGGAATCGCGGAATTTACCGTATGACGCAGAATGTCACGGAATGTGTCGAAGTTTGGATGAATTAATCAAAAGTAGGTCAGTACACTTAAATCGACTCACGCTATGGACTAGTATCTATAAATATTAAGCCGCAAAAACACTATTTAAATATGAATCCTGCATGTTCTGCATCTCTGTTAATGAATGACACAGACGTGCGGTTTCATTTACTGAACACATACATACTGAATAACGTGTGATGCACGTGGTGTTTTCAGCATCTGCCGTCTCACTAAATGAGGACATAAATACATGAACAACATCCCCAGAACTGCTCGGAGAGTCACTTCATGAGCATTTGACCGTTTCATTTGAGTAAAACGATCGTCATATCATATATACATAGGCTACAGAAACTTAAAAGGTCCTCATGGCAACCTGTCAAAATATAAGTTCGGTTTAGCCGAATATATTACTGTATACGTAATACAACTACAACAATTATTACAACTTTTGTTGAGAATAATCACACAATACACTAAATACTAGTGGTGGGCCGTTATCGGCGTTAACGTGCTGCGTTAACGTGAGACTCTTATCGGCGTTAAAAAAAATATCGCCGTTAATCTATTCTCAAAGTTGGGTTGGTAGCTGGGTCTATACTACGCAAGCTATGATGACTTTCACCCTGATATTTTAGCGCGGATGTATACCTAGCCGAATTGCACTGTAGGGGGCGAGAACGAGTCTTCGAACTAGAGGCTCGCAGTCCGTGATGGACAGATTGTTAACGGCTGGTCTATGTGGTAATACAATCGGGCAGGACATCCAAACGCTCAGCTATCATTCATCAACCTCAAATATGGCTTTTCATCTGAAAGATGTATGTAGTAGCAACTTTACATGGCCGCTCAATATGATGTTAACCTAGAGAAATGTGCGCTATTGAAGTGTTTGTGTGGAAGCGCGTTTGCTGCAAGACAGGCTCCGGTGCGTTCACTTGCTCTTAAAATCTCCGTCATTTTTGGTCATACAGATAAAAGTAGCCTAATACATCTTTCGAATCTGTAAAGACTCTACGTATATTTGTGTGCACTCAGAATAACAACGAAACGTTGCGCTTTTAAGCAAACAGGATGCGCTTTAGGTCTCACGTGAACTTGAGCGAGAAACTGCGAAACTCCGTCTTTGAAAAATATATCTATAGAGAGTGAAATGTCTAAAAAATAAAAATATAAGACGTGTGTGTTAGCATGGATGATTTACATGAAATTTAATCTGTGCAACACTGTGCATAAGATGGCTTTCAGTTCAATATAATAACAAAAAACGACATTTTGGGTTTTTATTCAACTAATAAGGTGGGCACGCTGTGATCTGTACTATATTTTTACTGTAATTGACAGTTATCGGCAAAAAAAAAAAAAAAAACAACAACACGGGAGTGGGAGGGAATGGGAGTCATTCTTCCGGGAGTGGAACGGGATTTTCCTCCAGTTTTTTCGTGGGATTGGGACGGGAAGAGATTAAAGTTTGTGATGCATTTTGGAAACAGGAGATGAGCCCCTGGTCTAATGTGCCACCTGGCTTGAGAAACCCGTTCTCAAAGACTTACTTTTAGTCATTATTTGGGTAGCACACATATTCTGAATGCCTTCGGCAGAATTCAAATGAGCCATTTTAATCTAGATTAATCTAGATTAATTCCAAAATTAATCTAGATTAATCTAGATTAAAAAAATTAATCTATGCCCACCTCTACTAAATACGTTTACTTTAATTTTTACAAAATGTTTACAGAATGCTTCTGGGTGATCCCTGCACTTATGCTATTATTAATATTATTAATATTACTGTTTATTTAATGTTGTTGTTATTAACAGTTTTCAGAATTAAAGACATGTTTAAAAGCATTTAAAGAACTTTTTTTGTCAGAGCTCTTGTTATTATTAATTTTGGCATTCATTTTCATTTTTACACCAGACACGTATATCGGTTCAAAATATCGGTTATCGGTCTACTTGATCTGTAATAATCGGTATCGGCATCGGCCCTGAAAAACAAATATCGGTCGACCCCTAATTCATAGTGACTTCCAAAACAGGCAAGCTGCCCATGCCGTATGCACTTATGCACCCCCATACCATCAGAGATGTTGGCTTTTGAACTGAACGCCGATGAAACGCTGGAAGGTCTCCCTCCTCTTTAGCCCGGAGGACAAGGCGTCCGTGATTTCCAACAAGAATGTCAAATTTGAACTCGTCTTACCATAGAACAATTTTCCACTTTGAAACAGTCCATTTTAAATGAGCCTTGGCCCACAGGACATGACGGCGCTTCTGGGCCATGTTCACATATGGCTTCCTTTTTGAATGATAGAGCTTTAGTTGGCATCTGCAGATGGCACGGCGGATTGTGTTTACCGACAGTGGTTTCTGGAAGTATTCCTGGGCCCATTTAGTAATGTCAGTGATATAATCATGCCGATGAGTGATGCAGTGTCTTCTAAGGGCCCGGAGAACATGGGCATCCAACAAAGGTCTTCAGCATTGTCCCTTACGCACAGATATTTCTACAGTTTCTCTGAATCTTTTGATGATGTTATGCACTGTCAATGATTAGATTTTCAAAGCCTTTGCAATTTGATGTTGAGGAACTTTGTTTTTAAAGTATTCCACAGTCTTTTTACACAGTCTTTCACAGATTGGAGAGCCTCTGCCCATCTTTACTTCTAAGAGACTCTGCCGGAGTCTCCTTTTATAGCTAATTGTGATACAGAACTGATTACAATTAGCTTAATTACTTGCTAGATGTTCTCCCAGCTGAATATTTTCAAAATGTCTTGCTTTTTCAGCCTTATGTTGCCCCCTTGCCAACTTTTTTAAAACCTGTAGCAGGCATCAAATTTGAAATGAGCTCATTTAGTGGATAAAAGTGTAAAATGTATCCGTTAAAACATTTGTTATGTTATCTATGTTCTATTGTGACTAAAATATTGCCTCATGTGATTTGAAAGTCTTTTAGTTTTCATTTTATTCAACTTTAAAAAATGTACTTACATTTCCGGAGTTCGGGTTGTATATATAGAGTTTTAAATATTAACACTTTTACCTTTAAAACCCTTACTATTTAAATATACATAAAGATTGATTTTATTTATATTGCTAACATCAAAAATCGCTAATATAGAGTAAACACACTGCTGGGATTTGGTCACGCAATATAAAGCGAGCAGTGCGGCACACATGGCACATGCGCAGCGTTGATCAAAGAGACATGTTATTGATGAGAGTGGAAGGGTCGGGCAGATGTTCTCATTCATAATGCTACTGCCTGATCCCAAAGCATGTGGGACTGCAGGTAATAGCCTTTAATTCTATTGTGTGTTTAATTAATCTCCTTTAGCAACTGCAGTGGATAATTACACTGGTATTCCTCAGATAAGGAAATCTGACGTGATGATTTGTTACCGGACATCTACATATTCACAGGAGGAACGTGACCCCGCCGCTGGTGAATGAGTTATGTCTTTAATAGGCTGATGATCTGACATTTGGACTCCCATTGTTGTCTATTGTAATTGTGTCATGCTGGAGAAACATTAATTTATAGGAAGCTGCTTTCTAGGTTGTTTTGTGTAAACAATATTTTTTGTAAACAATTACATTTGGCAAATGTACACAGACAAAACAGGTCTATAGTCTATTGTCTGTAGTGATGCACAAAGTCAGAAACTAATCAACGCACCATATATGTGCACCAACCATATGTGTGTGTGTGTGTGTGTGTGTGTGTGTGTGTGTGTGTGTGTGTGTGTGTGTGTGTTTTTATAATTTATTTATTTATCTCCAAAAGTCAGGGTGGAGTCATTAAATAACAATATATTAATTTTGTATACTAATTTTTTATATCAATGTACAAAAAATATATATTATACAAATATTTATATTTGAACTATTTTTAGAACATTTTTGTGATGAATTTTAATTAATATTAATATATTGTATTTTTATGAATATATTATAGTATTATTAATTGTTATAATTATTTATTTTATCATTTTACATTATTTTACATTATTTGTGTGCTAAGACATTTATGACATATTACATATACATAATTTGTATTTACCAATTTTATATAAATAATTTTATATTTACAGTATGCACTACATAACATATACATGGTATGTAAAAAAATATATTTATACAATATTAATTATTCATGTATAATGTAAAACATACTTTTATAATTACACTATATTTGTATTTATAATTCTAGTAATTTTTAATTTGCATAGATCAGTTTTTAGGTAAATTAATTAATTAAATGTAATGTAAACAATCTTTAACATGTCAGAATCATAATGAGCTTTATTGGCCAGGTATGTTTACACATAGAAGGAATTTGTTATAGTGACAGAAGCTCCACAGTGCAACAGAATGACAGCAACATGACACAGACAACAAAAGAACAATATACAAATATACAAATAGGCCATGTACAAGATGTCAAAAACACAATATACAATAGAGACTGAAAAAATAAATATGTGTGGTGAATAAATAATTGTATAGTAGTGTTGTGTGTTCCATGTTTAATGCCAAGTGTTCATGAGATGGATTGCTTGGGGAAAGAAACTGTTCCTGTGTCTGGTCGTTCTGGTGCTCCGAGCTGTGTAGCGTCGACTGGACGTAACGGTTCAAAGAGGGAGTGTGCTGGATGTGAGGGCTCCTGAGTGATTTTGTCAGCCCTTTTGCTCACTCTGGATAAGTACAGTTGTAGGAGAGTGTGGAAGGTTGTACCAATGATTAGCTCAGCCGTCCGGACTACCCTCTGTATTCTTCTGAGTTCAGATTTGGTAGCTGAGCTGAACCAGACAGTTATTGTCGTGTAGAGGACAGATTCAATGATGGCAGAGTAGAACTGTATCAACAGCTCCTGTGGCAGGTTGTAAAACTATTAACAGACATGTAAAACTATTACTATTAAAACACCATTAATAAACATGAATATATTAGAACTGTAAATATTTATCTAATATAATTAAATATGTAATAGTATTAAACTGTTATTTTAGATATAATTTTGTATATAAATATATTATGTTTATTATTATTTACTTATTTATTATATATTATTATTCATTATATAAACATTATATTATAATAAAAATGTTCCCCCGCTGAACAAAAAAATAAAAATAAAAACACTAAAAATGCAGCAATGCAGACAAGAATTCATGCCAGCTGTCAAATGGTCTTCCTCCTCTTCATCAGCTGCTTTTTTTAAGGAATACAGCAAGAAGGGAATTTAATCAAGAAACCTTGTGCTTGTAGCACAGATTGTGACAGGTACCGTCTATAACATGATGCACAGTCTCTCCCGCTTCACCTATCTGTCTGGATTTTCTCTTCCCCTCCTGCTGAGAACTATATGAGTGTGTCTGATGGTGGAGCAGAAGTCTGATGAATGGTAACACCGCGAGGGATTCGCTCAGATTTCCACCAGCTACATCGACCACCATACTTCCCACCCCCTCCATTATTTCCATCATAACAAACTGAGACAGAAAGTCAGTTAATAAGTTTAGACAGAAATCTGGTATCCACGAGCAGGAGAAATTTCAGAAGAGACACTCTAGTTAGCGCCACAATACATTCAAACTCACATTCAAGCTTATGTAAGAATGTGTTAACCTTGATCACAGAATAAATAAGAGCAGTACGACACAAAAGTCCATGAAATGCCTTCAGGATTTCATTTGGCTCTAGAGAACACATATTTTAATACCTCAGATCTAGCTGGAGTTCTTTCAAACTGAAATAATGCAGTGTTTCATGATTCGGACCAGACTGTTTGTTTTTGATTTACTAAAAAGAATCGGCTCATAAGAGTCATTTGTTTGTGAATCACACTATTGTTTGCTCTGCATGTTTTTGAATCACTAAAAAGAACTGGCCTATGAGAGTCATTTGTTTGCGAATCGGACTAGATGCACTGCATTCTTTTACTTTACAAACAAGCAACTCAAAATTATTAATTTGTTAATGAATTGAACTACACTCGTCGCACTGTATGTTTCTTACTAAAAAGAACCTGTTCATAAGAGTCATTCCTTCATGAATCAGAATACACTGTTTATTTTAGATTTACTAAAAAGACTTGGCTCATAAGAGTCATTAGTTTGTGAATCCGATTACACAGGTTGTACTGAATTCATGTCAGAGACATGATTCAAAATGAGTCTTTCATTTGTGGACTGCACTCACTGGTCAAGTTCTATGTATTTGACTCACTAAAAATCATTTTGATTTGTAATAAAAATACACTGTTTATACTGTATAAACTGTACTGTATACTGTTTATACTGTCTATTTTAGATTCTCTAAAAATAACTGGTTTATAAGACTTCTTTGTTTGTGAATTGGACTACAAAGTTCACGCTCGTTGTTTTTAATTTACTAAAAGGAAAAGACTCATAAGAGTAATTTCTTCATAAATCAGACTACACTGTTTGTGCTTGATGTTTTTGGATTTACTAAAAGGAAAAGACTAATTTGTTCATGAATCAAACTACGCTGGTCACACTTTATAAGCCGATACTTTTTAGGGATCAGAATGATTTATGAATTGGATTACACTGAACTGTATGCTTTTGACTCAATAAAAAGAACTGGCTCACGAGAGTCATTTGCGCTGGCTGATTGGCTCAAACATTGATTCAGACTACACTGATCGCACTGTTTTCATTTAATACAAATAATTGGTTAATACCGGTCGGCCTCTTGTGAAATGGGCTACATAGTCGTAAACGTTTAGCAAAGACAAATTGATCAATCTTGGGATTTTAAGAATCAACATCAGGGTAGTTGAAAAGATGGATTCAGCTCTAGACTTTATTTAAGAGGTGGACTTCTTAATGCTTTCATTAGCGCACAGTGGAGATATTGCAACAACTGACTCAAGATGAACCGCAACTGTGACACCCCTGTGTATTACAGCATCCAATATCCACCATCCCATTCGTTTGGACTTATAAAACTTTGAAAGCAAATCGAACAAAGGCATATTTCATTGCCCTTCACCAGTCACTAAACTTAATCTACTGTGTCACATGGTCCCTCACTTTCCCCTCTGCCAACTCCGAGTAAGAACTTTTCGAGCAGAGATCGGTGTTAATCATCTCTCGCTGTTGAAGTCCCACTTTCACGCCAAACTCTTCACGCGGCTCGCCCAGGGAGACAGCGTGCGATTCCTCTCTCTGCCTGTGTAACCTGAAACAATCCAGCGCTAACAGGTCTGATGAATGTCATCCTGCCAGAGACCCCGACTGTTCCAGCCCCTTATGGGAGCATCTCGATCTTTATTAATGCTTCAACGGTTCTCAAGGATTTCCAGTTAATGTTCATTTCCTCATGCTACTAACAGCCAGAAAGCACATGACGGAAGCTATACTTGAATTTCAAATGGGAATAACCACTGGCAAATGCATATTTGCATCAACAAGCAGGTGTCATTATACGATATTATAAAGTTCAGTACTATACGGCGCAGTGAATGCATAAAACGCAGGAGCATTTCTAGAAAGTGGTATTTTGAAGGTAGTTCGGGTAGTTTGGCTTCCTAGAACATAGAAAAATAGAAAAAACTGTTTCTATTAATAGTATAAGAGTTGTTCATTTGTACAGCAATCGGGTTCTGATTTTTAGTTAATCAAAAATAAACAGGGCTAACGCTGTAGTTCACAAACAAATTAGCCGGTTCTTTTTAAATACAAACAATGTAGTCCGACTCATGAACAAAAGACTCCTTTTCAGACGGTTATTTTTAGTGAATCAGAAATATACTATGCAACCAGAGTAATCTGATTCACGAACAAATGACTCTTTTAAACATGCTCCCAAACACGGCAACCAGTGTAATAAGAAATTTCAAGTCTGAAACTCTGCCATGTATAATTTATAACATCAGCAGAGAGAAAATGTATTTTGTACATGACAGCCAAAAGGCTGTTATACTGTAACTGAATGCATAAAATGCAAGTATTTTCAAAAAGTGGTTTAGGCATCTTGGCGGTCTAAAACTTTAAAAACCTGACCAATGTGAGCAGTTGAGATTCATGTCAACTTTATTATCTCATAACGGGGCTTTTATTTATTTATTGGCCAGGCAACTGGACGGTTTGCTGGATATGCTGTGTATTATTAATGAGGCAGCTCTACTCCCAACACAGTGATACATAATCCTGCTCAAAGACAAGACTACTCCCTGCAGGCTAATTAAACGCGAACAGTGGCGATGGCTGCGAAAACGTGAGGGAGGAAAAGTAAGGAACATGAAGGGAGAGTCCAGTCAAACTATTTTGCATGTACATGTTCAACAAAAGCTTCATAAAATGGCTTGTTATGGTTGGAGTTAGCATATAGCTTAGCACTGGGACTTACTTTTAAAAGGCCATGCAATTCACTGCAATATCGATGGTTAGAGGAATAACACAGTGGTACTGGAGAAAGAGAGCAGGGATGAGTATAACATCACCAAACACACACAGGCTCTCAGGAACACCATTCAGCTCTGACCTTTACTATCGCCGCACTACTAAAGGAAAGCAAACACATCATTCAACCGGACTCTACCTCTGAGGACAATGAGGAAAGATTACACAAAAACGTTGTACTTTTTGTTAAAATCCCCAATCGCATAATGAAATGTTCTCTCTGCTAATGTTATAAAACATACAGGCATTTGTGATTCACTACAAAGACTGACTCAGAGTCATTTGTTTGTGAATCTGACTACACTGGCTCATTTGCACTGATTGTCGCTAACAGCATGGGTAATTCATTTCAAAAGTCCTTCCAGTGGTCCATCTACAAGACCAGGCATTTATGAATGTGTAGTGCCTACTATATGAAGAGTCGTCTTTGATTGTGAGACGGGAACGAGGACAGTATCTTTATGTGCGGTGATGATGAATGCCAGTGTAATCAAGCGGCGTGATTACATTTCAGACGCTAAACTCCCCTAAGCAACATTCTGACCTTCTCATCACAACCAAAGGAGATAAATCTGTTTCTTTGCCACATTAAAGATGCAAAAATGAATTCTCACTCATCAACAAACAACAAAAGAGAGCACAACATAGTGGAAAGTGAATTACAAGCATCCTGCAATCATGCAGCCTAAAGGTTGATCACCACAAAGATAAATTTTGAGCTCAAATACTACACAGGTTTAGAAGAATTAATGTACTCGCATTAATAAAATGATACGCTTCACATTTCTGCTTTTAAATCTGTAAAAACTTGGCCCCATTGACTTCCATTCTATCCCACTCGATTTTGCTTTCCTTTGAGATTAACAGTTAAACACTGATTGAGGAATGAGAAATGCATTGATTTTGGTTCTGATATTATTCTATACTGATTGACAGAAAGGTGTGGGCAGTGGATTTTCTTCATCAGGCTGTGTTTAATGCAGTATGAAACTGACTGACAAACACACTGGATACACTAATTACCTTCATCAGTGTCCTTTCTTTTACTTCACGGTCGGGAAAGACAGAAGAACCCGTCTGACCCGTTTTGATCTCTTCCTGTCAGAACAATGAAGTTCACTGAAAATGTGGTGGAATTTAGATCTAGTATGGAGCGAGGAGACTCGTTTAATCAGGAGAGCAAAACCACAGGAGGGTTGGTGGTGTTTTTGACAAAATGTAAGAAAATAAAACGGTTCCTTTGTCAAATGTAAAGCACTTTTCTATGATTCAAGTGCCATGCTGTAAAACCGGTGACTCTCAGGCTTATAAGGTTATTGTGAAGCAAATTTTAGAGGATTTTGAACATTGTCCGAAATTTGAATGTTTTTTGGAGATAAAATTTGTTATTATACCCTCAGTGTCTGTGTGGTTTTACAATTATTTATATACTATTATAGCATTTATTAATATTTACAGTTTTTATGTTTTTATTTGAGGTGCTTTTGGCCTTTTTTGCTTAATCTTTCTATTTTTCTATTTGAATATTTATATATTTCAACTTATTTCAGTTATTTAGAAACATTTTCTAATTTTTGTTTACATTTTAACAAGTTTTGTTAAAAACTTAACTTAGTTTTGTTATTTTATTTTATTACATTTAAATACAAGCTTTTATTTGTATATTTTAGTTCATGAAATGTTTTAGAAACTGTTATGTTTTTGTTTACATTTATATATTTTTGATATAATGTTTTGTTTATTATATATTTCTACTTTTTATTTTAGTTCATATGCAAAGCAACATTTATATATATTTTTAATTTTCTAAATTTTTTTCAGCATTATTTCAATAAACTAAAAAATAAAAATGATAGCTAACATATACAACACTGTTTCAAGGTAAGTTATTTTTATAAGGTATTATAACAAGGTAAGGTATAATATATTTGATTATATTTTGGGTTATAAATGTCTTTTCAAATATCACTACACTACAAAATGCTAATGTTCCACTACATACATAATATTTTCAGTTGTTAGCCATGTACTAAATCAAGGTAACAAAGTCAATATTTTAAAATCACCTCCCTTTTGTAACATGATCTGTATAAAGGATGTTGCACAAGTATCTCATTTGAAACAACATTTATAACTAAACTCTTAAACAGCCCTGATCAAAAGAAAAAAAAAAAAAGAAAGAAAAAAGCTAATAAAGTATTCCTCTTGCTATATAGTCAAGCACAGTTGGCATTGACGCAATAAGAAAAGTTAAAGAGTTCGGAGTATCGGCTCTAGATAATTAAAACCTAGACAGAGATAAATTCCAGGGCCTGTTAATTACACAAAGGTGGGCAGAAATGGCACAGAGCCGACCAGCGGTGGATACTGAGACCTGTTCCTTCTGATATTTTGTATTTGAAGGGCACAAGTAAAAGACACCCAGAAGGGCACTGAAGTAAGCCACTCTAAATTAACTAATGAGAATAATAGTTGGAGATAAAGGCAACACATTTTGGAGGTGCAGAAAATGACAAACATTGGGAGGAAATACTGCTTAAATGCTGCTTTGGATTATGATTACATGCGTGAGGACAATAAAGTGGGTACTTTAAAGTTGGGAACTAGAAGTGCATATAAAATGCACTTCAAAGCGTGCAAAAAGGCTCTCTAATATCAATGTCAATGGCCAATGTGCCACATCCCCTTCCTCCAGTATTGTGTCTGTAAATACAGTATGAGAGTAGCATACAGTCAATTAGACTGAAGGCCTGTTGATTTGATCTCATCACTAATAACATTGTAATATTTCTAGAGGAAATTGCGAATCCAAAGCACCATCCTTCACTTCGTTGACAACATGGCATCTGTAGAAAAAAACTGGAATAACATAAGCTTTTAAATTGAATCCAGACTCATGTCAGTTTCAGACTCTGTAAGGCAACACACAAATCTTATAAAAGCTATAATTTGTGCCTTTGTGTTAAACTGCTCAAGTGTGGCATTGGAAATCGTATAACAGCTCACTAAAATGAATGAATGAATGAATTATGCATTTATATAGCGCTTTATTGTGTATTGTTGTACACCTAAAGCGCTTTACAATCATGTGGGGGGGGGGGGTCCTCAACCACCACTAGTGTGCAACATACACTTGGATGATGTAACAGCTGCCACAGGACAACGGCGCCAGTGCGCTCACCACACACCAGCTACAGGTGGAGAGGAGAGAGAGTCATAGAGCCAATCAAGTGTATGCGCTCACCACACACCAGCTACAGGTGGAGAGGAGAGAGAGACATAGAGCCTGTCACGGTCCTGCTGGTGTGCCCAGGCTGGCCACCAGATGTCTCTGTGTGTTGAGCACATGGCTTGTTGTTTGTTGGTGCCATGTGCTCCCATGTGCTCAACACACAGAGACATCTGGTGGCCAGCCTGGGCACACCAGCAGGACCGTGACATAACCCCCCCTTTAAGGAGCGGATCCCAGACGCTCCACAAACACTAAACAGAAAAATGTCTAGGAGAGAGGTGGGCCAGGCCCGTGGAGTGGAAGAGGGCCTGGAGCAATGGGCACACAGGGGTGCCAAGGTGGGGCTGGCCCTGGAGCAGGCTCTGTGGGTTCCCAGACCGGAGCGGGGTCCAGGACTGGAGTGGACTGCATGGGCTCCCGGACTGGAGCGGGCTCTGGAGCGGAGTCTGTGTGCTCCCGGACCGGAGCGGGCTCTGGAGTGGACTGCGTGGGCTCCCGGAACGGAGCGGACTGCGTGGGCTCCCGGAACGGAGCGGACCCTGGAGCGGACTCCGTCGGCTCCCGGACTGGAGCAGGCTCTGGAGCGGACTCTGTCGGCTCACGGGGCGGAGCGGGCTCTGGAGCGGACTCTGTCGGCTCACGGGGCAGAGCGGGCTCTGGAGCGGACTCTGTCGGCTCCTGGAATGGAGCGGGCTCTGGAGCGGACTCTGATGGCTCCCGGAATGGAGCGGACTGCGTGGGCTCCCGGAACGGAGCGGACTGCGTGGGCTCCCGGAACGGAGCGGGCTCTGGAGCGGACTGCGTGGGCTCCCGGAACGGAGCGGGCTCTGGAGCGGACTGCGTGGGCTCCCGGAACGGAGCGGGCTCTGGAGCGGACTGCGTCGGCTCCCGGAACAGAGCGGGCTCTGGAGTGGACTGCGTGGGCTCCCGGAACGGAGCGGACTGCGTGGGCTCCCGGAACGGAGCGGACCCTGGAGCGGACTCCGTCGGCTCCCGGACTGGAGCAGACTCTGGAGCGGACTCTGTCGGCTCCCGGAACAGAGCGGGCTCTGGAGCGGACTCTGTCGGCTCCCGGAACGGAGCGGGCTCTGGAGTGGACTGCGTGGGCTCCCGGAACGGAGCGGACTGCGTGGGCTCCCGGAACGGAGCGGACTGCGTGGGCTCCCGGAACGGAGCGGACCCTGGAGCGGACTCCGTCGGCTCCCGGACTGGAGCAGACTCTGGAGCGGACTCTGTCGCCTTCTGGATTGGAGCGGGCTCCGAATATATTACTGTATACGTAATACAACTACAACAATTATTACAACTTTTGTTGAGAATAATCACACAATACGCTAAATACGTTTACTTTAAGTTTTACAAAATGTTTACAGAATGCTTCTGGGTGATCTCTGTACTTATGTTATTATTAATATTATTAATATTACTGTTTATTTAATGTTGTTATTAACAGTTTTCAGAATTAAAGACATGTTTAAAAGCATTTAAAGAATGTTTTTTTGTCAGAGCTTTTATTCATTAATTTCATGATTTATTTTTGACCAAGACCGTATAGGTCAAATTCGGTCGGTCACAATATCTGTGTATTCGGATCGCTGAATTATGGTCGTGTCCATTTCATTTTTTTGGAGATATTGGCTTTTTTTCCTTTAATCTTTTTTTTTCTTTTTAATCTTCATATTTGATTTATTTCTATTCGAAATGTTTCATTTTATTGATTTTTAAAGTTGGGTGTTCTGGATTTTAGGTTTTGTTTATTTTGTCATTGGTCCAAGTTTTTTTGTCTTTAGATTCATGAGAACTGACTAGTTTTCAGTTTTGGAGTTTTGCATTTTCTCGGATTGTGTTTACTATGTACTTTGTTTGTGTCAACGAAGAACTTTTTTGTTTGTTTTCCGGATTTATTTTGGTCTTCGGTAAGAGAACCCGGTTGGATCTTGACACATTTTGCAGCATTTTTTATTTCAGGCTTATGGCGAGGTCTGCAAGGACTTTGGTGATTTTAATGGGTTATGGAGCATCTTTTCGTACGAACACAGTCAAGTTCACTTGCATCGTTTTTAGTGATGCGGTCCGAATAGGACGAGTTATTTCCGGACGTGCTGGCTGGAGGACTGTAGGCTCGACGAAGTGCTTTGAACAGATTTGAACTCCTGAAACGAGCGGGCTAATGAGGATTAGTCGAATAGGTTTCTGTTGCCTTAGTAAGCTCACTGCGTTGCGATGGGGTCGAAGTTCGGGACCCGGATACTTGCCCGAAGATCTCGGGCCGACTTACAAAGGTGGGCAAATGGGCTCGGCGGGATCTGTGGTCCCGAGACCTGACGTCTTGTTTGCTTTGAGGGCACCGAAGACGCGGTGGACTCCGAAGCCCTCTGAATTACTAGTGCTCCCGACTGGCGGTCCCTGGACGCTCTTTCGGGTCGGACTGACAAACATTGGGCGGACTCTCTTAATTGCAGCTGGGTTTGATAATCAGCCAAAAGGTGGACTTTGAATTAGAGACTGGTTGTGCATACCAGCACTCAGCCAAAGGCTCTCGATCTAAGGCTGGCCAGCCCATACTCGTCCATATCGTATATACATGCCACCGACAGCACACAATAGACAAAGGCCTGATTTATTTCACGCCTACGTATTTAAAGATCCCTTGGACCCCAAGCAGTCTTCCTCGTGACCACCCTCTGTGTAAAGCAGGAATGGGCAGACTCAAATTTAGATTGGTTTTAAAACAAAGTTAAAAAAGACATAATTTCCTTAGGGAAACGCAGTGGATCGAATCTAGCACGTCAAAACAAAAAGGAACTGACTGAGCTTAACCGAAAACGGGCAGACACAGGAGACTATAGGGACACGAGGGTAACGGGAGATGCTGAGCCATTGATACGATTCCTTAGGACAAGAGGGAGGAAACAAGTTTTATTTATAAGGTATTATAACAAGGTAAGTTATAATTGATTTTATTATATTTTGGGTTATAGATGTCTTTTAAAATATCACTACACTACAAAATGCTAATGTTTCACTACATACATACATTTTTCAGTTGTTAGCCATGTACTAAATCATGGTAACAAAGTAAATATTTTAAAATCACCTTCCTTTAGTAACATGATCTGTATAAAGGATGTTGCACAAGTATCTCATTTGAAACAGCATTTATAATTCAACTCTTAAACAGCCCTGATCAAAATAAATAAATAAATAAGCAAATAAAGTATTCCTCTTGCCATATAGTCAAGCACACTTGGCGTTGACGCAATAAGAAAAGTTAAAGAGTTCGGAGTATCGGCTCTAGATAATTAAAACCTAGACAAAGATAAATTCCAGGGCCTGTTAATTACACAAAGGTGGGCAGAAATGGCACAGAGCCGACCAGCGGGGGATACCGAGACCTGTTCCTTCTGATATTTTGCATTTGAAGGGCACAAGTAAAAGACACCCAGAAGGGCACTGAAGTAAGCCACTCTGAATTAACTAATGACAATAACAGTTGGAGATAAGAGGTAACACATTTTGGAGGTGCGGAAAATGACAAAAAAATTGGGAAGAAATGCATCTTAAATGCTGCTTTGGATTATGATTATATGCGTGAGGACAATAAAGTGGGTACTTTTGAAGTTGGGAACTAGAAGTGCATATAAAGTGCACTTCAAAGCATGCAAAAAGGCTCTCTAGTATCAATATCAATGGCCAATGTGCCACATCCCCTTCCTCCAGTATTGTGTCTGTAAATACAGTATGAGAGTAGCATACAGTCAATTAGACTAAAGGCCTGTTGATTTGATCTCATCACTAATAACATTGTAATATCTCTAGAGGAAATTGCGAATCCAAAGCACCATCCTTCACTTCGTTGACAACATGGCATCTGTAGAAAAAGACAGGAATAACATAAGCCCAACTCATGTCAGTTTCAGACTCTGTAAGGCAACACACAAATCTTATAAAAGCTATAATTTGTGCCTTTGTGATAATCTGCTCAAGTGTGGCATTGGAAATCGTATTACAGCTCACTAAAAGCAAAGAAAACCTGCTGTGAGAACCTTTGACCCAAGATGCACTGGGCAAATTGAGACTTACAGGTTCAGTCAGTGGTGTATACTTCAGCCTGGCAAGGTTGTCAAGGTGGATGGGCTGATCCCAGCTGTGATACGATTCCAGGAGGACAAGAGAGGTTTTGACATAAACTTCCCAACCGTCATGTCTCAATCATCTGGTACAGCTCAGCATGGCCTTACTATATGTATAGACCTTATTCAGGGTAGTGCTGTATTTAAATTCAGATGAAAATCTAAATGAGGCTGTGAGGAATAGAACTACAGTGTGTTTAATGGTTTGTACTGTTGTTTAGAAACATACCGATTGTTTAGGAGATGAAACAACTTTCCAAAAAACTTCCAGTAGATGAAAACTCCATAAAGCAGCAGAGCTGAGAAAATTATGTGATCACTGACTTTAATATCTCATTAGTTGCCAGTTGAGATCCTAAAATGATTAAAACTAAAACTGAAATAAAAATAAACATATTTAAATATATTAAAAAAATTGACAAGTAAGTAACAAAGTAACTGCTTTTAACTAAATACATTTTTTCCGCATTGTAATAGCATATAATTGCATATGAGAAATTCTCCTTTTGTGTTCCTCAAAAGAATAAAAAAACCGAGATGATGCATTATTTTTGGGTGAACTGTCTCTTTAAGAGAAGTTGCACAAGTGACTGAGAAACTACAGAAAAATGCACCATATCTGCGTGCTCCAAAATCCATTAAATCTACAAACATCTATCTATTCATTGTCGGCGAAACAAATAAGTGCTCACATGCGTCAACAAGTTTCTCATCAAGTAGAGGGAATCAATAACCGAAAATAAATGTACTGTTCCCCACACTACGTAATAGTATGAATCCAACGACACAATCTGAACCTCTATAAAATGTCATTTCCATGTTAATGAATGATATATTGAAATATCTGGCCAGGAGAAAACCTCATTGTCAGGGCAAACTAATCTCCGACAGAACGATATGGCATGTGCAGATTACATTTATGAAGTCTGACAATGGAAACAGAAAGATGGGGTGCAACCAGAAATATGGAGATTTGAAAGAAATGAATTATATTTTGTTTCCCCATGCGTGTCCCGTGGTGAGAAGACGGTAGTTGTAAGATTACTGAGGTGCTTGTAATGCATAGACAAAGAGAATCAGATGAGGATTAATGAACGCAATCACGCAGAGCGATTGGTTTTCCTCACTTCAGATCTTCTTGATTTACAGTACAGTGGTGCATATTTGCATGCTTAAAGCAACAGTTCACTCAAAAATGAAAATGAAATCATAGTTCCAACAGACATTCACAATCAGCATTGCAAATGTATATGGTTTGAACTACAGTTCTTAATTTGAGGTTAGAAGAACAGTTTCTTGTCAGTATGATATGGAATAGATTATATTTGTGATGAAAATAAGCAAGTTAAAATGGCTATAAGTTTCAAGCCATAATCAGCAACCCCCCCCCCCCCCAAATGAGTTACCTTGCCCCACTCCCTACTGAACGTGATCAATTTTGACAGCTAAAGTTAATACGAAAAAACAAATTGCGTGATTGCATGATTTCGTGAGCTTCACCGAATGCACATGATTGCAGATTGCACGCTTCCCCTTTAATACAACTTTAATAAATGAACTTTTCCACAACATTCTAATTTATTGAGATGCACTTGTATATACAAATTCCATATGTACATGTACTCTAGTACGCTGGAGAAGCCCAGAGTGATGTAAGAGGGAATCCATGACGGAATCAAACATCTTGAAAGAAAGCAAAACAACAGAGAAGAAAATTGTGAAGTATTATATAATGCATTCTTGCATTCTTGTATTTGCTAACCATCAGTTTTGCATGGACATATTCAAACTGTTTCCTCGAGACTTGAGAACCGTTGTAACCAGGGTTAGAAATGAACACCCGCCAACACACCAAATGCGGTGTAAAAATCAACTGTGGCGGTTAACGTCGTCAAATCACTAGCCAATTTGACGGGTTACTTTTCATGAGTTAAGTTCACTGATTAACTTCTCGGAGGAGTTCATGCAAGCCAAATCTGCACAGGTTTAGTGCAAATACTGAACTCGTGAGACAACATGACATTATATATCACGAGGATATTGCAAAAACTAGGGATGCACGATATTTATCGGACAGATAAATTATCGACCGATATGGGTGAAAATGACGTCATTTTTATTGCTCCGATAAATAAATGAAATCCGATATCTAGATCCGATAAAGTGCGATAAATATCCGATAAAATATGAACTTATTGTTATAGGTATCGGAATCGGCCGTGAGAAGGAATTAATTATCGGTTATCGGTATCGGTTAACATTTTTATATCGTGCATTCCTAGCAAAAACCAAACAAAAAACACCTACAGAGGCACGCATACGCGACGTGATACAGTCTGTTTAGATTAGTGCGCGTGCGCATTTAGAGTACGTTCTTTCACTGCATGATTATGCATTAAGAATGATCACATAATTAAAGATAAGAGGCAGAAAATATATACATTTATATCAATTCATATAGTTAATCAATATCACACACAAAGTGCCGTTTTTCTTAAAAAATCAACATGGTTACAAATGTGATATTGATTTTATACAACAGTTAAAAAAAAATAAGTTAATATTAAGAGACTTGCATTTTAGACTCCATATTGGTTTTTATTCTGTTTCGCCAACAAAAATAACTCCAAACACAGCTACAGTTTTGTGTCTCTGAGCAACATGACAGTGCTTTGTTCCTGAATGATTCAATCGTTTAAATGATTCGGTTCAGTAGCAATGATTCACTTATTAACAGTGACTTGCTGCTACCAGCTAATGGTTTTAATTTCACATTCAAAGTTTTTTTTTTTTTTTTTTTATAATTTCAAATATCAGTATTGAGCATTTCATGTTTAAAATATCAAATCATTATTTATGCATTTGTAACTGCAGTTTAAAGCATTCCATGTCTCTCAGAGCTGCATTAACGTGTGCAAATACATCTAAATGCCACTTCTTATGGCTAGTAGAAGTTATGAATGGCCGGTAACTTAAAAATTTTGAAGCCAAATTGGCTGGTGAGTGAAAAAGTTAATTTCAATCGCTGGTTGTAACCATTAACTGACTCATCATAATACGAAAGAGAACTGCTGTTAGTGTACTGCTGATGACTCGAAACTATTGTTGTCAGATCACTTTTATATTTCCCATATGTTTTATTTGTTTCACTTTATGTGGTTCAGCATCGCAAACACACATTTTTCTCCCATAATGAAACCCTCGGCAGACAGTTTGCATGTCGGACATGTTTGTACTGTTCTCAGTTCAGTGTTCAGGAACTGGAGTGCTGAATGAGTAACTTGTAAATCTGTGTTGACTCGAGTCGAGACCTTTTTTAGTCTAAGTTAAAATCATTTAAGTCTGATTTGGTGAACTGGTTCACCAAATGCTAATTAAGCAGTGAGTTGTATCATTGTATTGGAAACATAGTCCTGTATGACTTTCTTCAGTGGAACCCAAAACAAATATGTATATTAATGTTTTTTGCCAATGCAATGAAAATCAAAATGGGTCTAGTGTTGTTTCGGACACCTTTGGCTTCCATTGTATGCACTAAAAACCACTGCAACCCTTCCAAGCATCTTACTTTGTGATCCACAGAAAGAAGAAGGTCACACAGTAGGGTTGTGCCGATAAACGATATTATCATGTATCAACGATATTCAGAGATATCGATGAGAGCAAATGTCTTTGTCGATATTCAAGACGATATTAGGCTCATTCTCCTATTACTTTTTTTAATTATTATTATTTGTATTATTAGGCAGCCTATTATTATTGGGCTATCAAATTGCTATTTCACCTCAGCGCCGCACTTCACACACATGCGCAACTGAGTATTAAGGCGAAAGTATTCTTCGGCCATTTGCGCACCGTCTGCATTTCGTCATTTTTGTCATCAAGATTGCTCACGGACAGCCGAGCACCCCCCGTCTACGAGTAGGCAATTTTTGAGACCGCGCAGATGGTGCGTACAACAGCGCATGCGAAAGGTGAGACATCACAAGTCGAGTTGGTGGTCCTGCACACTCTTCTGCGGCTGAGTATACTATGAAAGCTGTGTGAGACGTAACAGAATGGAACGTGGAATGTGAAGTATACCTGTGCCTTTAGGTTTCTCCTCCTCAAACGGACTCTAAAACTGAGCCCTCGTCAAAATTGAACTGCAGGGGGATAATCTTTGTTTACAAATTAGTCTATATCAAGAGTGCAAAAGAGACATCGTTTAGACATCTTCTTGAACAGCTTCGAGCTATGAATGAAAGAACATGACGAAACTGCACCGGCAGCATTTCGTTTTCTTTACAACACATTAACAAAAAACATTTATGCTTTTCTTCATCATTGTTATTATAAAAAATATGCAGTTAATAAGTTATCAGTCTAAAACTCGTCATGGGGCACGCGGTCTGGAGCGCTGTATGACTGACGTAGCCTATCCGTATCAATTTAACTTTAATTCAAAAATATGAACTTACCTGAAAATGCTTTTATCTTTAACGTATTCATTTATGTCCAATATTTAGTGTTAAACTGTTGCTCTTTAAAATAAGTCTTCTGATTTTCACCTTGACTGATTTTAACGCTGATAACTTCCGCTCTGATCCGGCAAACTTGTCCCAGTAGGTCCTAATAGCAATGTATGACTGTTGTATCCGAATATGAACTAGCTGTTTTAAATATTTTTTATATTTAACATTTTAGTTTTTCATAATGTTTGAAAGTATATTATTTTGGTTATTGGTACTTTCATGCTCTCTCTCTTTCTCTCTCTCTCTCTCTCTCTATCTCTCTCTCTCTCTCTCACGTACGTGGGGTTTTAAAATCACCAAATAGTTATGGAATAACCTGTGACAAGTACAGAGAGTCTCTCTGTTGCCCACACCCACCCATGCACGATAATATCGTGTATCGACGATCTCACAGGCTGGCGAAATGACGATATGAAAAATGACCATATCGCCCAACACTATCATACAGTTTTTCAATGGCTTGAGAGTGTACAGTACAAATACAAACGAACACAAAGAATGGAAAACATTCCAGGCACTTGTGAGTCTAAGATGAATGCAGCTGGAGCCGCAAGGACATTTGTCCTGTGAACCACCCCTCATTAGTCTTTTCTCGGCTTTGCCGTCGTCCCCAATGCAAACATAAAGAGGAAGAACTCCAACAGGCCATTTTGTTCTTGGAGCAAATATCATTTTCAGTGACGCCGCTGGTCTTGTTCATTTATTAGCAGCCAGCAGATGTGTGCACAATGGCCAAAGCTTGGGAGCTGTCCAGTGCTGAAAACAGAGGATAAAAATACCAGGGAACAAGAGAGAGAGAGACGCTTGTATTGGAGGACCGAGCGCCTGAAGAAGCACTGTGCAAATTGCTGGCATAATTATCAGGCTTCGTTTCCTTCTGGACCTCTCCCACAGGGTAAGCGATAAAACATTTTCTAAATGAATCTTTAAACCACAAGGTAGTGTGGTTTTGTCTTAAGTAGACCTGCAAGCCAAATGGAATCTTTTCAAGACAGAAAAATAATTAGGCTGAAAAGAAATTAAAATGAATCTTTTCTTCTCCCTCTGCGAAGTTAAACTCTTACGGTCCCATTCCGAAAACCAGCAAAACACAGACCAGGTGTCATGATTCATTTATGGTGTTTAAGCTGGCAAATGCCCGTTCTGAATAATGTATTCCAAGTCTGGGCGCCGATAAACATTCAGACTTTGGCGAATTGGCGGGTGACATATGTAGGAGAGACAGCAGCTGCCAAACCGCTTCCTCTGGCTCATGGGATTATACACAACTACTTTTTCTTGTCAGCTGTCAATCAAGACTGCGCACACAAGGTAAGACACCAACCTGGATGACTGTGTACATAAATTAAGACTTATACTGGCATTTATTTACCACACAATCACAAACAGATCATCAGCTTTGCATAATTAAACACGGCCTTCACCAGAAATCATCAGTCGGCTTATGCAGGAACACAAAACTAGCACAAAGTTTCCCTAAATTGCATCTACCAAAAATTTCCTGACTAATTTTAGTAGAATAGTCTAATGGCATATGTTAATTTACGACAAGGACATTATCTCCTGGAATCCGAAGGCATTTAGCTGTCTGGATACTATTCAAGTACAATTTCAATTCCACCTGTCAGCACAACCCCCCCTCGTACGATTGTTGGCACTAAACTACGCAGTCGAGCGGAAACGAGCATTATTAAAATGTGAGAAGAATCAATCAAGTGCCCTCTACAAGTCACCCAACGCCAAAACAGTTGTGCTCAGAGGCAATTTCCACTTTTCTCTTCAAGAGACAACATGCTCAAAGGTGCTCCTCTGGCATTTACGATAATACAGGGAGAAGAAGAGGGTGCTCAGATAAAGAGCAGAATGGATGCCCCAAGGAGATTTACCGAGGTTCTGGAGCCAACTTGAAAGGCTTCTTGGTTTGGCAAGACGGAGCTGCTCCGCTGGGACTCGGGGTTAGAAAGAAAGGTCTTTGAACCTGGAGGCGCCGTATCGGAGAACTCACCCTGATATAGATGCAAACAGCACAGGGTTGCTTGAGGGTGACAGGGTGTGAGTTTAGCGACATAGCCTCAGCAGACAGCCATATGCTTATTTGCTCAATTAAAACCAGGGATGGACTAAAATGCTGGCCAATACGGTAAACTAATGGTTATGTCACGGTGATAACCAATAAAACAGACAATAATATTTTGTCCAAAATAAACATTTAAATAAATATAAATAAATAAAATGAATGATTAAAAACGAATACATTAAATTAAATAACTGAAAAACTAAAATCAATCATTTTACAAACTGCAAGCAAATTTAAGCATTCATTATAATGGATGTTATGAAATAGGTTATTCTTTTTTTGATTTATTGAAAACGGCATTTAACACTCTTCAAATTTAAAAGATATGGCTCACAACCGATCAATGGCTGATATTAAAATTATATAAAAAAATCTATGTAAAAGAAAATAAATGTAAACAAGTTTTAAATAACACAAACAAATTAAATACATATTTTTAAAAGTAAAATTTAAGTGAATTTAGGCATCCATTATAATGTACAGTACAATTAAAAATATATATAAAAACAAATAAGTAAATAAAACAGTGGAGTGGATTACATTTCACAATACAATACCATTTTGAAACAGTAAAATCTTTCTACATCATACTTTCATGTTTAATTCAATATATTGCTGATTCTTTGTTGTTTATTCATGATATTTACTAGCAATTTCTGAGTGAAATTTGTTTTTGTTTTTTTGTCAGTGTATGAAAAATAGATATTGAGATTTGCTAACTGTTAAAAATCGAATATACGAGTTTATACAACTATAAAGCCAAACAAAAGCAATTGTTGGACGTTGCCGAAAAACTGTGCCATTACTTCCTAATATGCCAATGCCAGTTCACGGCAAATCGTACATATTTTACGAGGTGGCTCATTTGTACGAATTCGTACAACCTCACTCGTACAATTTAGTACGATTTGTCTAAACCCCAGTGACGGGTAGGTTTAGGGGCGGGGTTAGGTGTAGGTCATTCGTACAAGTTCATACGAATTGACAACTCATAAAATACTGAATTTGTACGAGTGAGGTCGTGCGAATTAGCCACCTCGTAAAATATGTACGAATTGCCATGAGATCGGGCTGGATATGCTGCAATATCGGGCAGTCTACACTCTCATTGGTAGTCACTGCATGCCTCATTTCCATAAAGTTGGACTCCAAGTTTGTTGCATTACTTAGGCCTATGTCACCGGAACCCTCAACAAAAATGACGGTGCAAACTGTTCCCAGAGAAGAGAAGAGAAGAGAAGAGAAGAGAAGAGAAGCGAAGCGAAGCGAAGCGAAGCGAAGCGAAGAGAAGAGAAGAGAAGAGAAGAGAAGCGAAGAGAAGAGAAGAGAAGAGAAGAGAGCAACACTACAAACCTTGCCACAGTAACCAATTTGCTGCAAATAGCTGCCTGAAATTTCCCAAGGGCACCCGGAGCAACAACTCGCACCACTTTCTATTCCTGATGCTCTTTGACAAATAACACACATCTTCACATTCACAAGTCACTCTCTTGCACTTTTCTCTTGTCAGCATCGAGACTTGTTGCAGACTGATGCAAGAAGCACCTGGAGTGCCCCGTCAGGTTGAGACTCAGGGGTTCAGACCGAACAGAGACAGCAGAGTCAGTCACGACAAAATGCCAAGAGAAATTCGGCTCAGTCTTCCTCTCCCACCAGCTACACGCTGTCGTCAAGACACAAGACTGGCAGTGCTCAGCACTTGTCAGCTTTAAACAGCATCCAGCTGACACTCTGTGAAGGAGAAAAACAATGCGGGGTCCCTTTCGATCCCAAAAATCTCGCTCCCTGTTTGTGATGGGATTTCTTTCAACCACCTCACATCAAGGCATTACTGCAAATGACAGCTTGCAGGTGGGGGGTTATATCAAGGCAAAGAAAATGACTCACTTGAGTGGATGGGGGAAACAGGACAAGAACATTCAAGCAAGTATAATAATGTAGACAATGACATCTAAAAGGACTGCATTTTAACCCACTAGTACTTTGCGAATCACTTAATAATTGAGAGGTTACGTGATTAACTGGTCTGAGAACAGCGCAAATATCTGATTTTAGAAATTAGATAGCACTCTACTCGTCATATATTTAACATTTCACCATGATGTCAATCACAAGTTGGTGTATATATAGTCTTCTGCTCCTAACAGCCGTTATACATATCGTTGTGCTCCTGGTTTTGTCCCCTTGACTGTCCTCACCGAGGTAGCCTACTGCGCTTGGCAAGGGGGCTGTATAGCCTGTCCTGAGCACAAAACATCCTACATCACGTTATACATTAATAACGAAGCGAGACGCAATCAGTTAACATCGCTCGTTCTCACCTTCTCTGAAGTAAAGCGCGTCGTCGCCTTCAGAAAGTCCACAGGAATGCCGCGTCGCCTCAGATACAGCAGAGTAGATGATAACAGCCGCTGAGGTAAATCATTCAAATCTGTTCAGCCTCAGAAACGTGTTGAAATGAACTCCTTACTTCGTTAAAATCGTTAAAAAAGCACTGTATTTCTCCTTAGCCCGAGTCCAGAGAGGAGCTCAAAACGGCGCGCACTTCGCCGGGCGCGAGGAGAGACACTGAACAAAAGCGCGAGCGGAGGCACACAGCGGTTCCCCCCCTCACCTCACTTCACCGAATGAACGGAGCAGATGCTTAGGCAAGAGAGTGCGTTAGACGGTATTGCCAATTCTCTGTGGACTTCGGTGATGGTGGTGCTGGTGGTGGGGGGGGACAATATTTTGCACAATATTTCAGTATTAATATTCTTATAGGTCTTATTGTTTTGTCGTTATGGAATCAAACATTATGTTTTTGACCGTCATTGAAATCCACAAAGAACCTTTAAAATCCATGGGAACCTTAATTTTTAAATCAGTTTCACCAAAAAGATCAGTTTTGTCAGATTTAACAACCAAAACTGTTTAAATTCACCTAAAATGCCTATTTTATACTTAGGGTTATATATATGCAAGTTAATTGCAATTATTTGTATTTGGCAACTTTGTTCATTGTGCTTTTGTATGTGTATATTTATTGTATTGGCCAGATTATCTTCCCATTGTCCATTATTTGAAAAATGTCCACACGAAAACCCATTGTCTTCATAAGCCAGCCCATACCAATTCTCCTGTTTGCAGATGAATAAATCATCTCAGCGTCCCGAGGAGCCTTTAAAAAAAGCTCTGTAGAACCTGACCCTGCCCCCCTGTTTTATGACAGAATAATGATGTCCCTCGAGATGCTGCAAATCTGTTTCTAGGGGCCAAGCCGTGGTCCACTGACACACATTTCACCCGACCTATAGAAGCCCACTCACTTAACACTACCCCCAGTTCAGTCGTGCATCACATTCATCACTGTCATCTGATTACAGATGTTACTGTGTAAACAAATCACAACAAACCGCAAAGCCTCTTTCAGTGTTCCTGTTGTGATGTCTTGTCTTATAATGAACATAAAAGCTAAAAAAAAAAAATTTCACTTTGAAGCCCTCAAATGTTGCAGCTGATCATTAGCGTACATTAGGGACACAATAACCATTATACTTCATTGAAAAGAGATTATTTCTTATACAGGATGTTTGAATAAATGCCAATCATAAGATAAATATAATCTTAGCAGCAGGGCTCTTTGAAGGGAAATGGTCGGGATTTAAAACACTGGGCTAATTGGCTCTATAATGGCTGTCCGCGGCTTTATAGCTAACCGAAAAAAGCATGAGAAATAAGATTTATCTGACTAACTGCATGAGGAGAAAATAGCTGAAAATACATATATATATAACAGATAGTCTCCAAAGATATATATATGCCCCATTGTTCCAGACTCCCTAAAAACAGTATTGTCAAGGGACGCTGGCCAAGGCGTAATACATACTGCCACACAAATCCATTATTTAAACAGCTGACAATGTGACGGTCAATGAACAAAGGACTCCTCGCAGTGGCCCTCAAAAAGAACAGCACAATATGGATGATTTTCAATGGGTCGCCATCTGAAGGTTTTAATATTATTTGTTTTTTACTAACTCTTTCCTCTCCATCATTGCTGCAAGCTTGATCTCAGAAAGCCGTAACAAGAACATCCCTGAGGAAAATATCACTTTGTTAAAAGGCGGCGAACAAGATTTAACCATTAAAAAATAGGCACAGATCTGTCATTGCCTTCATCTGTGGAATCAGATGCATATAATAATATGACGTTGGAGAAAATTATGTTGAAATACAATATGGTAGTATGCCCTGATTACTTACTTTGATTCATTTCATGGATGCTTTTATCCAGTGGAACTTATGAGTATTAACATACAAAACAAACCAAACTTTATTTCAATATTTCAAATTTGCACTATTCGGTCTTACAGTTTCATCAAAACAAGGGTATGGACCTCTAAAACCTGGTTTTCAATTGGGGGTCCGTGGACCCCTGGGGGTCTATGAAACTGCAGGGGGAAAGATGTCCATATATATATTTGGCTAGTTATGCTGGTTCGTCAGCTGATTCACTTGACTATACAGCATAAAACCCGCTTTATAAATGAATCCAAAACACAGAAAAGTCAACAGTAGGTTAACGTAAAGCAAGTTGTTATACTGTTTCAATCAAATAAAAGAGAAAATATGAAAATCATAGAAAAGTATGATTAACAAAAGAAAGATTTACAAACAAAATAATATATATAAAAAACAAATAAATTAAAACAAAAATACAATACAATTAAAAATAATAAGCAAAAATAAATAATAAAATGTAACATTATAATGAAATAGAAAATACAAATCAAAATATGATAATGTGAAATTGAAAATAAAGTATACAATTCAAATATAATAGAAAACATAGATGTAAAACAGGTATTTATTTTTTTTAAAGTAAAATTATAATACAAAACAAAATAAAACAAAATAAATAATACAATTAAAAAATAAAACTAAATAACAAAAATAACAGCTAATATAAAACAAACATTAATAACAAATGCAACAATATAAAAATACAAATTTAAACATAAAACTAAACAAAATACAAAAAACTTCAAATAAAATGTTAACACTCATTCTCATATTAGGGCAGCCCAGAGATTGCTGGTAGTCTGGATTTGGGGTCCCTGGATGTATATTTTTTGTAAAAGTTGAAAATCCCCTCATTTACTAAATTGTGCTTGAATACCCGTCTGCTGAATTTGTAGAGACTTTGAACTGTAGACATTCCTGATTGATTGTAAATCCATTAATTCCCCCTTTAATCCATTTATCTACTGTTGACAGTGTCAGGAAAGAACAAATCTACAGTTCCACAGCCTTATGTTTCTCTAAAGCCACTACCATTATAGCTGGAGGGGGGGCGTTGACTTGATTATGGCATGGGACCAGGCCTACCGCACAGCTCTTTGACCCAGAAACCACTGACATAAGCACTTAACAGTGGTCGCCCATCTTGTCTTGGTCACTTGCCATCGGCTCGAGGGGGTGGGTTGGGGGAACAAAGCTTGGTAATGATGCTGCGTTGGCTGCCTGGTTAAAGACCTTTAAGGGAGCCACAGAGAAGCCGTGGAGCGTGGAGAAAGGAAGAGTGTCAGCACAAGATCCTAATGAGAATGAAATGAAGCTGCTTGGATGGGGGACCCAGCTGATCCATAATTGATGAGGGTGAAATGCGGAGACTCGTCGGGTGTAAATGATAAACACACTACAGCAGAGAGAAATTACGCCTTGCCTTTGGCTTGCATTTTGGATGATTCGGCCTGCGAGGTGTGTCTATTAGATTTTTTATTGCGTACCTATATAGACCACTTGAGATTACACTTCATTGTGTGCTGCTAAAAGAAATCTACAGCCAAACAGATTAAAAATTCCCCTCAACACATTATTGTAAATGAAAATATGCCCAATGTGAAGGGGAATAATCTCAAAAGACATACAATTTATTACCATTCTGCCTAAATAGCAATTACACAGGCTCCAAAGCAGGTAAATATATGTAATAATGTATCAGTCATGCAAATCTAAAGCCTTTATGGCTTTCATGAGGCATTGGGCAAGGATTTCGGTTATCGACAACAATATAAAAATGATTTTATAAAGTTGGGAATACGATTATTGGAGTAGTTTTTACAAGAAAGCACTATTTTAGTATTTCTACTTCAAATCTGCATGTTCAATTTAATATGTTACTAGCAGTTTCTTATTTAGTAATTATTTAAAAATAATATAAAAAAATGACTTGCTATTTCTGAGTGAAAACTGTTTCAAAATAAATCCTACACCATTATATTAGGAGGAAATAAAATAATTTAAATATTTGTATTTATTTTTTTACTACTATTTATTATTTTACTATGCTAATTTAATTCTATTAATTATTTATATTTTTTTTACTTTATTTACATACCATAGAATAATAGTTTAATAAAATTAAACTCATTGCTTACATACCAAATTTTTACATTCATATAAAATATAATTTTTTATATAACATATTTTTTATATTTTAATATCTTGAGAGCTAATTAAAACTCATTCCGACTTGTCACAACAAAATTCTGTTATGTCTCAACAAAACAAAAACACAGAACTGCTATTTTTATTCCTTGAACAAAACAAAACAAAAACAAAACCACAGAACTGCTATTTTTATTCCTTGAACAAAACAAAACAAAACAAAAACAAAAACACAGAACTGCGAAATGTAAATTCTGAAAAAAATTGTGGAATATAAACTTGTGAAAAATGTCAAAATTCATACTTTTTTGGAATTATGAGTTTATATCTTGCAATTAGGATATGTTATATGATTCACAATTTTTTTCTCAGAATTTTTATTCAGTTGTGGAAATAGTTTTGCATATTTTAAATAAAGCTCATTTAAAATGTCAGAAATGAAACTGTGCTCAACTGGTCAAGAAAAAAAACATAAGTTCATCTTTAGATCTGAGTTGAAGAATTAAAAATACAGCTAAATTAATGAAATGTCATGTTTAAATGTATTGTCCCTCACCGGCGCCTCTGCTTCAGCGTATTACATTTATCAACTCCATGGCTGACAGTCTTCATAAAAATAGATGAAGCAAAAACAGCAGTGCAATGGGAACTGTCTGATGTCATCATCCCCGTTGTTTTAGTCAGTCAGTCTATAATCATTGTGTCAGTCTATAATTCAGGTAAGCACACATGATCAAAAAGAGGTATTGCTGGTTTGAAAACAACCTCCGGAAATATATAACTGTCATCACTACACAAATAGCTGAGTGACAGTATCCCCCAGCGCAAAGATTACAAATAAATAAACAACAGAAACAAAACCAGGCATGATGCACTCAAGGTGTTAACCTTGCCAAGACTTTGCCCTTTATCAAAGCTGCACTGCATTATTGAAGTATGTGTATTGTTTTATTTCTGTTGCCTATATATGGAATGTGAATAGTGACTGGTATTAGATTTTACGACTTCAAACTTGGCATGTCAAAATTTGTTATGAGACACAACAACAACCTGGAATGACGCATATTAGATTTGAGAAGATTTCCATGGAATAAATACTGCAGTAATGGCTTATAAAATCTGTTTGTACCATAGATGTTTTAGCCAATAACCGATAAATAAAATGGAAATTTTTATTTTTTTGTTCTAAACAATATTTTGTTTTTTATTTCCCATGTTGGAAATTTATTTTATTGTTTTTTATTTTTTTTCAAATTTTTATTAAATCTACAGTAAATTTTAACTAGTAACAATTAACTTAAATAACTTTTAAAAAACGGTAAATAATTTGTATTAAAAATTGAAATTTAAAAAGGTTACAAATAAATTTTGAAAAAAAAATAAAACTAAAAAAAGCAGGAACCCCCAAAAGACTTGTCTTGGCCCCCGAGGTCCGATGGGCCGGGGTTCCCATTTTTTTTTAATTCTTTTTTTATTTTTTTACATTTACAAAAAATTAAATGATGAATTTAACAATTTCCTCGGAAAAAAGTAAATGGACCGGGGTTGCGGGTTTTCAGTTAAAAAAAATAAAATTTTCTAAATTCATTGCATATAAAAATAAATTTTTTTGATGAATTTGGATATACAAAATGTTTTGGAAAACCGTTTGGTAAAAAAAATAAAAAAATTAAAAATTTTTTAAAAAAATTTTTTTAAATAAAATTTTTTGATTTTTTTATTTCCCCCTTTAACAACCAAGTAACATCCTTGTTGAAAGCCCATTTTTCTAAAAAAAAAAAAAAAACTTTTTCTAAAAAAAAAAAAAAAAAAAATAAAAAAATGAAATAAAAAAATTTTTTTGATTTTATGTTATTTTTTTATTTTTTGAATTTTTTAAAATTAAAAAAAAGAAAAAAAAATTAAAAAAAAATAAATTAATCCCGCTTTTCGTAAAAAAAAAAGGACCCTTTTATATGAAAAAGTGTTAAAACCGAAAAACCCCAATAAAAAAAAAAAACGATACTCATTCCTTAATTATTTTTCAAGAAGTTTTTAATGATTTAAACGATGAATTATTCGAAATGAGTAATTCTTTCACAAGAAAATTTTCAAATATTAAAAAAAAAATTAAAAATATTTTTTTTACGTAATTAATTGGGAAAAAAATTAAAAATTTTAAATATTATTTTTTTAATAAAAAATATTTTTGAAAATTAGAATTTTGAACTTATTTTTTTTTTTTAATAATATTATAACAAAATGCTGATATAAAAATTCTGTATCTATTTTCCAAATATAATATTTAAAACATTACTTGCAATTTCTGAGTGAAAACGGTTTGAAGTAAATCCTACCCCATTTTTTAGTAAACCACTTATTTTATTACTACTATTTATTATTTTACTTTTCTAATTTAATTTAATTATTATTATTGTTTTTTTCAAATGTATTTATATACCGTAGAGAAATAGTTTAATAAAATTAAACCCATTGCTTACTTGAACAATTTTTATATCTTGAAAGCCTATTAAATCTAATTCCGACGAGTCACAAAATTATGTTGTCACAACAAAACAAAACACAAAACCACAGAACTGCAAAATGTAAACTCAGAGTTCTGAAAAAAAGAAATTGCGGGATATAAACTCAGAATTGTGAAAAAAATCATCCTTTTTTTTAATTATTAGTATATATTGGGATTTGTTATATGTTTCACAAATTTTTTAAGAATATTTTATTCAGTTGTGGAAATAGTCTTGCATACTTTAAATAAAGCTAATTTAAAATGTCAGAAATTATATTGTGCTCAACTTAAAAATACAGCTAAATTAATTAAATGTCATGTTTAAATGTATTTTAACACCCTCACTGGCGCCTCTGCTTCAGCGTATTACATTTATCAACCCCATGGCTGACAGTCTTCATAAAAATAGATGAAGCAAATAGAACAGCAGCGCAATGGGAACTGTCTGATGTCATCATCCCCGTTGTTTTAGTCAGTCAGTCTATAATCATTGTGTCAGTCTATAATTCAGGTAAGCACACATGATCAAAAATAAGTATTGCTGGTTTGAAAACAACCTCCGGAAATATATAACTGTCATCACTATGTGACAGTATCCCCCAGCGCAAAGATTACAAATAAATAAACAACAGAAACAAAACCAGGCATGATGCACTCAAGCTGTTAACCTTGCCAAGACTTTGCCCTTTATCAAAGCTGCACTGCATTATTGAAGTATGTGTATTGTCTTATTTCTGTTGCCTATATATGGAATATGAATAGTGACTGGTATTAGATTTTACGACTTCAAACTTGGCATGTCAAAATTTGTTATGAGACACAACAACAACCTGGAATAACGCATATTGGTGTGCAAATGAGATTTGAGAAGATTTCCATGGAATAAATACTGCGGTAATGCTTATAAAATCTGTTTGTACCATACTGATGTTTTAGCCAATAACCGATAAATGCCTGATATAAAAGTTCTGTACTATATTTCCTAAATCAATTAATTAAAAAAAGATCAAATCAACAATTTCAAATGAATGTGAATTTATGCATTGCAACACATACAGTATTTTATTTCTTTTTTATTGAGTAATAAGATTAAATTTAAGCACAACTGCATGTTTTGGTGAGAAAAAAATATTTAAAAACGTTTGATATAAAAGGGGATAATTTAGTTATTGTATTATTATGATTATCATCACAAAATAACTTGAATCAAATAATAAATAATTGTAATACTTTGTACTATTTTACTGTAAAAAAATCTAAGATATTCATTATATGTGTATTTAAGATGATTAATATTTTGCTTTAACATTGAAATTCATCATGTACAATTAAATATCCAACAGCAGCCAATTAAAAAAATAAAATAAAATCTACAATAGTATCTCTGTGATACTAAAATACTGCTTGACAGCTGCATGTTTTCATTGTATGGAAATGAACAGTGCGAGTACATAAATGGAATAAACAAATAATTAATCATGGAGGTTAACAATAACTGGAGGGGGAGAAAATGACATAACATTTAGAAAATATTGAAAAAGTGGTCAGGGCATAATAATTATCTTTAACATGGACACAATGCATCGCACTGGATATATTATACAACACAAATCCAGGCCTTACAGCAGATGGAAATTCAACTCGTGTGGGTGGATGTCAGCCTAAGAAATCATAATTGGCAGATTTAACCCATCAGGCTATGTAAACTAGCTTCCTTTCCTCCCGGCCCAGACAATGTCGGGATCAAAGAGTGTCCTTGGGCTGAGTTGTTTTACACACAGAGGGTAAAAGCTTAATTCCACCACCCATAAACACAATCACAAATCATAGAAAGAAAATATGTGCCTACAGCTATTTACAAACATTAATACCCATCATAAAAATCCTCTCTAGCTTCATTACATTCTTCAGCTGGAGGGGTAAAATCAGGGCTGTAGTATGTCCTGTAAGATGCACTAACAACAAGCTCCGTGTCACACAGATGTGTTTCCATACGCAGCCCTGTAATCTGAAAAAAGAACATTAAATATGTCTCTTGTTATGCCTCCTTGATGGAACTGCAACCAGATGTATTATTGCTTTCTGCCCAAGGGAAAAATTGCTTATCTATAAAAAGACAGAATGAGATTTCATCTCAAATTATCCCTTCTTTGTCACGGTCCTGCTGGTGTGCCCTGACCGGCCACCAGATGTCTATGTATGTTGAGCACATGGCTTGTTGTTGGTGCCATGTGCTCTCCTGTCTATTGTCTGTCCCCTTCCATCTTGTTGCTCCACCTGTTTCTCCCTCGTTACCCTCGTTTGTCTGCCTAGCTAGGCTCCTGGTGTCTGCAGTCCTGTGCTGACCCATTGTCTTACGTCGTGTGTGTATGTTGAATGTACACAGCTCTCTGCCTCTCTGTTTTTTTTTGGTTCTACTTGGTTTTATTTTATTATTAAAAAGTCCCATCTTCCTGCATTTGCATCCTCGTCCCATTTCTCCTCACGCACCCTGACATTCTTGTGTCATACTTGTTAAAGGAATCTTCCAGGTTGAAGTCAATTTCTAATGGCACAGATGCTGTTGATTGCCACAGAAAAAAATAAGATTCATCTGTCGGTTTCTAAAAATAAAATAGCTGTGTTTGCAGAAATACATTTACACTGGAAGCCAATGGGGCGAAGAAGTGATAAATGGATAAATGCTAAAATACACACCGTTCAAAAACATACATGTTTAACTATAAGAGCACACAATATATTGGTATCATATCAGTTGATATTTTAGATTATTTTTCATTTATTATGCTTTTTCTTTCATTTAGATGACCATTGCCATCTAAAGGTCACTAAAATAAAAAATTTAAAAACACTAACAATAACAATGTTAAACGTAATTGTTAGCCGATATGAGCCAATATTTTAGATTATTTATCATTTAATTGTGCATTATTTGTACCAATTTTTTACTTTTGCCATTATCTAAACTTCCTTAAAATGAAATCTTTAAAAACACTAATGATAACCATGTTAATTGTAATTGGTAGCAGATCTCAAAATGTCAATACATTTTCATACAGTATATTATAAACGCTGTGATGTGGACTGGTGATGGTTGAGGAGAGACCCCCCCCCATGGTTGTAAAGCGCTTTGGGTGTACAGCAATACACAATAAAGCACTATATAAATCCATAATTTATTCAAATGCATCATTCATTCATGTCTAAAATCAATTTTAGCTTTAAAAATGACTTTAGGATTTAGCACATTATTTAAAAGTTATTTAGATGAAATAATGTATATTTAATGTCTGCTTATTTTTAGTTATTTAGTTTTAGTTTTTAGCTTTTAGTTATTTAAATTTACTTGTTTATATCTCCCAGTGTTTTAATATTGGTGCACCCAAGTGTTGATATGAGAAAAGCAGGATCAAAATGGCTTACTAACCTGTCTATGCAAAGTTAAACGCAATTTCGTTAACTCCTGTGACAAACATTAAAAGCCAAAACATTACAATAAAGTTATTTGTACAAGGACACAAGAAAAGAACTGTTGACATGAGAGAAAAAATACATTAGCAAACATAACCAGATGTTAATTCACCTAGAAAGGTATCCAATTTGAATACAAAGAGATTATTTGAAATTGTCTGTGGCGATCAAAGGCAATAACCCTGAAATACACCTTTAATCCAAGTAAACCAAACAGATGCCTCGCCGTCTGAAAGGACTTTGGCAAATAAAAAGGGTTTGAGGTAAGCAGCGATAGGACATCTAGAAATAAATTTCCCGAGGTTTAGATTCTCTGATAAAACACATTGTTGACAAGAGCGACACCTGAGCGAGTGAGGATTTCACTGTTTACACTTTATCATGCAATGAAAGCAATCCGGCAACTGTCAGGTTGACATTTCACAAGATCAGGGCTGAAAAAGCTCCTAAAAAAGCCCAAAGCACTGATTCACCCTTTTATGTGCGAGAGAAAGCTCAGTGTTAATGGGAAACACTCTGTGATTCTGCACAACCGTGTCCTTTTCAGACGTGGAATGGTCTCGGTAAGCAGCTTCTGTGAGAGCGGTAGTGCCCATTACGCAAGCGAGGCTAGAAACTGTGAAAGCCGGAGGGATGGCCACAGCAATTCAGGCTGCTTGTCTCAGAGGAAACACTTCTGTCAGTTATGCTTGGCCAGAGCACAACAGCCTGAAAAAAAGCCCAAGTGCTTCATTCTCCAAGAGATTCTCTCTAAACCCTGGATTTAACCATTAAGTATTGGGCAACATCACTAAAACAGGCTAAAAATCAAAATGTCCTTAACCACGTATACGTTTTCTCAGAACATTACAGCAACCATCTAAGAACTTCCTGGCAACCATCTGCAAGTTAACCCTAGCATTGTGTCGGTGAGTTTTACGCAGAAAAATGTAAAGAAAAATCTAAATCATTTCACTTGAAAAGTGTTTTTGTTGAATTGTTCTAAGGGCTGTTGAAGTTGTTATTTTGTAATAAAGTGATCGCTCACCTAAAATCGAATGTTTTGTCATACTTTTTCACCCTCATGGCTTTTAGAACTTGTATAACTTTGTGGAACTGTTGTTTATAGCAGAATTTCCAAGCTGTTATTCTTCATTCGATAAATGTAAATGGTGATGAATGGTTGTCCAAGGCCTATAGTCCACACTTACAAAGGTATTTTTATTTTATTGTTTGAAAAAAAATCTTGTCCATGTGAAAATGCAAAATCGTTACATTTACATTTAGCAGACGCTTTTATCCAAAGCGACTTACAGTGCATTCAGGCTATAAATTTTTTTGTCAGTATGTGTCAGTATGTGTCTGGGAATTGAACCCACAACCTTTTGCGCTGCTAACGCAATGCTCTACCACTGAGCCACAGGAACATTATTTTCATCTCACTAGAAAAGTGCATGCTACGAAGCACTGTCAAGAGCATGCCAAACCCACAGTTGGCTATATAGCCCTAACAGTAAAGCCATGTTGGCCAATCAGAAGCCTGAAAAATAAGCGCACTCAGACGTCAAGAGCCAAAATCTCCAGTTTCACCGGCTACGCAACACCACTGCAACCAGAGTTTCTGAAAATCTCCACCCTGGCAGGAGTTTTCAAAAATGTTTCAAATGGGTTTGTATGTGGAAAAAACGCATACAAATAGGTTTTGAAAATACCTGTGTTTGTGTGGACAGGGCCCAATATTTAGTAAATAACAACTTAAACAGAACTATCATACAGCCTTGAAACATAGTCATGGACTTTTTTGGAACTTGAAAACCCCTGGTTACATTGAAGAAAGCAGTTCAGACATTCTTCAGAACTTCTCCATTGGTATTCTGTGGAAGACCAAACATCATACAGGTTTGGAATAACATAAGGGTCAATAAGCAATGACAGAAGTTTCAATGTGGGGTGAATGGTCTAAAAGGACAAGGTAAAAAGCTAGAACAGACACACGACAGCTCAGTCAATATATGTTATGTGTATCCTCTGGAATTTGAAGGTACCAGGATGTTGTTGCCCTCAAAGATAGAGCACAGTGAATTTGAGAGGTACTAGAGGGCTTTGATGCTATAACAATAAGATCCATCACATCACATGTCCAAAACACCCCTCAAAGACAATTCTCTTTTCAAAGCCATGACAGTGCGATTGTTCCCTCTTTTTCCTTGTTTCAATTTGATGGCTTTGTTAACCTGACCGCTCATCTGAATCACCCTTTCATATACAAAGCAGTAAGCTAATTGGCACTGTCCCTGCAAAACCCATTAGGACATTCCTAAATTCACATTCAGAGTAAAAAATGAAATGATTGACTGAGCCACACCACATACTTGTTCAAAACTAACATGATAAAAGACAAAAAATACAGGTTGAGAGCCAAGGGAAAAATTGGCTAATTTTTGCATTTTAATAGTATGGTCTACAGGATGTATCCGTCTGTTGTATTGTCTGCCATAGCTGTTCCCTCTACTATTATAACTCTTTCATATAACATGTATCTTCATAAGTCAGTAAGTTTGGAAGATTGTGCTTCATTGTTATCTTATTATGTTGAATAGTATTTTCACAACTAATTGTGGGAATATTTTAATTTAATGATCAACCTCCTTTTGACAAAACAATGGAGCACACTGCTTGGCTTGTACTATCCCCGGACGATGTACTATAACCCAGAAGAGGCTTTCTGTTGCAGATTTGCTAGTCATGTGTATAGTCTGCTTACCCCAATCTAAAGGAAAGTTCCCATGGCCCAAGAGGAGATGCATTTAGTCTTTAATGGCATGAGAAAGACACGCTATGCATCTCGTCGGTTTGTGTGGGGCCTAAATTGTGTCTCTGAAGGACAACTGAGTGTGCTGGTTTGAATCGGTTCTTAAACCCAACCCTGATGTCAAGCTTATTTATCTTTTTAACCGAACAATGTTTTCAACTCTGATCCTCTATCATAGTATCACTGTCCATTGAGCGGACCTGACCTGACTTACATTTCACTACTGATTATATTCTGTATAATTGAGTATGTGACAAATAAAAAAAACCTTGAACCTTGAGAATGAGAAGTTATCAAAAATGGAAGGATGGAAAAAATAGACACGATACAACAAAGTGCTGCAGAGAGTTTCAAGGCGTTCATAAGGGACAATGGGTATCGAAAGTAGAGAGAAGATACTGTGTGTATTATGATCCGTCAGAAATGCAAACTGGAATCTGATAAGCCTGGAGAAGCCGTTTGTGACTTTCCGGATCAAAGAACAGCAGAGATTGCTATGGTTGCTTAGTAAACCCATCAAAAGATTAAAGCTCACCTCTATCTTTAAAGGAACAGTTTACCCAGAAATGGAAATTCTATTTACTCACCCTCATGTCGTCCCAAACCCGTGTGACTTCCTTGCTTCCAGGGAGATGTTTAGCAGTATGTTTATACAGCTCCTGAAGTATCCCTGCACTGATGATCCTGAAAGGGCGTTGGAGCCTATTTTTACTAGATCCCAAACTTTCAAGGGCATGCACAGCTTCTTACCTTTGATAGTCAAGCCTTCCTTTCACTGTAACAAAGTAGTTTCAAGAAGATCCCAACAAGATAACAGCAAGCAGGTGTAATACATGATGTCTGAGTGTGTGTCTGGCCACTCTAGATAAAAACACGAGTTTCACCACACTCGATGATGGAGAAAGGATTTAAACGATATCAACCATGATGGAACATAATGTGTGCTCCATTCTTTCCAAAACAAGATAAGACGTATTTGACACCACACAACAAATGAAGCACTCCGCATGGAGAATAGCCTCAAATAGTCACGGTGCAACATTTGTCGTAGAAAATAAATGAAGCCGTGCTTCCTCATAACAAATGAACTTGTTCTTTGTTGCCAGAATAGCCCTTGAACATTTCTCTTTGAAGAATTCATCGGTGAAAATTAATTTTTATGACTTTCAGATCCTGGAGTTTTATTACACACCTGTCTGTTCACTATAATATGATCTGTGAACTGCATTCCCATGAAACGCTGAGTCAGTTGGTGTGTCTGTCTCCAAAACTTGCTTCAAAAGCGTGGCTACCGAGAAGTCATAAGGATAGTGTTTATATATATATATATAGGTCATTTAAGTCAGCACTTATTTATTCATATAAACACATTGCTTCCCAAAATTCAATTGTTTTTGGGGGATTCTTTAAAGATGAGACTGTTCTGTTTCACAAATAGTATGACAAACCTTTCTCCAGAATGCTGAAACCTTCAGATTTATCTCAAATGTTAAGCAAACACTCTTCCAACAGCACTCAAATTGTTTTCCCCTCAGCACACAATATTTTAAACTTATGAAAAACACTCAGACAAGCTAATTGTGTGTCAACATCAGGATTCAACGTCTTTGCATTATGTAAATTCACCTGAAACAGTGTTTACATATCTGCATCTGAAGACTCGAAAGATGTTCAGCATGTTGCTAAGCTACCAGGAACAAGTGAGGCATTCTTCTGGTCTTTGGTTCAACAAGGGGGTTACCGTCCTACTGCCAGAAAATTGTTCAGCGTGACTCAGTTGTATAAGACTCTGAGAATAATTTCCTCCTCTGTCATATACAATCTTCCATCCAGTGACATTTCCAAACCATTGATCCACTGACTCCCCGCCCAAATGCCAGTGCTATGTTAAATGGCTGGGTTAACTCGGTGACGTGGTAAGATCAGATTAATTCAACCATTTAACTTGAGCTGCATATAAAAGGGGACAGAGCAATTTGATCTATTCTATGATTTAAGTACCAATGTGCTGAAAACTACAACATGTCTTGCATGTTGTGAAATTTGATTAAAATATATAAATGTCAATATTCATCCTGATTTTAATAGTAGCCTTAATTAGTGATATTAATATGGAAGTCTTCATTTAATCTAAACTTTGACACGGCACTAAAATGTCGTTGTAGACATCAATATCGGCTCCTGAATGATACCTATTTTTTACGTTTCCGATCCATTTTTACAAGATAACATTACACATTACCTAAAAACAAAAAAGATTTTCAGCTTGTTGATGTTTTTACAGACAGAAATTTGGCACTGAATGACAAGATATTTTTCGATAATAAGGTCAGTGCCTTAATAATTTCAGACTCGATACCAAGCTCTAGACAAAATATTCATGAATGTCCATATTTATACCCGGCCAAAGTTACCTTAATATTTAATATGGCTAAAAGTCCAGGTACCTGTCCATATCCTCCTCAAATGTGGTTCCTTGCACACATGTAAATGTGAGAGACTGCGTTGCAATGGACAGGAATATCACAGGGTTCGCACAATGCAGTTGATCTTAATCACAGGGGGCTAACTCAACGCTAAAAACACTAGCATTGTCTGTCTTCACATAGCCAGCCGAAATGTAGTCACAGACCTGGTCCAAGTGTCTGGAGGGTTCATCATTCTTATTTGAGGAGCTGCAATGAGAGCCTAGACACGTCTATTATGTGGGGATGAGCTAAAGAAATTGGATATAAAGTGAAAGAGTTTGAATGGAGTTTGCATGGAAATTGGATCATTTATGGAGTGAAATTGGTGCCATTGAGAGCTAAATCAATTGGATTGGACAATATTGGAGCTTGAATTGAACCAGCAGCAACTGAATTGACCCAGACATGATGAAGTCCCTTCTGGCAGCTGTTGGACTTCAAGACCACCACCTCTCTGAACCCCTACAAATACACAGACTCACAATGAGCCAGTGGCTCCCTAGATGTAGTGGACTCTTTGCATGAGTACAATTGACCTATAGGTAAGTCCTGCCCCTCTTAGTTACTGTTGCTCTCTCGGACAAACAAACGGAGTTGCTCACTGTCTTACAATGACAGCTGCAGTGTGAAAACCTTGTCCCACAATGTTTTTGCCCAATTTTGGACACAGAAGGCCACCAAATGGGAATTAAATACTCCATGGAGGGATTTATACAATATTTAATAATAAATACGGTGGGTAACTCGAAGTGAGGGGTTACAGATCACAATGCAAGCGGGATAAGTCTCATATTACGACCTCAGATGACAACATGCAGGATCAACAGTGTTCATGAATCACAGGATATGATTAAATTAATGTATATTTAACCACTTTAATATGGAGAGGCGCTGAAATGTAGACCTTTCGTCTATGTGTTTTTTACCTACACTGTAACGTTACAAGACACGAGAACAGTCCGCTGTTTATGTTTGTACGTTAACATGGACTCACTAACTTTAACTTTAGCTAGTTTTAGCCAGAGATACCTTGCTAAAGCACAAGATAACATTAACGTTCTGCTTGAGCAGATGAAAAGTGTAACTTAATGAGTGTATGAAAACCAGAAAATGAAAGTTTTTGTCTTCAATTCTATTGGGTTTGAATACTTAGGGATATTTTGCTCTGTTTTATTTGGATTCAAGAAATGTAATAAAATAAATGATATTGCCCATCCTCTCGGGATACCTGGAATCAGTGTTTCAAGTACCACAGGCACATCAGTTTTTCCATTTTTGAAGCATAAACCCTATAAAACCGATGCGAGCTTCTGATCTTCCAATGTTTTCTCTATGGTGCTGAAATCTAAAGGTGTCCGAGTTCCGCTCCCCGTGAAACTGATACTCGACTGCCATTGGCTAGTCTGTGTTCGAGGGGAGGGGCTTATCAATTATGGTATTATCAGGTTCTCAACATTAACATTCACTAACATTTCATGCAGAGAGCATGTTGAGCCACCCAGGTGTTCGCTGCTGTCATGCTATGTGTATGTCTAGGTTAATGAGATGGAATCCTCCTAATTCAAGGTGTTACTTTGTGAGAACAGCAGTAAAAGCAATTTGCAGGGTTAAACTGAAGTGCAAGTAAAAGGGATCAAGCCAGCGCAAAACTATCAAGGATTCACACCTTTGTCTCTCATGGATCTAGGTGACCGTGAGAGGCAGCTCTTTTTATTCAAGGCATTAAGAAAGAAAACGCAATGGGGAGAAACTAGTAATCGAATACAACACAGTGCCTTAAAAGCACACAAAAGGACATTCAAAAAGAACACGGTGGTCAATTTGTTCATATAGCAACATGACCTTCAAATGTAGTGTGTTCGGCAAATGATGTGTATTATGTGGAAAAGGCTTTTTGAGCAAAACAGCCTTGATGATATTTTAAACAGCACTTTGAAATGGCACTCATATTAATTGAATTTGCACTCTAGATGTTTATTTTCCATTTGATCTGCAACACATTACTTACTCTCATGCACCGCGCAAGGGTTTAACAACAAGCAAATTGAATCACCATGACAACAAATGACCTCTTATGTCCTAGTCGGTAACTTCCATGAATTCTAAAATAACTAAAGTCATGAGGGCTCGCTGAAGCTTTGTTCCAAACCCAGTGAACCGTGTTGCTGTCTTAACTTCAAGATATAAACTTGCCATTACCTTTTTTATGTTTTATTTGTTTTAGGGAAAACTAGTGTAAATAATAATTGTAAAAAATAATGTAAGTGAACTGTTAAGTTCACTTAACTTTTTTTTATTGCTATTTACTTAATAATTTTAAGGCAACGGGTTTCCTCAATTTTTTTAAATTAAGGCAACTAATAACTTTTTACAGAGTAAACAGATAAAATCACAGCGGTAACTTGGCACTAGTCCTAAATGGAGCATTGACATTTTTTTAAATATAGCAATCGCTTCTGCTACTAGCCCTTTGGCGATTTAGGTCGAGCGCCAGTGGAGTATTTAAACCAAAGTGGGCACACTTCACAAACCCTGCTGATTCAGGTCGTTTTAGCAGTAGAACCAATAGCCAAGGGGATTTACTGCTCTGTTCACAAGGCACCATGACAAAGTGCTAGGGCCTGACAACAAGACAACACTGCTGAGGTCAGTCATTTGCCAATATGTGATAGTAAGCCCTACAGTTATGCTGCAGAGATTAAGTTGTGCATTTCTCCTCTGGGTTGAAGCTACGTGTGAGATCACGTCTTTTCTCAAGATCAAAAACAAAGCAATAGGAGATTTGAAGAAATATTTCGGGTGCAAATTAATCCCAGAACAAGGCATGATGTTATTTAAATTAATTGCAATAATTTATTTTCTTAAAAAAAGCACAAATTTCTGCTACAGTGAGGAACTTACAATGGAAGTTAATAGAGCCAATTCTTAAACGTTAAAATAAGTTTCAATGGTACAGCCAGAAGACGTAACAATATAAGCTTGACTTTAATCGTGACTTTAGAGGAAAAAATATTCTAACCAATTCTCTGTAAAGTTATAGACCTTCGTACAACTTTGTAGCCATGACAACACAGCAAACCCTAAAATCACTTTAAAATTGAAGATTTCAACTGCTTTATGGCTCAAACAATAAACACGTTTTAACAGAAGAATTAATGTAAGTGCATGTATAAAATTATCAGCTTCATATTTATGCTTTTAAAATCTTCAAAAATTAGCCCCATTAACCTTTGGTTTTTGCATTATAGAAAGAAAACAACAAACAAAATCAAATCTAAATTAACATTAGGCCACAAATGCTGTTGTCGATTGAGCCTAACTTGTATTGAACCCAATATATTCCTCCAATTAGTCTCATTCTTGTATAAAAGAAACAAAAAAAGAGGTGTTAACAAGATCTTGCCTGTGATTTTTCCCTCGAATAGGAAGAAAACTGCTTTCACCATTTGAATAATGGCGAATATGCACCTACTAAGCACAAAGCTAGTTGACTATAACATTTTAAAGCTGATTTCCCAATAACATCACCATTAAATAGACTAAAACAGCCATTAGCATCTGAAAGCATTCTAGTTAACAAACAATAGGCCATTAGAGCACATGCCTTGTCTTGTCAGTCTTCTTTCCCCAGTCCATCAATCTTTCTTCTAATTTAGTGCTGGCAAAAGCACGTATGTTCACCTTGACTGCCAACCAAAGACTGGAAGAGAGACAATAATCGAAATATTTAGCTTGCAGTTGTAAGCGAATAAGCATGAGCGACTGCACTTTCCAACAGAAGCAGCCGAGCATATTGTGCAAATTCTTCGCTCCTAAAGGGTTTAATTAGGAGTCACGCTAATATTGAAGCAGAAAATTCTGGTGCCGAGGACAAGTACGAGGCTTGCCAAAAAACATGGAATGGCTCAGACACACCACTAATTGCTCCAGAGCAAACAGATGTGTCTTCTATTTGGAGGCATTTTCAGCTTATTAAAGCACAGAGTGCCTTGTGGATCATCAAATGGCATTCAGAATAATTGATTGGCTGTGAATATCGTATTAACCTACGAACCTACCGCATGTAAAAAGAAGTCCTATCCTTAACCAGTCCATACTAAATGGACTAGTTAAGATGGCACTGCGAATGGCTGCTGTGGTGTGGAAGGCTCTCGTTCTTTAAAAAAAATGTGTTTGTTTGTTCTGTGTTTAGTCATTCTCCTACTATCAGTTTTACCAGAGATGAACTACTGGACATAAGGCAACACACTCCGGACAGTCTTTTTCTGGATTTTGTTTTGGGGCAGTGGTCCTAGTCAAACGCGCGCTCAGACGGAAAAGAGGGAGGCGCGCCAGCATGCTGGTTACGCTCCGCGAACACAGCTTCCGAACTGCGCTCCCAAGCATTAATCTCGTCAATCTCTGATCCCTTCCTAATAACCTGATATCAGCTGTTCAGAGCTGATCGCATCACGGAGTTAGCAGGGAAAACAAGAGGTGGTGGACTATGTTTCTACATAAATTAATGTTGGTGTTCTGACATAACAACTCTGAGGAAGATGGGCTCTCCTAACTTAGAGGCGCTCTTCCTAAACTGTAAACCTTTCTACTCGCCCCGAGAGTTTTCCTCTTTTATTCTGGTGAATGTGTACATGCCTCCAGATGCGTGCGTGGGCACCACACGATGCAACAGCTGGCCGAACAAATATCTGAAACGGGGCATAGATACCCAGACTATCTTTTAATAATTCTTGGAGATTTTAATAAAGTAAATCTCTCCCGTGAACATCCAAAATACAGACAGCACATTACATGTACCCCCAGAGACAGTAATATGTTGGATCACTGTTTGAAAATAATAAAAGGAGCATATCACTCTGTCCCACGAGCAGCTCTGGGGCTCTCTGATCACTGTTTGGTTCATCTTATACCAACCTACAGGCAGAAACTCAAAGCAGCTAAACCTGTTATAAGAACTGTTAAAAGATGGACTAATGAAGCAGAGCAAGATTAAATAAGAATTTCACTCACCAAGGCACTTGTGCTGTGGTGATGTGACAATAAAAAAGTGATTTGAAAAAGCTTGTTTTGACCTCACTGATTGGACTGTTTTTGAAGCTGTTGCCACCGATCTGGACAAGCTCACAGAGACTGTAAAATCATATATCAGTTTCTGTGAGGATATGTGCATCCCCGCCTAAACATTCTTATAATTCAATAATGATAAACCGTGGTTTACTGGGAAACTCAAACAGCTTCGTCAGGCCAAAGAGGATGCTTACAGAAGTGGGGATAAATTCTTGTATTACCAGGTGAGGAAAAGACAAACAAAGGAGATCAGAGTGGCTAAAAAGGACTACTCTGAGAAGTTGAAAAAAGAAATTTCAGCAAACGATCCCGCATCAATATGGACTGGTCTGAGGAAACATCATCACCAAGTACAAGACACCTCCCCCACAGTCTGTGGAGAATCAATGATCTCAATGTGTTTTACTGCTGATTTGAAATGGCCAGACTGACACCCAGCACACGCTCTGATCTGCACTTCACACATTCCCCCACCCCCACTGCAACCCCCATCGCTCCCTCCCCCACCACTCAACCTGTGCTCAAGGTCTGTGTAGAGCAGCGCTTCTCAAAGTCTGGACTCCGGTCCGGATGAGGGAATTCACTATATGGATACAAACTAGGGCTGCACGGTATATTGCATGCGATAGTCATGCGCATCTCATCGGTAAAGACGGTTCTTTGATTAGCCGTAAATCTCCTTCAGTTGTTTTCAAATGGAGCAGCATTTAATACACAGAGCCTTAGGTCGCTGACAAGCAACGCAATCTCACGTTCACTATCACATGCGATTCATCTGCGATTCTGAGCGCAAATTGCGTAGCTTGTCAGTGAACTACGGCTCTGTGTATTAAATGCCGCTCCATTTGAAAACAACTGATGGAGATTTAACGCTAATCACAGAAACATCTTTACTGACATCTTTACTGCAAAATATCGTGCAGCCCTAATACAAACCCTGAAATGTTTTCATCAAAAACCTTAATTTCTTTTCGACTGAAGAAAGAAATGCATAAACATCTTGGATGACATGGGGGTGAGTAAATTATCAGGAAAATTTTCTTTGAAAGTGAACTAATCCTTTAATGACTACAGACCTGTCGCTCTCACGTCTGTGGTCATGAAGTCACTTGAGAGACTGGTCCTGGCCTACCTGAAGGACATCACTAGACCCTTGCTGGATCGTTTTCAGTTTGTCTACAGAGCAAACAGGTCTGTGGATGACGCTGTCAATATGGGACTGAATTACATCCTGCAACACCTCGTCAAACCTGGGAATTACACAAGGATCTGATTTGTGAACTTCAGCTCGGCCTTCAATACCATCATGCCTGACTTTCTCTCAGACAAACTGGCAGCAGCTAGTGAGGCTGGGCAAACTCACGTCCAGAATTCTCACCATCAGCGCTGGCACCCCTCAGGGTTGCGTTCTCTCCCCACTGCTCTTCTCCCTCTTCACAAATGACTGCACTTCAAAGGACCCCTTTGTCAAGCTCCTGAAGTTTGCGGACGACACTAAAGTCACCAGCCTCATCAAGGATGGAAACGAGTCTGCTTACACACAGGAGGTGGAGCAACTGGCTATATGATGCAGTCTTGACAACCTGGAGCTAAACACTCTCAAAACTGTGGAGATGATAGAGGACTTCAGGAGGAACCCTCCTACTCTCCCCTCACTCACAATCATGGACAGCACTGTGGCTGCAGTAGAGTCATTCAGATTCCTGGAAACCACCATCTCTCAGGACCTGAAGCGGGACAATCACATTTACTCTATTGCAAAAAAGTCCCAGCAGAGGCTGTACTTCCTCCGCCAGCTAAGGAAGTTCAACCTGCCACAGGAGCTGCTGAAACAGTTATACTCTGCCATCATCGAGACTGTCCGGTGTTCATCTATATCTGTTTGGTTTGGTCCAGCTACCAAACCAGACATTCAGGACTGCTAAGATGATTATCGGTGCCCCTCTGCCCAGCCTCCAAGAACTTTACACCTCCACAGTGAGGAAAAGGGCTAAAAAAGTCACTCTGGACCCCTCACATCCAGCTCACTCTCTCTTTGAACTGTTGCCCTCTGGCCGGCGCTACAGAGCACTGAGCACCAAAACAGCCAGACACAAGAACAGTTTTTACCCCCAGGCCATATCCCACCTGAACAACACATAACACACCACCAGTACTGTACATCTGTAAATAACTCATCGAACCTTCATCTGTACATAAGACGCATGCACATTCACAGTTCTGTCTATGGTCATTTTTCTTTTCTGTATATTTTTATTTTATTACTATTGTTATTCATAATTATTGTCTATTCTCTTCATTATTAGTGTTTGTTATTACCTTAATTATATGTTGTCTGCACTGTGTTTGTAATTCTGTACTGGAAGCTCCTAACACCAAGACAAATTCCTTGTGTGTGCAAACTCCTTGACTCTTTCTGATTCTGATTATATCATCCTTTGAGAGGTGATTGTCAGCACGGAGCAATGATTGAAAATGAACAGCAATAAAAAAGATTGTGTGGCTTCTTCATGCTTAACGTATTGCGTACATTTTATTTCACTTTAAAATGGCTATACGTATAACTCTTAAGGTCATCAGTTTTAGATATTGATTTTCTTCTACACAAACAAATTAATTGCACGTAACTTGAAATACTGAACAATTTGCTTGTGCTGTAATTGTTGTTTTTAGCTACTCTGACCTGACCTGAATCAATACCTAAAGTCTACCTGAATTAAATAAATTAACATTAAATTAATTATCTTTGAAATAAATTTAGAATACTCATTTGGAAATAATGGCTGATGTCGTAATTCACAGGGGAAATAGCATGTTTGGTTTTTGGATAATTTCTGTAAAATTCAACTAAAAACTATCCCAATACAAAGTTAGTATTAGTCAGTAACTAAAGCAGAGTTTGGCAAAGAATTAATATTTTTTTTTCTATTATTACTTGCAGCTGGACATTTAGTTTTGTTAAAAACAAGTTGGATTTGAATTGTGATCTTGAGCTTGTAATGTATTTCTACCCTCTCATTGGACCAATCTCCTCAAGTGCCTGGAGACTATAAATCTTGAGACAAATCAAACAAGCTAGACACGGAAAGCTTATTTATAATCTTGTCAATCACTCTCACTCTGATCTTGCTCCTCTTTACAGGAAGAACAAACATTTATCCCAAAATAGCCAAATCCTCAGTTTTAGATTAAAGCTGCAACTGCTACAAGACAAGACAAGAGAGATGACATTCTGTGACGTCTCAAAAATACACAAAAGCGTCTTAAAAAGAATTAAATAATTAATAAACAGGCCTGAAGTTTTATTTCCATCCACTACAATACTATCATTCTCAGCAGATTTAGCTTCAGGTTCCAGATTATTTGTCATCTAGTGATAGCACAGTACCAGAATTATGTATAATACAAAATGTAAAAAAGACAAAAGCAGAAGCAGTATTTACATTGGTCTGGAATTTAATGTTAGTCAAGTCATATCCACAATTTCCAAGTATCAAGGCATGCCGTGCAACCTGTCCGTGTCGGCATCTGACTAATTTGGCTAAAAATACTGTGAGATTGGATGCGCAGCCTTTGATATCAGGAACACAATATATCTTCTCCATTTTAAACAATAATATCCTATTTCTAACCACCCAAGACCCATTTATGCTTCAGAAAAGATTTAGAAGAAATATTATATTTACTTATAATTCTGGATTGTTCCCACGGAATAGAGCCGTGCGGTTATTATGTGTATAATTACACAGATTTTGATAAATTATATGTAGATCTCATGCACCTTGTCTTGAACAAGTAGGTCTTGCAAAGAAAATGTGCCTACCTGACTAGCAATTAAGGAGTGACACTGGCATCTAGCGGTCAAGAAGCAAATGACACGCTGCCCTTACTGTCGTGAAATCACGCATGCCTTCATTTGCCACAGTTGAAAGGTCGATCTGAAGATGGCAGAGTCATTGATTTGTAACAACACGCAAAGCAGGTAGAAAAACGTGGGGTTTTACTACTAAATACTAACATGTTTACATGAACTATATGTTTTGTAAAACACATTGTTGGCTATTATACTATAACCACGCAGTAGATTCAAACATAAAAGGAGTTTCTATCATACAGGGTGAGTTCTGTGCTGAGCAGAGATGTCAAGCAGTTCGGAAAGAAGTTCATGTTTGATTCTAACGAGGAGACGTGCTGGAATTCTGACCAGGTAACGTTAACGTTAATTTGGCCGAGTCGGCGCGACGTTTCGTGCGGTTTTCTCATCCTCGTAACCCATTTAACGTTAACGTTACCAAATTCTTTTTAAAAACAGGGTGAATCCCAGTGGGTTGTTTTGGAGTTTCCACAGCCGGTGAAAGTGTCAGAGCTCAGGCTACAGTTCCAAGGAGGGTTTTCAGGGAAATCTTGCAAATTACAAGGTCAGTCAACACAAACAATAATGGCGTTTAACGGTAAAACCTTAAAATATAGACTTACCATGAGCTCCGAGGTTATTAAAGGATGGTATATATGTTTATGTATATGAAATAATTTACTCCCATTTTGAAGTTGTTTCGTTGAATGATTTAAATAACGTTAGCCCATTAAATGCTTATTTGCTGTTGCCATGAAAATCCGAAATCGCGGTAAAATAGCTCAGCTTTTTTACCGCCCTCTCCCATGAAGCATTGCTTATTTTATATATTTTGTTTTATTTGTTGACATTTTACCATATTTTCTGTCTTAATACATGTTCCTGGCCTCATTATGAACAGTTATTGAAAATCTGATTTCGTTTTTCTAATTTTAATTTGATTCTTTCCTGTAGCCCCTCACTGCAGAACACAGATCCAGGGGGCGGGGTTGGATTTACATCCAGGGTGTGGAGATGGGTGGGTTAGGTTTAAATGTAAGGTAGGATCCCCTGGATCTTGTGTTCTCCAGTAGAGCTGGGCGGTATACCGGTTCATACCGAATACCGGTGTTTATTTTTCTTACGATATGAATTTTTAAAATACCGCAATACCGGTGTCATTTAAATAACGTTTGAAACGCGACTCTGTTAGAGAGGGGTCTCTTTTCACTATTGCATTTTGGCGAGGATACAGCTGTATTGTTACTAAGCGTGAACGTTCAGAAACTGAAGCACTAGTAGAATGTGATGAGAGAGAAGAAGTTATCCACAATATCCACATCGACCGCCACAAATATCCACCGTCCGCTGCATCAGCTCCCGCGTCTCTCACACACAACAGTTCTCCGTCGATACGACGGATTCCCGTCAATTGCAGGGTTCCCGCCTTCTTAAATTCACTTTTCATCATTTTAAGACCGTAAATACGCTTACATTTCTCAAATAGTGTTATAACTGTCTTGATTTTAGCTTGAATAGGTCTTAAATGAAGGAAAGACGAGGTGTATTCAGTCTGCTGAGGGGGATGTGATCAAAGCCTGGAGTGGATTGAAGCACGTTCCTCTCTCCACTCTAAGAGTTCTGTAATCACTCCGCTCTGGATCCACTCCGGGTTTTACATTCCCGCTCACGGAGAAACTGCTCTGTGTTCACTCCATCTAAACGTTATCAAGGATTACTGAGGGGAAAGAAACATGTAGGAAACATGTAGCACACTGTTGTTCTGCGGAACACCAAAAATCATCCCCGCCTCGACAAACAACATAGTAACGCCACTCGCATCAATCACAGTCGGGTTCTTAGCAGAGAACACCCATTTAGGCGCGGGATTGCGGCTATTAATAATAATTATACTCATTCCCACAGGTTCCGACAGAATGCATCACATTTGCACGTGCTTTTGATTCTTGAGCTCACTCATGCGCTCTTAATTTCTGTGCGCCCACAGATCGCGATCAGGAGACAGCTTTTAATAATTATAAGGGGAGTTTGCAAATGTGATATATTGATTTAATACAACAGATCAATAAACAAGTACTGCATGATTTTGTTCTATTTCATCAACGAAAATAGTTCAAAATTAAGTAACAGCTGAGCCGTTGTGCATCACTAAAAGCAAATGTATATGTAAAACATTAATGTCCACATGAATCTATGAATGTAATTGCACTCATGCCACATCTAAGCCTCATTAAACGTCTGAAAATGTACGTACAAGCCACTTTTGTGTTCTTCTGTGCCAAATTATACAAATTATTTTTTTATTAATACTAATTTCATGATTGGTAACTTATTTGTCGTATTGTACTTATTCTATTTTTTTTAAATATAATTTTTAAAAAGCTTATAAACATACATTTTTGAATTTGAAGTAGATGTAAATGATGCTATTGCAAAGGTAAAAATAAAATACCCCTGTAAGTCACTTTAAGGAGTCAAACGTCACCTCGTATTCGGAAGGCTAATTTTTTTATCAGAATTTTTTTTTATTGATCAGAAGGTACTCCTATGTTTTTAATTTGGAGGACAAGCGCTCCTAATTACAAGACAAACACAGCTCTTAAACTGTGTGTGTGACTGTAGCCGTATGGCTGTGGAATTGGGTTTGGCCGAGGAAATATTTTCAGTCAAAATATTTTTTTTTGCTTTAACCCCTGTATTTAGTGTGGACTTTTTCTACAATATTCACTCATCATGACACTAAAATATGGCATTCTAAGTCAATCTACTGCAGTTTTTCCTCAGTCAGTAGAAAATGTGGTTAACACCCGGTCATGCATGAAAAAAAAAATACCGTCATATACCGTGAAACCGGTATAATTTAGAAAAATACCGTGATATAAATTTTTGGTCATACCGCCCAGCTCTATTCTCCAGTGAGGACCATCTCACTCTTTCTGCAGTTTACATAGTTAAGCCAGTATGTGGTGCCAAATAGAGTATGTAGTGCTCAAATTTACGCCCTAGCCCCACCCTGGCCTGAGATGCTCAGGCCCTAGCCCGGCCCGTGTCTGACAGCTTATCAGAATTACCGACCCAAGCTCGTTTTTTATTTTCTCACAAAACGGCTCATGTTTCAGCTATTAAAATAGTTTTGTTTGTAATGGCAAAGTGATTATATTTCATTTAATTTTTTTATGATTATTTAGAAAAACGTTTGGATAATTTTTTGTTCGTTAAATAATTTTTTTCTTTCTTAAAGTAACGACCAAGCGGCATGCCGGCAGGCTGATCTCAGTTCTACGGTAGTGCTGTCCGGTGTTCATCTATATCTGTTTGGTTTGGTCCAGCTACCAAACCAGACATTCAGGACTGCTAAGATGATTATCGGTGCCCCTCTGCCCAGCCTCCAAGAACTTTACACCTCCACAGTGAGGAAAAGGGCTAAGAAAGTCACTCTGGACCCCTCACACCCAGCTCACTCTCTCTTTGAACTGTTGCCCTCTGGCCGGCGCTACAGAGCACTGAGCACCAAAACAGCCAGACACAAGAACAGTTTTCCCCCCAGGCCATATCCCACCTGAACAACACATAACACACCACCAGTACTGTACATCTGTAAATAACTCATCAAACCTTCATCTGTACATAAGACGCATGCACATTCACAGTTCTGTCTATGGTCATTTTTCTTTTCTGTATATTTTTATTTTATTACTATTGTTATTCATAATTATTGTCTATTCTCTTCATTATTAGTGTTTGTTATTACCTTAATTATATGTTGTCTGCACTGTGTTTGTAATTCTGTACTGGAAGCTCCTAACACCAAGACAAATTCCTTGTGTGTGCAAACTCCTTGGCTCTTTCTGATTCTGATTATATCATCCTTTGAGTGGTGATTGTCAGCACGGAGCAATGATTGAAAATGAACAGCAATAAAAAAGATTGTGTGGCTTCTTCATGCTTAACGTATTGCGTACATTTTATTTCACTTTAAAATGGCTATACGTATAACTCTTAAGGTCATCAGTTTTAGATATTGATTTTCTTCTACACAAACAAATTAATTGCACGTAACTTGAAATACTGGACAATTTGCTTGTGCTGTAATTGTTGTTTTTAGCTACTCTGACCTGACCTGAATCAATACCTAAAGTCTACCTGAATTAAATAAATTAACATTAAATTAATTATCTTTGAAATAAATTTAGAATATTCATTTGGAAATAATGGCTGATGTCGTAATTCACAGGGGAAATAGCATGTTTTGGTTTTTGGATAATTTCTGTAAAATTCAACTAAAAACTATCCCAACACAAAGTTAGTTAGTATTAGTCAGTAACTAAAGCAGAGTTTGGCAAAGAATTAATATTTTTTTTCTATTATTACTTGCAGCTGGACATTTAGTTTTGTTAAAAATCAAGTTGAATTGTGATCTTGAGCTTGTAATGTATTTCTACCCTCTCATTGGACCAATCTCCTCAAGTGCCTGGAGACTATAAATCTTGAGACAAATCAAACAAGCTAGACACGGAAAGCTTATTTATAATCTTGTCAATCACTCTCACTGTGATCTTGCTCCTCTTTACAGGAAGAACAAACATTTATCCCAAAATAGCCAAATCCTCAGTTTTAGATTAAAGCTGAAAAAACTGCTACAAGACAAGACAAGAGAGATGATATTCTGTGAAGTCTCAAAAATACACAAAAGCATCTTAAAAATAATTAAATAATTAATAAACAGGCCTGAAGTTTTATTTCCATCCACTACAATACTATCATTCTCAGCAGATTTAGCTTCAGACTCCACATTTTGTGTCATCTAGTGATAGCCCAGTACCAGAAGGATGTATAATACAACATTTAAAAAAGACAAAAGCAGAAGCAGTATTTACATTGGTCTGGAATTTAATGTTAGTCAAGTCATATCCACAATTTCCAAGTATCAAGGCATGCCGTGCAACCTGTCCATGTTGGCATCTGACTAATTTGGCTGCTTCTACCTTAATGATTCTAAAAATACTGTGAGTTTGGATGCGCAGCCTTTGATATCAGTAACACAATAAATCTTCTCCATTTTAAACAATGATATCCTATTTCTAACCACCCGAGACCCATTTATGCTTCAGAAAAGATTTAGAAGAAATATTATATTTACTTATAATTCTGGATAGTTCACACGGAATAGAGCCGTGCGGTTACTCTGTGGAAAATTACACAGATTTTGATAAATTATATGTAGATTTCATGCACCTTGTCTTGAACAAGTAGGTCTAGCAAAGAAAATGTGCCTACCTGACTCGCGATTAAGGAGTGACACTGACATCTAGCGGTCAAGAAGCAAATTACACGCTGCCCTTACTGTCGTGAAATCACGCATGCCTTCATTTGCCACAGTTGAAAGGTCGATCTGAAGATGGCAGAGTCATTGATTTGTAACAACACGCAAAGCAGGTAGAAAAACGTGGGGTTTTACTACTAAATACTAACATGTTTACATGAACTATATGTTATGTAAAACACATTGTTGGCTATTATATTATAAACATGCAGTAGATTCAAACATAAAAGGAGTTTCTGTCATACAGGGTGAGTTCTGTGCTGAGCAGAGATGTCAAGCAGTTCGGAAAGAAGTTCATGTTTGATTCTAACGAGGAGACGTGCTGGAATTCTGACCAGGTAACGTTAACGTTAATTTGGCCGAGTCGGCGCGACGTTTCGTGCGGTTTTCTCACCCTCGTAACCCATTTACCAAATTCTTTTTAAAAACAGGGCGAATCCCAGTGGGTTGTTTTGGAGTTTCCACAGCCGGTGAAAGTGTCAGAGCTCAGGCTACAGTTCCAAGGAGGGTTTTCAGGGAAATCTTGCAAATTACAAGGTCAGTCAACACAAGCAATGATGGCGTTTAACGGTAAAACCTTAAAATATAGACTTCCCATGAGCTCCGAGGTTATTAAAGGATGGTAGCTATAAGTTATATGTTTATGTAGATGAAATAATTTCCTCCCATTTTGAAATTGTTTCGTTGAATGATTTAAATAACGTTAGCCCATTAAATGATTATTTGCTGTTGCCATGAAAATCCGAAATCGCGGCTAAATAGCTCTCCCATGAAGCATTGCTTATTTTATATATTTTGTTTTATTTGTTGACATTTTACCATATTTTCTGTCTTAATACATGTTCCTGGCCTCATTATGAACAGTTATTGAAAATCTGATTTCGTTTTTCTAAATTTAGTTTGATTCTTTCCAGTAGCCCCTCACTGCAGAACAAAGATCCAGGGGATTTACATCCAGGGTGTGGAGATGGGTGGGTTTAGGCATATGTAAGGTGGGAGGAGATCCAGGATCCCCTGTATCTTGTGTTCTCCAGTGAGGGCCATCTCACTCTTTCTGCAGTTTACATAGTTAAGCCAGTATGTGGTGCTCAAATTTAGGCCCTAGCCCCGCCCTGGCCTGAGATGCTCAGGCACTAGCCTGGCCCGTGTCTGACAGCTTATCAGAATTACCAACCCGAGCCCATTTTTTTTTTTTTTCTCCCAAAACAGCTCATGTTTCAGCTACTAAAATAGTTCAGTTTTGTTTGTAATGGCAAAGTGATTATATTTTGTTACATTTTTTTTAAGATAATTTAGAAAAACGTTTAGATAATTTTTTGTTCAATAAATAATTTTTTTCTTAAAGTAACGACCAAGCGGCATGCTGGCAGTGGACAATAACAAAAAGTATTCTCGTAGCTTCACAAGTCAAATTAAACCATTGATGGCAGATGGAGTATTCTGGCGAAGCTTTTCATACCTTTCTGGGCTTTGACATTGCAATTTATTTGGCAGTCAATGGGACAGTCACAAGCCTCCCGGGTTTTATCCAAAATATCTTAAATTGTGTTCCGAAGATGAATGGGGCTTTTATGGGTTCGAAACGACATGGGGTAAGTGATTAATGACCGATTTTAATTTTGAGATGGAGTATCCCTTTAGCGTGTGAGTCATTGAATCATTCACTCAACTGATTCATGGATCAACTTGGCTTTATTCATCACTGAAATATCACTACCGTGTTGTACTGTGACTGACTAACCATTTTCATAAATAAGAGATAAAAAAAAGACAGAATAATAGACATTTCAAATGTTTGTTTTCTACAGGTTCTGCCAAAGATGGTGATCCCAAACATATTGTAGACTTCTATCCAGAGGACAACAACTGTCTACAAATATCCTTCCACATGGTGCAATAATGTTCTTCAGCAATCACCACCTTTTGTAATTTTCACATTCCGCTTAGATAAATGCATGTATATAATAACCATATTCTCTCAGATTGAGTGTCTTCTGAACTCCCTCACAGTCAGTGGACTCTTCTAGTACAGTAACCTACTACAACTTTTGTTTTCTCTCAGTTCCTGGCCAAATTGCCCATGTCTTTCACGTTTATCCCAGGCTTATCAAATCCTTGATTCTTCACCCACAGTTTTCCCATTCAAGATGCCCCTTTGGTTCAGAGGCTGAAAATAGTGTTTGAAAACAGTGCTGACTTCTTTGGAAGAATAATTGTTTACACATTGGATATCCTGGGGGACAGGGTTTTGTAATGTTTTGAGAAAAAGACAAAGAGGAAGTAGGAAGAGGCGGGAATGCCAACCAACAACCCCCCCTTTGCTTTCACCTCTGGATGTGGGATTTATTTCCACCTACTCACAGGAAAAGCATAAACTGATGTTACTTTTAAACTCATTTCCTTTGTTTCTACAGAGACTCTATGTATTACATCCGCATCAAGTCAACACACATTAACTACACGTTTGTATTAAAAAAAGATTGTTCATTACATCTATGTCAAAATAAAGCTATAAAATATGCAGAATTAGTGTAAGGTCTTGTAAAAGCAGTCCTCTGCTTCATGTGTTTTCAGACACTGAAACTGGTTCCCGAAAGAGCTTCAAAATGTGATCTTCAAGAAGTTTTTGCACTGCAAACAAGTTGGAAGACTTGTCAGTTATTAATTAATACCATTAAAATGTATTATTTGTTATATTAATATACTTTAGGGAATGACTCATGCCTTTTTTGTGGCCCAATGCAACAGCAAGAGCAACAGGACTGTAGCCAGAGTCTGCCTCAAACGTGATATCTGCCCCACATCCTAAAAACAAACTTACTTTAGTTCATCACAAATAATAAAATGCATGAATATGTTGAAGACTTACTTAAGAGAGCTTCAACACATTTTGTGTGATTCCCACGAACTGCATACAGAAGAGGGGTCCCACCATTCTGTTAGAAAGTGAAAGTTTGCACATTTGGAAAATGTTTCTGCAGTATTTAGTGGTTGTGTATGATGAGGTTTTATGAACATTTTTAGAATAATTAAACTGCTCATACCCAGTCATAGGAATCAATATCAACGCCATGTTGTAGGAGAATATTAACAATATCAGCAAATCCTCCTGCACTGGCCAAAGACAAGGCGCTTTCTCGTTCTCTAGCGAGTGTTCTCGGATCTGCTCCCTGATATCATTTAAATAAAAAGCATATATATATAGTCCAGAATTAGTGGTAGAAAATGTGTATTTCTCACCTTCTGAAGGAGGAACTCCACCATCATTATCTCTCCAAATGCAGCAGCCCACATTAGTGGTGTGAAACCTCGCTCATCTTGACTGTTAAGTAGAGAGCTGTCTGCAAAATAACCCATATTTAGACATACATATTTATTTATTCATTCATTCATTCATTTGTGTATCTATACATGCTTGCGCTGGATGCCCATATTTTATTTCAGCAAGTGGTGTATATTTATTGATACCTTTTGATATATGTAATTCCAGTTGAGAAATTTCTCCATGGGCTGCCAGCTGATGAATGGAGAGGTCTACAAGACATAATTAAATGCCATAATTACATTTAAAAACACTATTAAATGCCTGCATCTGAAATCTTCTATTACATCTATAGAAGAAGATGGCACTCACTGTCTAAAGTAGCGGGTCGGACTGTGACCTCATTCCCCCGCTGTTTATTTGTCAGAGTTGTCGAGTGGTTTACAGCATTCTCATCATTTCGGTTTTCCATAATCACTTATCATTACACCTGCTTTAAATGTATGGAATATAGAAAATATAAAGAAATAGATAATAAACAAGATTAGCGCCAATTATTATGCACAATTAGTGAATAATACTCACATAAACGAACAAAATACGACTTAGTAGAATCTTACCTTCGATTGTTTACATGATCTTAAACTTCACAGGTTCGTATGATCGTAAATGCTGCTTTTGTTTCCTGATTCGGTTGCAGAAGTGAAACTGAAATGAAAGTCTTGCAAGTGCACTGAACTCGCGCACATTCAAAGTCTATTGAATGATATGAAACGGTATATAGACTAATTTACTCATAATATATATCTTACTTTTGGCTGCAAAATGAATCGCATCTTTTAGAGTTGGGACACTAGCTTGAAGTGGGTTTCGTGAAAGTGTCGGGGGGGGGGGGGGTGGGGTGAATCTTTTAGGAATCGTTTCAGTTCACTTTCATGTACTGACTCCTTGAGGCGCGTGACTGCTTTGCTGCCTTCGAAGACTTACTATGGTATAGACGGAGCCAATAGCATTTGAGTGCGAGCTGGGAAGGAGGATTTCATTGTTTGGATCTACTGATCAATACAACTCCTTCATTAAATAGGTGTTTTGAGTCTTAACTCATCGGTCTGTCTGTCTACCTTTAGTTATTAATGTTATTAATGTTTATTGTCTTTTTCAATAGTTCACAACAGCCTTATGAACAGCTTCCTAGACAGTGAAATATATGGGTGAAAAGAATATCTTATTTGGTGTCGTTTGTGGAGAAAACGTATAATTCGTCAGTGCTTACATAATTTTCTGTGATTTCTTAGTAGACTTAAAAAAAAAAGAAGTTGTTTACAATTTCAATAAGACTTTTTTTAATTCATTGACGGCTCGACTTTGTTCAATGACTCGCTCGCTGTACCTGCGTAAACATCTGCAGAAATGATTCAGTGAATTCTTATTGGTGAACCGATTCAAATGATTCGATTCATTTAGATGAATAATAATCTCCAGAACTAGTGGCTAGGAACTAGTTATTGGCCTGATGTTATTCCGGATGATGTTTTGGGAGCACACTAGTAGGGAAACAGCGGTTGATAATACAGAAGAAAATTTATATCATACGTTATATTTAATAAAAATGGAGGATCAAGAAATGCAGTTGAAAGTAAAAAGAGGTATACCATGGATAGATACAGAGTTTTGATGTCTATTGATTCATGTTTTATAACCAGTAACGACTCGGTGTAACGTTACTTGTGTCTACATTATCTTTACCATTTAATTTACAATACAAAATGTATTTGACGCCTTATTTAAACGTGAATTTGAGATTACACAATTTGATATGAGCCTGATGAAGAGATACTGATGACATGTTTTGTTTATTTCTGCTACAGTGGCTGATAAATTCACAGAGAGTATGTACGTTTTGGCCAATGAACCGTCGATCGCGCTTTATAGGTTACAGGAGCACGTCAGGAGATCCCTACCAGAGCTCGTGCAACACAAGGTACCTCATTTTAATGTGTTTCATTTGTTGCATAGCCTATATTACAGTAATACAGACGGAATAATTTGCCTAAACACTGTAATTTGGTTATTTTAAAATATATTTGCCTGAATGATTAACATTTGACCTGCCATATTAGAATCTCACAGGTTTCACTTAAGAATCTCACTTGACATTGTACATTATTATAGTAAATTATAAAATAAATACTATTTTTGCTGGAAAACAATGTCGTATTGTGTAATATATTACTGATTTATTATTTCCTGTCACAAGCAACTGTTAAAAACCTAATCTTTTCAAAATAGTCTACACTTATTAGTTTAACTTAACCTTTCTAATTGGGTGTTTGTTATTTTCTGTTTTGTCATGTTTTATTGTTGTTATTTATTGTCTTATGTTAAATATTATTGTTAGTGCTGTCAAATGATGAATCACGATAAAAAGGTGTTTGTTTTCATGATACACATGATCTCACAGAAGTGAGTACACCCCTCACATTTTTGTAAATACTTTATTTTATATTTTCATGTGACGAACCTGAAGAAATGACACTTTACTACAATGTAAAGTAGCATGTGTACAGCTTGTATAACAGTGCAAATTTGCTTTCCCCCCCTTAAAATAACTCCACACACAGCCATTAATGTCTAAACCGCTGGCCACAAAAGTGAGTACATCCCTAAGTGAAAATGTCCAAATTGGGCCCAACGTGCCAATATTGTGTGTGGCCACCATTATTTTCCAGCACTGCCTTAACCCTCTTGGGCATGGAGTTCAACAGAGCTTCACAGGTTGCCACTGGAGTCCTCTTCCACTTCTCCATAACAACATCACGGAGCTGGTGGATGTTAGAGACCTTGCGCTCCTCCACTTTCCATTTGAGGATGCCCCACAGTTTACCTTTAACCTCAGCTTCTTTAGCAAGGCAGTGGTCGACTTGGAGGTGTGTTTGGGGTCGTTATCATGTTGGAATACTGCCCTGCGGCCCAGTCTCCGAAGGGAGGGGATCATGCTCTGCTTCAGTATGTCACAGTATATGTAGACATTCATGGTTCCCTCAATAAACTTTAGCTCCCCAGTGCCGGCAGCACTCATGCAGCCCCAGACCATGACACTCCCACCACCATGCTTGACTGTAGGCAAGACGCACTAGTCTTTGTACTCCTCACCTGGTTGCCGCCACACATGCTTGACACCATCTGAACCAAATAAGTTAATCTGGGTCTCATCAGACCACAGGAATTAGTTCCAGTAATCCATGTCCTTAGTCAGCTTGTCTTCAGCAAATTGTTTGCAGGCTTTCTTGTGCATCATCTTTAGAAGAGGCTTCCTTCTGGGACAACAGCCATGCAGACTAATTTGATGCAGTGTGCGGCATATGGTCCGATCACTGACAGGCCACCCCTTCAACCTTTGCAGCAATGCTGGCAGCACTCGTACGTCTATTTCCCAAACACAACATCTGGATATGACGCTGAGCACTTCCTTGGTCGACCATGCCGAGGGCTGTTCTGAGAGGAACCTGTCCTGTTAAACCGCTGTATGGTCTTGGCCACCGTGCTCCAGCTCAGTTTTAGGGTCTTGGCAATCTTCTTATAGCCTACGCCATCTTTATGTAGAGGAATTTTTTTTAAAAATTCAGATCCTCCGAGAGTTTTTTGCCATGAAGTGCCATGTTGAACATCCAGTGACCAGTATGAGAGTGAGAGCGATAACACCACATTTAACACACCTGCTCCCCGTTCACACCTGAGACCTTGTAACACTGAGTCACATGACATCGGGGAGAGAAAATGGCTAATTGGGCCCAATTTGGACATTTTCACTTAGGGCTGTACTCACTTTTCTGGCCGGCGGTTTAGACATTAATGGCTGTGTGTTGAGTTATTTTGAGGGGACAGCAAATGTACACTGTTAAACAAGCTGTACACTCACTATTTACATTGTAGCAAAGTGTCATTTCTTCAGTGTTTTCACATGAAAAGATATGATAAAATATTTACAAAAATGTGAGTGGTGTACTCACTTCTGTGAGATAATGTATATACAGGTGCTGGTCATATAATTAGAATATCATCAAAAAGTTGATTTATTTCACTAATTCCATTCAAAAAGTCAAACTTGTATAATGTATACATTCATTACACACAGACTGATATATTTCAAGCGTTTATTTCTTTTAATTTTGATGATTATGACTGACAACTAATGAAAACCCCAAATTCAGTCTCTCAGAAAAGTAGAATATTACTTAAGACCAATACAAAGAAAGGATTTTTAGAAATCTTGGCCAACTGAAAAGTATGAACATGAAAAGTATGAGCATGTACAGAACTCAGTACTTAGTTGGGGCTCCTTTTTCCTGAATTACTGCAGCAATGCGGCGTGGCATGGAGTCGATCAGTCTGTGGCACTGCTCTGGTGTTATGAGAGTCCAGGTTGCTCTGATAGTGGCCTTCAGCTCTTCTGCACTGTTGGGTCTGGCATATCGCATCATCCCATAGATTTTCTATGGGGTTTAGGTCAGGCGAGTTTGCTGGCCAATTAAGAACAGGGATACCATGGTCCTTAAACCAAGTACTGGTAGCTTTGGGACTGTGTGCAGGTGCCAAGTCCTGTTGGAAAATGAAATCTGCATCTCCATAAAGTTGGTCAGCAGCAGGAAGCATGAAGTGATCTAAAACTTCCTGGCATACGGCTGTGTTGACCTTGGACCTCAGAAAACACAGTGGACAAACACCAGCAGATGACATGGCACCCCAATCCATCACTGACTGTGGAAACTTTACACTGGACCTAAAGCAACGTGGATTCTGTGCCTCTCCTCTCTTCCTCCAGACTCTGGGACCCTGATTTCCAAAGGAAATGCTAAATGTACTTTCATCAGAGAACATAACTTTGGACCACTCGGCAGCAGTCCAGTCCTTTTTGTTTTTAGCCCAGGCGAGACGCTTCTGACGCTGTCTGTTGTTCAAGAGTGGCTTGACACAAGGAATGCGACAGCTGAAACCCATGTCTTGCATACGTCTGTGTGTAGTGGTTCTTGAAGCGCTGACTCCAGCTGCAGTCCACTCTTTGTGAATCTCCCCCACATTTTTGAATGGGTTTTGTTTCACAATCCTCTCCAGGGTGCGGTTATCCCTATTGCTTGTACACTTTTTTCTACCACATCTTTTCCTTCCCTTCGCCTCTCTATTAATGTGCTTGGACACAGAGCTCTGTGAACAGCCAGCCTCTTTTGCAATTACCTTTTGAGTCTTGCCCTTCTTGTACAAGGTGTCAATGGTCGTCTTTTGGACAACTGTCAAGTCAGAAGTCTTCCCCATGATTGTGTAGCCTACAGAACTAGACTGAGAGACCGTTTAAAGGCCTTTGCAGGTGTTTTGAGTTAATTAGCTGATTAGAGTGTGGCACCAGGTGTCTTCAATATTGAAAATTTTCACAATATTCTAATTTTCTGACATACTGAATTTGGGGTTTTCATTAGTTGTCAGTTATAATCATCAAAATTAAAAGAAATAAACACTTGAAATATATCAGTCTGTGTGTAATGAATGTATACATTATACGAGTTTCACTTTTTGAATGGAATTAGTGAAATAAATCAACTTTTTGATGATATTCTAATTATATGACCAGCACCTGTACTAGGGGTGTTAACGTTAAAGCATGCGATTAATCTAAAAAATGTACCGCGTTAATATTTTTTTTGCGCAAATTAATCATGTGATAATGTTTGACCCCAACTTCTTCCCGTCATCGCAGCGCTGAATGTTATCTATTATTGTGTGATGAGGGTACAGTGAACCAGTGTTGCCAGCCCAGGGTAGAGGCACAAGTGGCCATGGGCTATTTTGAAAATACAGCCGCGGGAAAAACTACAGGGTTTTTTGGGCTACTTTTAATGTACCGCGGCCTCCAAAAGTATATTTAGACAAAATAAAACTGAAAATAGATCCTTTTACTAATGTGTATTATTCTTGGAATGTATACCTGGCAATCTAAGAAAGGAGAAGCGGTTGTAACATCACAAACAATTCAGTCAGAGCATAACTTGCATGTTAAGGCTTTACACAGCAGAAATAAACATGACAACAGCCACTATAGATTATATAAGATAATAAACACACGATTACGATAGAATATGGTTTGTATGTGATTTTCTTGAGATTAATGTGTACATCTGAAATGCTAATTTGTGCAGCGATATAAAAGGCTATAGCCTACATAGCATATTTTAACAACAGTAAACAACCAAATTTCACACGTGATCGCAAAAGGAAGTTATTACAAACACTCGATGGTGGATTAAAGTGAGTTCTGAGTAAAAGTGTACTATTAATCTCATAAATTGTCTTATGATGCTAATGTTAGCTCGGCACAACAGGTCCAATTCTTCTTCATAATGCATTTTGTCATAATACTTGACATAAGGTCGCAAGAAAATGTTTTGTTGTATTTATTTAGAAATACTTTTGATAATAGTTGGGTAAATGTATACTGGGATTGAAGTGATGTGGCTTGGTAAACGTTTTATTGCCAGTATAAAGGCTGATAATGGCTGAATAAAAACAAATGAATAATGATAAAAGAATAATAAGGGTCTTATAATTATGATTATGATAATTATAATTATGTCTCATACCTGGTGGAGGTGTGAAAGGTTCTGTTTCCTTAAACTAGTTTGTCATGCATTTCTTTATTTCAACACATTTACAGGTAAATCCTATTATTAAAAATTTGAGATTAATCATGATTAATCAGTCCATGACTGTGATTAATGCGATTACATTTTTTAATCGATTGACAGTGCTAATATATACATAATAAATATACACAGTAGTACACACACATTTATTATTATTATGTAAACAGTCTTTTATTTTGGATGCGATTTAATAGTTTGACAGCATTAATTATTGTCTTGTGTTTTCATTTTTTGTTTACGTTAGCAAGCTGACTTAAGTTTTGTACTGATTTATTGTAGACAGACATGCAGGTGTTGTGTATGTATTTAGTTTTATTGTCTTTTATTTGTATTTGACCCACGTGTTGTAATTATGAATTTGTAGACTAATATGGAAATATGTATTTATGAAGCTTTTTTATTATATTTTCTTTTATATTTGTATTTTTGTAGCGCTTTGGGTATGAGAAAAGTGCATTATAAACAAAAATATATATTTATTATTATTATATTAGCAAGCTGACTGAAGTGCCGTGATGAATTGTGAATTTGTAGACAGACATGCAGTGTTGGGAGGAACAAAGTCAAGGAGCAATCTACACTGTTGAATATGCATGCAGGTAAGATATGCATTACATAAATTGATTGTTTATTATATGTAGTACTTTATTTAATGCACTTCATGCCTGTTTTCTTTGTGTGTGTGTCTTTCAGTGCGGTTAAAAGCATGACGAATAGTAGTCTCTATTTCAAGAACATAGACGGTCTGCTCCGGCAAGCCATTTCTCTGAAGGAACAGATCAGCAGCTCGCAGGGTCGAAGGTTGTAGTCACTATCCATTTGAATGCAATCACATGCATTTACTTGATTATTTTTTAGTTTTTGTTTTATATATCACTTCACTGTTAAATGTAAATGTGGCATTGGCTTCCTGTAATTTTTCTTTGCTTCACTTTTAATTTGCTGGCTTTTTCTGTTTTTAAACATATATGTCACTTCAGTGCTGTGAAACCTGCAATTAATCCAAACGATACACCCACACACACTTCAGTCACACCATCTTGATTCATGGAAATCTTTCTCTAAGGTTAGTTTGACTTCTGTTTTATTTCTTTCTACATCACGCATGCGGTGTTAATGGTCATTTGATGGTTTATGAACATTTCATTAAAAAAAAAAACATTCATAGTACTTCAGTTTTATTATGACAGAAATCTTAAATACCGATTCAGATCAGCTTCTCCCATGAGTTATTCAATTATGCCTTTTTTCTTAACTTTTATAGTTCTATAGTTCTGTTCCAAAATATGTCTTTCTAGTAAAAAAAAGAGAACAGTTCACTATCCTTCAGCTACACAAATTCTCAAGTATTTCAGTAGTAATTTCACATTATTATTTTGCATTTTAACAATTAGAGTGATCTAACACCTGTGAGTTGATATTAGGTGTATAAAAAACACATAGATTTTTACATAGTTTGCTTTGAATGTCACATAAATAATTTAAGATGCAATTTGATGAAAAAGCAGTACTATTGTGAAATATTATTACAATTTAAAGTAACTATTTTACATTTGAATATATTGTATTCATATTCCTGTGATGCAAAGCTGAATTTTCAGCATCATTACTCCGGTCCTTAGTGTCACATAATCCTTTAGAATACAATTATTTAAACTGCGATAATATTTCAAACTGTTAATGTTTTTACCTTGTAAATGTTTTCATCAAATAAATGCAGGCTTATAAGAGACTTCTTTCTAAAAATAAATGTAATTATTTTGGCCACAAGTTTCTATGCGTATATATTAAATGAGGCCCGTTATATAAAGCCACATAATGTATTATATAATGCCAATCTTAAATTCACCCCAAAATGTGAATTCTGTCATTAATTACTTACCCTCATGTCGTTCCAAACCTATAAGACCTTTGTTCAAATTCAGAACACAAATTAAGATATTTTTGATTGAATCCGAGACCTCTGACCCTCCATAGACAGCAAAGCAACTACTACAGTCAAGGCTCAGAAACGTAGCAAGGACATCGGTAAAATAGTCCATGTGACATCAGTAGTTCAACCATAATTTTACAAAGCTTCGAGAATACGTTGTGTGCAAATAAAACAATAATAACTATTTATTCTGCAGTTCCTCATCTCTTCCGCCATTTTGTAGAGTTCCCCAGAATGTAATCAACACTTTGTGCGTGGTCTACTGAACGTAAACAGTGCTGATTACTTGATTACATTCTGTGATATTCTCCAAAATGGCAGAAGATGGTAACTCAGGGACAAGAAGCATTGAATCAATTACATTATTTTTTGTTTTATTTGCACACAAAAAGTATTCTCTTAGCTTATAAAAAAATGACGGTTGCGCCACTAATGTCACATGGACTGTTTTACCGATGTCCTACTACGTTTCTGGACCTGGGAATATTAAAGTTGAGTTGCCGTCTATGGAGGATCCAAGAGCTTCCAGATTTCATTGAAAATATCTTCGTTTGTGTTCTGAAGATGAACGAAGGTCTTCCGGGTTTGGAAAGGCATGAGGGTGAGTAATTAATGACAGAATTTTAATTTTGGGGTGAATTATCCCTTTAACACTGAACTGGATGTGATGCCATTCATACTAAAGTTGAATCCTTGAGAGTGGATTTTCGAGCAAGTACAGATCTCATCTCGCTGTTGATCCCGTTCCAGGGTTTGGCCTTTGCTTGAAACAGGCCGGACTCTGTCGAAAGTGTCCGGTGCGTTCGTCCGCTCCCACTGTAGCCATCCTTATCGCCGTGAGGGCTGTTAGATGCCGAGTACTGTGAATTATAATCTATGTGAACGGGGTTGATGAAATGGCTGTGCGAGTTGGCTAAGCTGTGCTGCCTCCGTGGTTTTTCTGCAATGCTTAGGTTCGACGTACTGATTCCAGTGATGTTTTCATGGTTGCTGTGGTACATGTTGTGGGCATGTTCATTGCGGAAGTGTTTGGCTGTATGTGCAGCCCGTATTAGGGAGTGAATAACGATAAGTAGCTGGACGAGAACACCGGAGGAAAGCACGCAGATGCTGGCTATGCCCGTCTCAACTTCAAACACCAATAACATGTAAATGGACATGGCTGTGAGGGGAAAAAAAGAAATATTTATGTCAAATCACTTCATGCTGTGTCATCTGAATGATGAATATAAACTAATGTATCGTTGTTTTCCACAGGAAAAGAGCTTTGGATCCTGGCATGCTAAAGGATAGAGGAGAAAAGCACAGCTCTGGGATATAAACTGATGAAGATCTGGATAAAACCATATACCATATTCACTTGGTTCTGCCACTTCATGTTAATGATGACTGCTACTCTAAAATATGGAAGCCCATTGTCAAATCCAAGTTACAAAATAAAAAATTTAATACAGAGTTTAAAATAAGAAATAAAAACATATAGTGAGATACAAAGTCACAAAAGAATACATTGCAGTTGCAAGACTTATGAAATGTAATGTCTCCATTAGCAAAACGAAGTTGTAATTGTGAAGTTTAATGTGACTGCAACATTTAAAGTCACATTATACGATATAAAGTCACAAATAGAATATATAAAGTTGCAACTGCAAGGAAAATATTGGCGTTGCAAGATTTAATATTGCATTGCGAAATAAATTAACATTATGAGATATAAATTAAGTCACAATCGCAAGATATAAAGTCATGACTGCCACTTTTTTTCTTTATTCTGAGGCAGAAATGGGCTTCCTTACTAAAAAGTACAGCTTTTGGTATAGACGTATTATATTTAATAAGCTGCTTTAGGTGTTTTTGTTACAATTTGTTCACATTTTGCACATTAATTCTTCATGTGTTGTAATAAGGTCAGTGTAAATTCTGTAAATGTGTTTAAAGAACAATGATTAAAGTTTTTAAGTATAATTCATGACATGAGTTCCATGTGGTTTTTGTGTAGCACTTACCAGCTATGTAAACTGAAACTCCAAGGCAAAACAGTCCAATGGTCACATGCCGAACAATCCTGCTATCCAATAGAAACCAGTCGGCCCTTATGATATGAGCAAAAACAGATCATGTCTTGTTGTATGGAAGAGTAGCAGGACCTCAATTTGCAAAACAAATAGACTGATTAAGACCCGCTAGAATATTCAACAAGTCGTGCTGTTCTTTGAATTAGAAGTTATTTAAAATGTTTAAACCTGAGAAAGTTGTTTTGGAGGGCAATATTAAATTCAAAAGTCCATTAAATGTAATTTACATTTGATACACAGTGTAGCCCCAAAAAAATATTTGGATAATTGAGCTATATAGCATTTTTACAGAGCTAACTCTTTTTCTCTCCATTTTTTGTCTCTCCGTGTCTTACAAGGATCATTTTTAGTTGATAAAGAAATTATCCTCAAGTTCTCACATGTGTGATTCATTTACTATGAATATGTTCCACTAACGTTCAACAACCAAAAACTGTCCAAATGATTTTTGCATTAAGGGTTTTACATCTGTTTTATTACTTAATCTCTTTTTGGGGGAATGTTTTGCTTCAAAAGTGTATCATTCTTTCAAATTTGGTTTGATATTCTGAATCTAATTCTATGATAAAGTGTCTACATAAGCAAGTTTCTCCATTACCTTTGTGTATCTGGTTCTCCTCGGCATATTTCAGTAGCGAAATAGCTGTGAAGCAAACACACAACAACTGAGCTCAAGTTGAGTGTCAGAGACAGTGCTGAAAGGACCGTGGAAACGGGCATTAACACAGCTGTGATCTCGCTCGACCCTAAAGTCGACGAATCCTTTAAAACAGCCTGTTGCGTTTGGAGCTGGAAGATCAAAATGACGGACAATAAGGACATTATTGCGGACAAAATCCCTAAAAACGCGAGTAACACGAGAGAACGCTGACTGTAGGAATGCGTCATGTCCGTCAGTGAATAAATGCCCGATTTACTATGTAAACAACCCGCCAATTCCGCAATAGTCCATAAAAAACGACGTGTTTCCACTTTTCCTCGATATCTTCCCACTATGCTTTCTGTTTGCGGGTTTCTTGACAAGGAAAACAAACGATGCTTGAGAGGCTGCTGTGGAATGCGCGTGCTCTCGTGCCGCTGTTGTTCAGTCAGAGCATGTGATCCACTTTAAATCCCCAGATTAAAACTTTGTTTATGCAACAATGGAGTTTTTATTTGGATTTATTCGCTCAAGCAATGCAGCAGCTTACTCGTCCTGCACTTATTTGGCTCTTAAGAACTTCTCTCCAAAGAACTGCACATGCCTATCCGTGTTTTGTTGTTTAGTGCATGCAACAGGTGTAGTGCACTAATTTAAGTAGCCTATTTTTCATAAAACATTCTGCGCGTGCCTCAAGCATAAAGAAATTTAGTGAAAATATTATTTTATGTTTTATCAGTCTTCTTATTATGTATCTTTTTAACTTTTATATTTTAATAACAAATGCAAAAATGACAAAACGTTTCAAACATTGTCCAGAATAGTACAAATTAGAAGAAGAAGGGATATACGATAAGTAAATTAATATTATTAATTAGTTTATTAATAGTCATGTATTGTGTGCTTGCCTTACTTTGCTACACAGAAGATATTTTATTTGAATGTGCGAGATCTCTGCTTCATAATCCACTATATAGCAGCAGTGAACGGTAAAACTATTTCCCTGCAAACCAAACCAGTGTGTTTATGATTTTGAAGATGAGGATAAATTGAAATGACATAATAAGAAATACCAGCTTGCAGCATAACTGTCTGTTTTGTACAAATACCTGGAAGCGAACGAGACCGGAAGCCTCGCACATCAAGTTTAAAATGGCTACGTCCAGATAGTGGTTGGTTAACACCTGTAATTGAAAATATGATCGACATTTCCCAGATAAAATTTGAAGACTGAAGTCATTTTAGCGTTTTGTAGCAATATATAATCATAAATAGGCCAATAATAAAAATGTAAACAATCAAATTAAAAACAACATCATGAGCTTGAATGCTATAAATCTGTTTGTTTTGGTGGGTTTGAGTGAAATGGGCCTACTTGCATGACAAGGTCATTGAAACGGTGCATATTTATAGTGTCATCCACAAAAAAGATGTATATTAAGAATGATTATTTTTACACAAAAATGTAATTACACAACAAGAAAGAACGGACCAGGAATGGACCAGGGTTTGAGAGCACTGAGGTAAGAGACCCTGTGACTGCATTGCCTTGTGTGTTTTGAAAGTGGTGCGAATAAAGGCAGTAGCCTAGGTGCTGCCTTTTAAAACTGATAAAGCTTTTGCTTCGTTGCCTTAGAGACAAGCATTGCACTCTGGAGAACTCTTAGTTAAGGCAATGAAAGCTTTTTGAAAAATAGCCCACATCCAATCACATGTTCTGATTTCTAAGAACTAGTGCTTGATTATAAATTACTCTGAAATATGACAATCTACAAGCAATGTATAAATATATTATAAATACACTGAACAAAATTATATACACAACACTTTTGTTATTGCCCCCATTTTTCATGAGCTGAACTCAAAGATCTAAGAATTTTTATATGTACACAAAAGGCCTATTTCTCTCCAAGATCGTCTGGAGACCAGTCACCCGGACAGCTGCTGCAACAAAGAATTTCTGCACAAACTGTCAGAAATCGTCTCAGGGAAGCTCATCTGCATGCTCATCATCCTCATCGGGGTCTCGACCTGACTGCAGTTCGTCATCATAACCGACTTGAGTGGGCAAATGCTCACATTCGACGGCGTCTGGCACTTTGGAGAGGTGTTCTCTTCATGGATGAATCCTGGTTTTCACTGTACAGGGCAGATGGCAGACAGAGTGTATGGCGTTGTGTGGTTAAGTGGTTTGCTGATGTCAACGGTGTAGATCGAGTGGCCCATGGTGGCGGTGGGGTTGTGGTATGGGCAGGCGTATGTTATGGATAACGAACACAGGTGCATTTTATTGATGCATTTTGAATGCACAGAGATACCGTGACGAGATCCTGAGGCCCATTGTTGTGCCATTCATCCACGACCATCACCTCATGTTGCAGCATAATAATGCACGACCCCATGTTGCAAGGATTGGTACACAATTCCTGGAAGCTGAAAACATCCCAGTTCTTGCATGGCCAGCATACACACCGGACATGTCACCCATTGAGCATGTTTGGGATGCTCTGGATCGGTGTATACAACAGCGTGTTCCAGTTCCTGCCAATATCCAGCAACTTCCACAGGCCACAATCAACAACTTTATGAACTCTATGCGAAGGAGATGTGTTGCACTGTGTGAGGAAAATACTGACCAGATACTGACCTACCCCCCCCCCCCCAGATTTGTGAACAATATTGGAGAGAAATAGGCCTTTTGTGTACTTAGTAAAAGTCTTAGATCTTTGAGTTCAGCTCATGAAAAATGGGGGCAAAAACAAAAGTGCTGTGTTTATAATTTTGTTCAGTATATATAAATATAAATATATATTGTTAAATATATTAAGTTTCTGCAATATATAAATCTATTGAGACTTAATTTCCTGTGAAGCTTCTTTGCAACAATTGCATCGTAAAAAGCGCTATACAAATAATCTTGAATTGAATTGAATCAATGTCCTGATGAAAAAGGGAAAAACTATATTTTTGTATGTTACAGATGCAGAAGTAGGGCTGAAGATATAAAGAGCATCACGCCTAAGATAGGCCTTTATCAGGAACACTTTATTTATGAACGTTATAAGCATTATATTTAAGCTTATTTACATAAAGGTGAACTGTTGCTTGTTACCTTCACCCTGAATGCGCAGGTGTTTTTTTTTCTCAGAATGGGCTGATGGGAACTCAAGGTCTGCTGCTGTGCTGAATGCGATAAGCCAGACACTAAAAAAAACATTGCCTGAAGAATCGCCTAAACATGAACGCTGACCAGAGAGGCTATTTCTGAATCCGAGACTCACCACATGTACAAAAACTTCAGGCCGCTGATGTTGTCAAAAGCAGAAGTGAGAAGTTTCAGGGGAAAAAAAGTTGACACTTGACACTTTCCAGACTTTCATTAATTCGATATGAGACGCAGTTATGTTGAGTAGTTATTATATTAACTGCTATAAATTTATTATACACTTGACTTAAGTTAATTAAAAAAGTTTTACACTCTTAAAAATAAAGGTTCCAAAAGGGAAGAACCATTCTGGGTTCCTCAAAGAACCTTTCTGTGAGCAGTTCTTAAAATAACAATATTTTTCTTAGTATGAAGATCCTTTTAATAATCTAAAGAATATATATTTTGATTTATAGAGAACGTTTTGTGTAATGAAAATGTTCCATGGATGTTAAATGTTTTAAAATATTTTTTAACATTTGAACCATTTAGAGTGCACACTTTAGTACAAGAGGAGAACATTTTAATGTTCTACAAAGAAAAACATATTCTTTACCTTAATGCATAATGATTCTTTGAAGAACTGAGAAATTAATATAAGGATATGACAGTCTTAATTCAATTCAATTCAAGATTATTTGTATAGCGCTTTTTACGATACAATCATTGCAAAGCAACTACACAGGAAATTAAATTTCTAAAATAGATTTATATTGTAGAAAATCTATATAATTAACTTATGGCAAAATTTGGTTCATTCAGTATAATCGCTGATGGTTGGCTTCCTCTGAGGTCCTCCGAGGGGTTGTTATCATCTCTTCTCAGGTGTTTGGTCATCTCAGATCATTTAAGTGTTGGATCTAGACTGAAGCTTGTGTAATTATGGGATGTTAATCCCGTGACAGAAACAGAGAAACAAATAGAGACAATTAGCGTAGCAGTTGTTCCATCTAGGAACAACCCTGGATGAAATTATCAGTTTAACCCAAGCTAAAGCATAATAATGTGCATTTGTTCAGATATACCTGCAGTACAAGATTATGAGATGCATTATATGAATGCTTGGCTAAATAGATGTGTCTTTAATCTAGATTTAAACAGAGAGAGTGTGTCTGAACCCGAAACAATATCAGGAAGGCAGAGTTTGGGAGCCAGATATGAAAAAGTTTTACCTCCTTTAGTGGACTTTGCTATCCTAGGTACTACCAAGAGTCCAGAGTTTTGCGACCTTAAGGAGCGGGTTGGATTGTAGCGTGATAGAAGATTAGTTAGGTACGCAGGAGCTAAATCATTTAGGGCCTTATAGGCAAGTAATAATATTTTGTAACTGATACGAAACTTAATAGGTAGCCAGTGCAGAGACTGTAAAATTGGAGTAATATGGTCATATTTTCTTGACCTGGTAAGGACTCTAGCCGCAGCATCTATCTGTAGCTTGTTTATTGAAGATGCAGGACAACCACCTAGCAGTGCATTACAATAGTCCAGTCTAGAGGTCATGAATGCATGAACTAGTTTTTCTGCATCAGAAACACTTAACATGTTCCGTAGCTTGGAAATGTTTCTAAGATGGAAGAATGCTGTTTTTGTAAAATGGGAAATATGATTTTCAAAAGATAGGTTGTTAATATGATTATGATTCTGAATGTGCATGTGACGTGACACATGGCCAAGTATGGTGACCCATAGTCGGAATTCATGCTCTGCATTTAACCCATTCAAGGTGCATACACACAGCAGTGAACACACACACACACACCGTGAACACACACAGAGCAGTGGGCAGTCATTTATGCTGCGGCGCCCGGGGAGGATTTTTGGGGTTCAGTGCCTTGCTCAAGAGCACCTCAGTCGTGGTATTTAGGGTTGAGAGAGCGCTGTACATTCAGTCCCCCCACCTACAATTCTTCCCGGCCCGAGACTCAAACCCGCAACCTTTGGATTACAGAGTCCGACTCTCTAACATTAGGCCACGACTTCCCCCAGTATGACTATTCTGTATGACTATTTAACTTTTTAACTATTGTATGTCTGGATCAGAAATCCTATTAGACGTTTGAGTTCGGTTACATTTAATTATATTAATAAAATATAGACATAAAATAAGAAAAAGAGACCTAATACTTGAGACATAATATGCCAGACTTTTAATTATTTATTTTATTTATTTATTTAAAACCATAATTTTCTCCATAAATTATATTCAATATGTCTTTTTAGGCAAGACACAGGCAACATTGGTCAGTTTGTGATTTTTGGGCTGTTTTACTTTCATAACTAACTGATCTACATATCTTTTAGGGACATTTTCTCATTGTATGTTTTTTTTTAAAGCCATAAATCTCCACTTCAGTTCCACTGATTTATATAATATTCTTAAAAATAAGGATATATGTCAAATGTATTGCATAAGTGATAAAAGAATATAAGAAAACCTTTAATATGTCAACAAAAGACAATTTTGAACTTGGCTTTATTTAGTGTTTAGTTTTTTCTTCTGGAAATGTATGCAAGTGCATATTTAATTACACCATTCCCATATGCCTCATTAACATTTCTGAAAACTTGCAATACAAAACATTTGTCTTAACGTACTGTAATTAATCAGCTGGGGTGATAGCTGTTAGTTGAAAGTAAATGTTTGATCCTTTTCACCTGTGGTGTCTTGCCCTAAAATCGATGTTTACATGTGTTCCTTCCAGACTGGAGGGGTGCTGAAGGACTTTCGGGAGCATGACATGAGGTTGCTGTTTCTTGCATCAGATGACATGCAGATTAAACTCTCAGAGGAGAACTAAAGCCCCTGTGTTCATGAGTGAGAGATATTGGTAACCTCTTCACGGCATGTGAAGTAGATTTCTCTTGTGCATCTCATTGTCACTTTTTATGGGAAGTAGTCTGTGGGTTCATACGAGCCTGCTAAGATAAATTACTAAAATGTAAACTCGCTAAAATGACCTCTGAATGAAGTTATGTGCCCTGTATGAAATTATATGTTATTATTTTTACACTTATTTGAATATATATTTTGAGGTAGTTACCCTGTTTAAAAAAAAAAGATAATGATAGTGAATAGGAAAAAGTTAAATGTATGTATTTAAAATTTGATGCATAGATATTTTTATTTCATTTTTTTAAATGGAAATCTATAATAAAAAAAATATTGGAATAGTATAATGAAATGTATACCTATTTTTGGTGTATTGAAAGTTTATATATATTCATAATTTATTGATAATTTCCCCTTTAAATTATTAAGCGAATTTGACAGTCCAAAAAATAGGGGTCTGTATACTTTAGTGAATAAGATAGGCCTATATAAAATGTATATAGAAGTTTCATAACTTTTTCATGACATTTCTATGAATTGATTTCTGCTTTTCTATCTAATGTTTTTTAATGAACAGTGTTATAAAGTTTTGCTCAGAAAATGTAGCTTTGGATCTTAAAGGCTAAAACTGCCATTACACTGTAATTAAACAAAATAATACATTTATTATTTTATTATTTGTATTATTTAGGCTAATTCATTCAGTCATTCATTTTTAACTCAGAGTATAAAGGCTTTTCAGTGTAGTTTAATCACTGGCATGTCTCTATTGCGTTATTAATGTTAATAGCTGAATCAAACTGGTTTAATAGCGTCATCACGTTTTTACTGTGTTTAATGTGCTTAACATAAAAAAACGACTATGTTCTTAATCTTTCTCTCTTCACTGTTCTCTTTAACTACATCATTAAACTAAAACCCTTACGCTAAATATTTGATGTATTAAAAGATTTCTATTAAATGAACGACACAACAAAAGTAATAGCGTCTTTTGCAGCCAATAAAACTCGACAGAGGCGGGTGCAAAACTGTAAAGTAGGCGACTGCTGCTGATAGTGTGAACAGGCGCAGATGATTGACGTCTCTCTCAGCCAATGGGAACGCCTTTGAGGCGTGGCGTCTTCTGCCTGATGCCCCTGCCACACGAACAGCTGGAGATGATTGGCGTGGTTTTCAGCCAATGGGAACGCTGAGGGGGCGTGGTTTTCTCGGAGTGATGCTGCTACAGTATGAACAGCTGGAGATGCTGTTGTCAAAAGAAGCTCGACGATCATCAGGTGATGTGAACTCAACCAACTCCTCCATTCCGCGGATTCAGCTCCTGTTGCAGACTGACGACACTCTTCTCAACGACTCAGCCGACTGCGTAGTTGTCAAAACCAGGTTAGATCTGTTGTTTTATAATAGTGTAAAACGTTTTGTGTGTGTGTGTGTGTGTGTGTGTGTGTGTGTTTCCCCCAGCTGTATTGTTATATTAAAGGACACATGATCAGTGTTAGCCGTAACATAGCCTAAGTAAATGAATATTAAAAAACAAATAAGATGTTACCACTTGATGGTTAATTTGGGCTGCTAGTTTGAAGGTTTTATATATATATCACACACATATATATATATATATATATATATATATGTGTATATAATATTGTATATATATATATATATATACATACACATATATATATGTGTATATATATATATATATATATATATATGGTATATATATGGTATTGCAAAATAATAAAACTATTTATAAAATATAATATAGTGGTAATTGATTATAATATAATTAACATACATTAATATTAAATATATGCTCTATATATATATATATATATATATATATATATATATATATGTATGCTACACACACACACACACATATATATATATATATATATATATATTAAAATTAATATTGTATTAACTAAATAAAATTGATTACTATTAGTAGTAATACGATTATTAATTATTTTGCAGTGTATAAATATAAATAATATATTACAATAAATAATATTTTACATAATAATAATAATAGTTATAAATAAAGTATACAAATATTATTAAAAAAACTAAATATGAAATATTGCAAAACAATATAATAGTTCAATAAATATGTATATAGAATTAACGATTCAAAGCAAATAAAATGAGGCCTTTTGTTCGCTCATTAGTTCTAATCAAGCCACCATCAATGTGTTAGCTTGAGAACGTGAGAAACGAATGCATAACACTTTATTTATCACAAAGTGTTGTTAATGCTTTTTTCTCAACAGATTTACAGGTTTAGTGCAGATTTACAGTTTCCGTGTTATTCACCCAATTATATTTATTGAGTTTGCAAATGCTTTATTTATTTATTGTCCAAATCTGCGAATATTGCATTCTAAATGTACAGTTTTGCAATATACGCACTCTTTGACAATCAAACCCAGCTTTTCAGTTTAATGCTTTGCTACTTAAACAGTTTACAAAGGTCAAAGTGTGAAATCCACCACAAAACACATATCTGCAATCTAACAGACGTTCTTACACCAAGATGTAAATTTATCCCCCAGGGACCATGTTGCATTTAGCAGAAACCATGCATCCAGTTCATATATTGACATTTCCCTACCTGATGTGCATTTACTGCACCATAAACACACGTTAATGTTGTGCCATAATCATTTCGAGAGCATATGCAGCCTTTCTTGTGCTTCTTGAGCTTCTTAGACCGTTTGCTCTTGTCATTTGGTATGCAAATACAAATCTTACTTGCTATTTTTGGCGCATGCAGGTTTCTCATCCCACCGATACACGCACATACCAACCATTAGCTTCAGCCACCAACAGCTGAACTGTCTGTATACTCTACAGGTGCCAGTTGCATATGGTTTTGAAACAGTTTGGATGGCCATTAGCAGATTATTACTTGCTCTAGTGCTCTAGAGCTCATTTATTTTCATTCCCCTGACCAAACAGCTTCGACTAGTCTCGACAAAGGTGTTTGTTGTTGGAGCTCTGATGATTTTGGCCCCGTGAGGGACCCAGCAATTAGTCTCCTCCGGCCCCAGAGCGAGTGCTGCTCTGCAGGAGCCTGTCAGTCTACCATTGCCACTGTTTGTGTGTATTCTTTTCCACTGTCTGGCCTCTGGGAGGATCTCACAGGAAGCTGACTGTACACCGAGGGCAGACAAGATCCAGAGGTGCAATACTTGCATTATTACACACTACGTCTTTCATTTTTGAACATTTAATCATTATTTAATTGTGTGCAAGCTATTTAAATTGGTCAAATAAATTGGATTTATTTTTTATTTTTATTTAAACGTATGTATATGTGATTTTTAGAGAAGGTACACCTCTCAAACTAACCGTCAGTGGGGCGTAAGCAGATAACTGAAAAAATATGAGATCATACGAATTCGCGAGCAATTTGCCACATATTAAAATAGCTTCAGATTGCCATAAGAGTGTTTTTTGTCTTGTGGAAAACTAGGCCTTTTGTTAAATAGTTGCATTATTACATACAACATCTTTGACTTTTAAAATTTTATGTGCAGTTTTACTGAAGCGGATAAGAAATTAATTTTTTTTCTCTATGTATTTGCTAATTTAAATGAATTTAAACGTTTTTTTTATATTTAATACTATTTAATTGTGTGCAATCTATGCGAATTTGTAAAATAAAATAGTTTTCTTGTTTCTCTGAATAATTTATTTTGGCATAAATGTAGCATTGCTGAAACCCAAGTACTAGATTTTCAGCAAAGGTTGCCTTTGTTAAAATACACACACACAAAACTGTGTGTGTGTATACTGTATATATAAAAAATAGTGTGCATATACAACATTCAGTCTTGGAACTTGCATTCAGAATTCATAAGTATTCGTATAATCATATGATTTGAGTAAATAACTGGCGGCAATTGTGTTTATATATATATATATATATATATATAGTGGATATATAATGTAATTTGTCATAAGAGTGTTTTTTTTTTATCGGTGAAAAAACTAGACCTTTCGTTCGCTTGCTCGTTCTAATCAAGCCACGATTGGTGTGTTACAAATGAGATCATACAAATTTGCCACCAATTCGCCAAAACTAAAAAAATTGTTATGATGAAAATAAATTGGCATGATGTTTCTGTCTGTGGTTGTGCCTACTATTGCATCACCAGTCAGTTTGTTGATTAGTCTTCCAAATCCCCAAACAACAACAAAACATTGTAATGATGCTTATAGTCGCATTGGTTTGTGAGCAAAAGCATTCACAAATTTGAGGAACTTTAAACTTAGCCCAACACGTTGTTTGGTGATAGAGATCTTGTCACAAATGCTTCTCACTTCCTCGCATTACATTTATATCTCATTACCAACTGCCCGCCAGAGATGCAGGCCACCTGTCAAAGCCTTTTAGATGTGTGTGTGTGTGTGTGTGTGTGTGTGTGTGTGTGTGTGTGTGTGTGTGTGTGTGTGTGTGTGTGTCTGTGTGTGGAGAATATTCAATTCAATCCAAGATTTTGTATAATGCTTTTTACGATACAATCGTTGCAAAGCCACTTTACAGGAAATTACGTTTCTGCGATAGATTTATGTATTCTAGAAACTTAATATAATTAACTTGTGGCAAAATTTGGTTAATTCTATATACTGTCTGAGGATTGGCTTCCTCTGAGGTCCTCTGAGGGGTTAGCATCATCTCTTCTCTTCTCAGATCATTAAAGGGTTGGATCCAGACTGAAGCTTGTGTAATTCCTAGTTACCACGGGAGGTTAATCCCGTGACAGAAACAGAGAAACAAATAGAGAAATCATACTGATATTCTCTTTATATGGTTATAATGGCACAAAACAAGGATTCCTCCACTTGTCCATCTGTGTGCCAAGGGGAGGGTGTGAGGGCAACGGGCACTCATGGATCGTGGGAACAGCATCACTCTCTCCATAAACCACTGGCTTTGAGATTGTAAAAATAGATGAGGTTGCATATGCCTAATATGAGAGTAAAAAAGCATAGCTGAAGTCCTGAAGCTGAAGTGAAATACATCATTCATGTTCTCCATCCAGTTAAAACATTTCATCCCCCCCCCCCCAAAACCCCTAAAATCAGCTGTTGATGTCCATTTTGCTCATGGGAGAACAGGGGGTGGACAGGAACTTTCCCCTCATCGAAACGCCTATTATTCTAAGTGCGGTTGTAAGGCTAATGCTAGCTTTACCTTTAAATGGAGATGACATATTTTTATCCCGTGCCCTGTGGAAATGCTCATATTTGTGTTGGGATAACCCAGACTTTACTCCCAGCTGACCCTCTGGAGGGTATAAGTACACAAACGGCTGTAATTCGTGGTTGGGAAGTTAGGCTGGTAGATGGTATTGGCTGAACACCTCACACATGAGCAGTTCCCACTAGATTGACAAAAGCAATACATATAATGATACTACTGCAGCAATATGAGTGCCAATGAATTGTGAACTGTGACATACGATAGCTATTTCATTATATGTATACTATGTATATTATTATATTATATATTAAGTGTTATTTATAATGTTTTTATTATTTTATAATATGCTTTAATAAGTGTAAATATATAAAAATGGCACATGTTCTGCTACTAAATACAATGTTTCCTTCTGTCCCTCTGCTGATTTAGGAAAAATCCACTCCGAACACAAAGCATCATGGGGCGGAAGAAAATACAGATCTCTCGGATTCTTGACCAGCGCAATCGACAGGTTTGCGCTTGTTTTATTTCATGCTGTTAAAATACATGAAATGACATCCAAACATATATTGCCAAAGTATTGGGATTCTAATGAAAGGTTTGACTACTTTAGTAATTTCCATGAGTACAAATCTTAATGTTTAAGCATATAATGATATTCTTGGGAATTGTGTGCATCTGATTTTATAGCAACAGTTTGGACAGAACCTTTTTCTATTCTAACATGACAGTGTCTCTGTGTATAAGACAAGGATCAGAGAAGAAATGATGATTCAGTCAGTGTGGAAGAACTTGACTGGTCTGCAGAAGACAAGTCCTAATCCCAGCTGAACACCTCTGGTGTGACTTTAAATGCAGACCTTGAGCCAAAAACTCACCAAACACCAATGACATATGAGTACATATGTGTACAGTCATTTCATACACTTCAAAACTGTTGCAACAGAGCTAGAAATACAATTTTTAAGTACATTCATTATGTTTCCATCTTTGTTGCCACAGTTTGGAAGTGCCTTTTTCTCTTCTAAAGAAGGGGGTGTCCCAGTACTTTTGTCCATATAATGAATGTACAAGTCATTGGTGTTTGGTGATGAGTTTTTGGCTCAAGGTCTGCATTTAAAGTCACACCAGACGTGTTCAGCTGGGATTAGGACTTGTCTTTCTGCAGACCAGTCAAGTTGTTCCACACTGACTGAATCGTCATTTCTCTTTGATCCTTGTCTGAATAAAAAGTCTGTTTATTAGTATTTATAAAGCACATATTCTCTGCATTCTGTCCCAATACCTAAGCTTAACAACTACCTTACTACTATTAATAAGCAGCAAATTAGGAGTTTATTGAGGCAAAAGTCATAGTTAATGGTTTATTAATAGCAAGAATGAGACTTTAAAATAAAGTGTGACTGATTTCTTGTAATATAAAACATTATGAAAACAACTTTTTTTCAGCTGCACTAATCAGTTTTGCTAATAAAACCAAGGACGTTTCCATTGATTTTGATTTCAGGTTCTATACTAATCTATATACCTTTATTATTTATATATTTTTGACAAGAAAAATGGGGCTTTCTTATTTTTCAGACCATCAGGGACTAAATTATATAATGTTTTCACACCTTCCCCATTCTCGCACAAAATCATTGGTAGACGGTAGACTTTTGCTCTACACCAGAATGTGATATTTTAATCCAGAGCAAAAGACCTTGAGGTGTGACACATGGGCTTTGCTATTGGGCGAAGAAAACATATGTCCAAAAAAAGACTCCAAAACGATACATAGCGTGAGAAGTCAAACCGTTATAGCTTTGTGGCATCTATCAGAAGTTTCAGTAACAATAGTCCTGTGGTTTGTTCTCTTCTTCAAGGTGACATTTACCAAGCGCAAATTTGGTCTGATGAAAAAGGCCTACGAGCTGAGCGTGTTGTGCGACTGCGAGATCGCTCTCATCATCTTCAACAGCACTAACCGTCTTTTCCAGTACGCCAGCACCGATATGGACAAAGTGCTGTTAAAGTACACCGAATACAGCGAACCTCACGAGAGCCGCACAAACACTGACATACTGGAGGTACATGCCAAATCTCGCCCTTCTGAAGTGTGTTATTAGTATGTTATCTTCATTATTAATATGTTACCAAATCAGATGAGCTACCGCTACGGTTTTACTGTGCTTGATGTCATTGTAACATAACCCAACAAAGTCCTACAACTAGTTTGTAATTGCAAATGAATCTGGAGATGTTTTGCCCTGAACATCATATAGATATGCCTGTATATTTAGAAGTACTGGCAAAAAAAAGACCATTATGCTTTATGTTGCATTATGTTTTATTTGATTTAATAATGATAATATTTATAAATTATTGTATTTTGAATTAAATCGTTTTATTCAGCAAAGGATGCTTTAAATTGATCAAAAATGACAATAAAGACATTCAAAAGGTCACAAAGTTTCCTATTTCAAAGTAAATACTGTTCTTTTGAACTTTCTATTCATCACAGAGTTTATATTAAGCAGCATAACTGTTTTCAACATTGATGAAGATGATAATAATAATAATAAAAGCATCAAATCAGCATATTAGAATGATTTCTGAAGGATGATGTGACACTGAAGACTGGAGTAATGATGCTGAAAATTCAGCGCTGCATCACAGAAAAAAATTACATTTTAAAATATATTAAAATGGAAAAAACTTGACAAAATTTGATACAATAAATGCAACTCTTGGTGAGCATAAGCAACTCATTTTTAATCTGCCTCTGCCTCTCTCTCTCTCTCTCTCTCTCTCTCTCTCTATATATATATATATATAATTATAAATAGTTTGTTTCATTAGAGAACTGAGTATCATATCATATTGAGCTGTGGTGCTCATATGAGAGATGGAGGTTCGAATTCAGTCGATGTTATGTCCTGATCCAATTTCCCCTCCTTCACCCCTAATTCTTACCACTCTCTGTTTCCTCCTCTCTTCCATCCTCTTTCTCTCTGAGTGCAGACACTGAGAAGGAAAGGAATGGGGCTGGATAATTCAGAGCTCGAGCAGGAAGACGGGGGAACAGAGAAATTCCACGACGGCATGGACCTCTCCATCGCTCGCCAACGCTATTATGTTAGTAGAATCGAAATAAACCAAATGTGTGCGTTTATCTGACATGAATGTCTAAAGTAATGTTATAAATCCACTCACAGGCTCCTTCGCTCCTGCCTTCGGAAGTGATGGGTGCAAGTCCTGAAAACGGCTATAGCAACCCCTCCAATCCAAACCTTGGTTCCCATCGGACCCCGTCCTACAAACCTTTGTGTGCCCGACCGGGCTCAACCGGTTCTGTCAGCTCCAACTCCCATCCGGCTCTCATGGGACCACATGCAGGTAAGGTCCATGTTGTTTAAAATGGCCAAGATATTTCCAGATATTTGTTAAAATGACTATACTTATCCTTCACTATTAAAATAAAGGCTATATTTAAAGCTACACTAGTATGTTACACACGTAGTATGTAACGCCCTCTAGCTGTTGAACCATTAAAACTGCAAGTTATTTGAAAAGGAACATTGTTATGATAGTTACTGTAAGTGAGATGTCATTCATATTATTGTTATTACGTAAGTGTTATTGTTGTTATTAAACACTGTATTGTGAACCTAGTACAATACATATGTGATGCAATGCAAACTATGTTGATTCATGATTTATTATGGGTACTGGCGCGTTTGCTTTTGGCTTGCAAACTCTTTTTAGTTCATGGTTTAGTTGTTGTGGTTTCAAACTAATTCTACTGCTAATAGCAATATGGAAGGCAGACAGGGCAAAAGTTTTAAACGGAACGTGTGAAATTGGCAACATATAATTTAGATTTACTCACATATTAATTCTTTCTTTAGTTTATTTCACTATTGGTTTACTGATATCTACTGAACTAGAGTCAATTAATTTAATGTAACAATATAAATTAAGACTTTTCTACCTGAAAATGCTTTTGAACTAAACAAATAAAACAAATCATAAGACTGACATCCCGCAATATACCAATGCAATATACCAATGCAATATCCCTCAAGAACAAATATAATGTGTGATTTTTGCACAAGTGCCTACCAGTGTATGATTATGGCAACCTCCATGAATACACATGATGTCTGATGTTTATGCATATATACCAGTGGCAAGCGGTTACTTTTTTAACCGGGTATGCTGAGTACCCCCCTATTTATCCTCTCCTCGTGCTTTTAGGACAAACTCAGAGGAAAACACCGGGGCAGGTGTCGATTTAAAAGTATGCACATTCCTACCTTATGCTATTTGTAAATGAAATGAATCTCCAATCCTTCTTCTATCATTTATCAGGTATTCGAATGCTAGAAAACATTTATTTGCACTTTATAACCTACAAGTTTGTGACACATTGTGAAACTTAACTCATCTCTTTAAACAACAACAAAAAACGGTTGTGCTTTAAAATGCAAAATCATCCACTTATGTTCGTGTTTTTCCCTTTCTAAAATACAGCAAATTATCGTTATTTGCGTATAAAATCCCAATTTAGTGCTGATCCGCGGCCTGCCGATCCTCAAGGAAATATGAATGAAGAAACCCGGAGGTGCCGTCATCAAGAGTTTATTTGTAAACAATGACTTCATCTGACTAAAATTACCATTGTTACTAAACAGATTGTAATTAAGATAGGCGTATAATTCTAGAGTTAGCACATAATATTTCTGTAATATGGCCAAATCAGTTTGACAAAATCGTACACAAAGGAATGCACATGCTTGGGTCTACACCAATAAGATTTGCCGATGGAATTAGGGGTGGGTGGAGCGACACGTGTCGCCCCGCCCCATCGTCCAGACTGCAGTCTGGAGTTACTTGGAAGCTTCCGCACTGACGTAGATTTACAGAAAATGACCACTGTTTAAAATTCCCAACGCTTTATTAAGATTTAAGTCAAATCTCAAATGATAAGGTATCAACTTATAATCATGTTTATATTAATTAGCCCATGAACTCATTCTCTCAGACAGCCTGGGTATGCGACGCATTCGCAGCTTATATGTACGGAACGCTACTGATATATACTAACATACCATCATGCCACATATACAAATATAGTCTCAAATACAGCAATTTCATTGGCTGTTGTGCGTGTTGTCACATTAACACGGACAGAACGTTCGGTCAAATTCCTCGGGTTCCGTTAAAAGTCGTTTGACCCCGTCCACCTTCCATATAGCAAAACTAAACAATATTTCTGTTGCGCTGGAGACCAACCACTAAAACTGTTTACCGTATCGTGCTTATTATAGTCATTATCAAATGGGGTTACACAGAAAGGCAGTGGGGAACGCTCCCCGGGTGGAGTATTTTAGTACTTGCGCACAGGAAGTTCTCATGTGAAACCGCCCACCCTCTCAACCACGCGCACATACGAAACAGTAGCTGAAGACAGAGCTGTGGTTTCTGAGCAGAATGTCACAGCTGCTGGACTTTATGATGCTTTGCCTCTTCATCTCCTTATTACTATTAGCAGTGCTGCATGGGAATGTTGTGCTCAAAGCGACCTGTGGTCAGAATGCAGGCAGCTACTAATTGTGAGGGTGCTCTTGAAAAGGACTGAAATAGTTTGATGCAGAGGTAGACGTCCAGGTCATGAGTGAGGATATTTCTACTATTATTGGCAGTTTTATATCACAGGGCTTGATTTTTTACATTTTACATTAACATAATATATTTTTCTTGCTTAAAGGTCAAGGATTTATTTGACCATTAATTCAATGCAGTGTATTTATTTATTTACTTACATTTAAAAATGTATTTATTCAGACACAAATTAAATTCCCTGAAGAACGATATTATAACATTTTTAAACTATGACAATCTAGATGAAGAGTGACAATAAACAATTCATCTCAATATTCTTTGTGTGAAAATTACTGTCTGATATACTATTTGAATTTATAATATTCATAATATTTAATTCATAATATGTCATAACATGTATACATTTTAATTTATAATGATAATTTAATGTATAATATTTCATATTTAGTTTTGAACATATTATAATATTTAATTTATAATATTTTATTAATATCAGTTTTATATAATATCTATATCTATATATATTATTTGTAAAATTGTGTACTTTTCAAATTCTATTTATTTATTAACATACATTTAAACATTTATTTATTCAGACAAAAATTAATTCTGCAAAGAAAATTTGTATTTAAAAAAACTGATAATCTAGAAGATGAAGAGTGACAATAAACAATTAATCTCAATATTTTTTGAGTGAAAATTACTGTCTGTCAGCTGTCACAATATATAAAAAACGTCAAAAGTGTATTTTAAAACTTGACTTAAAATATGAGTTGTGAGGAAATATGAGATGCTATTTATTTTCTAGCTATTTATACATTATTTATTATTTATATAAATATTAACTTATATTATTTATTGATACAAATATTACATTTTAAAGAACTATGATAGTTCAGATAATTCGTGAAATAAAAAAACTGTTTCGTTAAATTATCATTATTATTATTATGAATGACTTTTTATCAGTCTATCAGCCAATGCTGGCAAGGAAATCAAGGAAAATGTCACTTGAGAAGCTTTTTTTCATTTCCGACCAACCTGTAATTGTGTTGAATTATGCAGAATGTTTGAAAATATGATTGAATTGTGTTTATAAAAGGACACATGAAATGCGTTCTTTGAAAGTGGCTTTATCGAGACATTCAGAGGCATCACATCATGACAATTTCACATTTATCAGCGAAATGTGTTTCCAGGTGTCAAGCTAGATAGTGAATAAACGCCACCTGAGAAGGAAAACTTCTCCTTTCAGTGAACGACAGAGAGAGTGGGAGAGAGAAACTGAGAAAATCATCTCAACCACATCTTGTTTTTCACTTCCCATATGAATATGAAGGTCTGGGCTACTCGATGTTCTCTCATGGTAACCTGAAGACCCCGCCCCCTCTGAATATGGCCAGCGATGGACGGCGCATCGACACTCACAGCGGACTGTGTGGAACCCGCAGTAATTTGGCCAATGCTGTGAGAGAGTCTACAAAAGTACTCACTCGTACACTGATATGACTCTTTTGTCACTTTGTTTGTGTAATATATATGTGTGTATTATGTATGTTTATTATGTATACACACACATGCATGTATATATTTGGACTATTATTTACATGTCTATATTAATATTCATATACTTAATATTATATATAAATATATTTAAGATATTGACATAACATTTGACTTAAATATATACATAACATGTGTGTATTTATATATATATAATAAATATACACAGTACACAGTCATATATTATACAAACAAAAACTTTAATTTTGGATGCGATTAATCATTTAACAGCACTAATTTAAATATAAAAATTTAATAATTAATACATTTAATTTATAATAGTACTGTTTGTCATATCAGTTTTATGTATTATATTAGTAACTAATGATGTGATATATAACGTAACAATGCATTATAACTTTAAGTCATTATATTATTAACTTGTTAAATAATATTATATCATGTTATAATATAATTTTTTTATCATATCCATTATATATTATATTATAATTATTTAAAGCACATACTATAATATAATATGAATTTATAATATTAATATTTTGCTTATCAATTTTATCAATTGTCGTATTTATAAAAATATATGATTTTATGAGATTTTAAAATGTAGTCATTACATAATGTAGAATAAATGTATATTATTAATATTTGTCATATCAATTGTATAAATCATTATAATATGATATAATAGATATTTCTATTTACGGATCTATATTATATTAAATAATATAATTCATTAAAGTAAATATAACATTGTGATATTGATATTTATTATATGGATAATTTTGTCATTATTCATATTTTCTTTTCCTTTGGTTCCCATCTAGAGAGCACTCTATCAGATGCATGCTGGGGGCCACATGATGGCGATGGGGAAGACAGGCTTACTGGGACACAGTCTGGGCAACTACGGGGCCTCAGGTCGGGGCCCACTCCTTATTCAGAGCGCTTTCTGCTCAATTATTATTCAAGAACAAAAATACTGTCATGCGACATTGTGCATGTTACACGTTTTACTAATTATTCTAACTAACAACAAATCATCAATGTGCAAAATGAACATTTATTCATATATTCTCTGCTTAATAGAAAGCACTAACAGTCCGTTTCTGTTTTAGAATACAGCCACCCCGGTTACACCGTGGGCTTTCAGCGCAATTCTATGAATACCTGGCAACCTTTGTCTCATCAGAACATCCACCAGTCCATGATCAGCCCTGGGTGAGGAATGGTTTAATTACCATAAATACATATTAATCATAGATGATATAATACATCTGCATATGGAAATAGACTATTATATTGTGTTTAATTTATTTATATATTATATATTTATAATTGTATACTTAAATGTTTGCACATCATGTGAATGTCACTGTCCACAGGATGGCATCAGGAGGAAACTGTTCGTACCCTTCCCATTGCTCCTCCCCTTCCTCGCCGCCACACCCCTCCCTCAACCTATGCATCAAATCAGAGCGCACCTCTCCTGAGCACATGCTCTCAGCCACGCCCCCCAGCCATCACATGCTGCAGCACTCTCCAATAGAAGAGCCCAAAGCCACCAGCTGCCCTCCGTCAGAGGAATACTCGGCTATGGAGAGGGACGAGATACAGAAGAGCGGTTACTCCGGCCAGCATAGGCCAAACAGAGAACCTGGAGAGGGGAAAAGCCACCCGCCTCTGAAGCAGCCTGACGTCAGGGATGGATGGATAAGATAATTGCCACAACCTTTTGTTTTCATTTCTTAAAGGAATAGTTCACCCAGAAATTAAAATTTGCTGAACATATGCTCACCCTCAGACCATGCAAGATGTAAATGAGTTTGTTTCTTCTTCAGAACAGATTTGGAGAAATTTTGCATTACGTCACTTGCTCACCAATGGATGCTCTGCAGTGAATGGGTGCCGTCAGAATGAGAGCTGATAAAACCATTGCAATAATCCACAAGTAGTCCACACGCCTTGAGTTTATCAATTAACATCTTGTTAAGTAAAAGCAGCTTATTTCATTAAAAAAATAAATAAACTTTAAAATCAGTGCTTTCTGGCCAAAATATGAGTCCATAATAACGCTTCCTCCAGTGAAAAAGTCCATCCGCTGTTGTCCTCTTACATCAAAATCCACTGATTTCTTCAGAACTGTTTTCACTTGCAAACAGTGTTTTATCTGTGCATATTTGCCTTCTGATTCAGACGAAGCAACAGTGGAGAAAGCAATATTATGGTTAGAGGAACTGGTATTTTAGCCAGAAGCAATGGTTTGAAATGAAAAAAAAACATGAATTCAATGGACTGGAGTTGTGTGGATTATTGTGATTATTTTATCAGCTGTTTGGAATCTCATTCTGACGGCACCCATTCACTGCAGAGGATCTACTGGTGAGCTAGTGATATAAAGCTAAATGTCAAAAAAATGTTGTTAATGTTTTACATTTTTTTTAATTGGGAGATGGTATCTTAATTTTTCAACAAAGAAACATGCATCATATTCCCCTAATATTAAATTCTTCAAGTTTAAATGCACATAAACATAAATAGTATTTATGAATCAGTTTTAATCAGTATCAGTCATTTTTGTTTTATTAATACCATCACTTCACCAGAGCAGCATTCACATCAGTGCTGACCCTGTTTAGAAATGTGATTCCTGTTTTCCCTCACACAGTGTAAATTACTGTAGAGTCATAAATGAATTTTCATGTAAATGATCTTCACTCAGGACAGACTGCTTTTCTACTTTCAAACCAAAGGGTTTTTATGAGAAAAAAAAGAGAAAACAATGTTGTCTTGATAATACGTCAAATTACATTTGCATTATTTCTGGCATTATCTATATATTATGTAATATTTCATTTGCTTATGTTTTTCACTTTTGCTTGCGTTATCAGTTTGTGTGAATGATGCATACCATCATGTACCTTCCTGAAGTATTGTCAGTTGAAGTTTGTTATAATGGCCACAGGAGGGCGGCACATAAACATATCATGCGTCTGAATGCTTCTTGTTGACATGACGTTGTAGCCTAACCTTTATTTTACAATGAATAAATAATAGAAATTGTACATCTTGAGCAGTGTGCCATTTTTAAGGCATGTCGGTATATAAGGGTATACTTTTTTGCCAACACTTTGCTTTTTTTTTTATCAGTGGTTCCCAGCCATGCCCACTAGATGGCCCCAGAGAGCTTTCTTGTTTACTCAAATATACTGACTTAAAACGTAATGATTTAAAAGTATTATAAGAGATAGTTATAATAGAATATATTTAAAACGTTAGCAGGTTTCCCGCCAAAAGGTAAAAGGCTAAAATTCTTTGGCCACTTTCCCGGGTAGGTACAGCTGGCAAGGTTACACTTGTAATAACTTGACATAAATGAAAACGAGTTTGTTTTGTGCATTCATAACAAAATATAACAAAAAATACGTTTTCCACAGTTTTACCCAATGAAAGACAGTAGGAAAACGTATTTTTAACGTTTCTTTGACACCACGAATTCCAGGTAAAACTGCTGAAAACGGTCTGGGAAGATGTAGCCTATTTTACATAGCGAAGTCAAAGTAGCCTAACATTTTAAACGGCCTTTTAACGTATCCTCGCTTTCGATTTAAACATGACGGAAAGTGTTGCCGTCTAAAAACCATCATATGTGACCCTGCACCACAAAACCAGTCATATTTTTTTTATTGAGATGTATATACATCACGTGAAAGCTGAATAAATAAGCTTTCCATGGTTTGGTTTGTTAGAATAGGACAATATTTGACTGAGATACAATTAATCTAGAATCTGAGAATCTTTGCAAAAAAAACAAAAAAACATTCTAAATATTGAGAAAGTCGTTTTCAAAGTTGTCCAAATGAAGTTCTTAGCAATGCATATTAGTAATCAAAAATTAAGTTTTGATATTTTTAAGGTAGGACATTTTTACAAAATATAATATCCTAAAGAATTTTGGCATTAAAGAAAAATCGATACTTTTGACTTTATAGCCCTTTGAAGCTGTATTGAAAGTAATTTTGACCTTCAACCATTTGGAGTCCATTTGAGTTCACTATATGGATACAAATCCCGGAATATTTTCATCAAAAACCTGTTGGCTATTCTAGCAGTCTGTCAGATCGCTCCTGTTACATTACTAATTATAATCATTATACGATAATACAAACACTTCCGCTATGTCTGCACACAATTCTATTCAAATCCCATTTCTCATACACCCATCCACACCATCTTGAACCCCTTGAGCTATTAAAAAACAGAAAATTGGCTAGAATTGCCTGGAAACCCATCTCTCCAGCTCATCAGCACACCATACCATACCACGGTTGAAAAGAGGGCTACAGAGGTCACGTCTGGGCAGGTCTCAGGGGTGGTGGGGTGAGTCTGCGGGGCACGTCTGAATGGTCCTCGGTCCAGTCCCTATAGCAACAGTCGGGTCTCAGACTGGGCCTCCTGACAGATACACATAATTAATGTGATTATATAGATATGTCAACCCCGTCACCCTCCACTTCATTAAACCAGACACGGCCTCCAGACGTGTCATCAGCCAGCCAGCCCAACGTGGGTAAAAATATAGGGTGATAAGACGTTAGATAGAGATAGACGAGAAATAGACACAAATGCACCAGGCGACTAATGAATATATACCTACAATGGTTCAAATATCCCCCAATAACAATATACATTAGTAAGGAAATTACAGTCTAAAATGGTTTATATAGGACATGTGCACACACAACCAAGTTTTGTTCCATTTTTTTAGATGTACCATAATAAAATCATTTCAAGAAATGTCTTTCCATAAGGCTGAAATAAGGGCACATAAATGACTTGAACTAGTCCTATTCCTACATACCAGCTAATAAACTAGTCAGACATATGACCCTCTGACCCTTTGAATGGGACGTTGTCTGTTCTGACTGTGGAAGTCACATTTTATTAGCCATTAATCATGTCATCTTTCAGACACAACACTAAACGCTTGAGCAAAGCAATGGAGGAATATGGGTTTTGATGTTAGCAGGAGAAATGGTCCAGGGTCATTATGACAGTCTACCTTTAATTCATTAACATATATAAATACATAAATTCAATTGTTTAGAAAATAGAATGCAAAAAGTTAAATTTTGCATTCATAACATTTCGCAAGTCAGTTAAATATCATGCATTTTTTTCCATTTTACTAACAATTCACTAGTTTTTATGAAATATTTTAGGTATTAATACTGCAAAAATAATTAGCAGTGATAGACAAATATGTATCAACTACGTTAATTAAGCCAGCAATATTTGGCCGTTTTGAAATTAACAGCATCATGTAATAATTTGGAATACACAATTGAAAAATATTTGTAATCATTTAGTATAGTTATTGTTCAGTGAAATATTTAAATATAAATAACAAATATTCGCGTAACTAATTTAATTTTTAAACAAAATGTTATTTTAAATCATATTTACTAGAAATAAAATATACAATGGAAATTGGAATTATGGAAAAACACCATGCAGTCTTGCATTTTTTAAAATGATCAGTTTATTGTTTTGAATCAAATGAAAGCTGGTTGACATTAGAAAATGAATAAATTAATTATTTCAGTGTTAAATTATTAGCTAAAATGCCTACTATCTTAAATGATATGAATCATTAATGATATGATATGAATCCCTGATGACTTCCTCTGATCTTATGACTGAATACAGTAGTTCAATAACAGGCGAACAAATGTAAAAAAATCATGATTTTTCATAAAATATGAGCAAAATGATTAGGACTGCTGTATATTACACGTCATCAGCCATATAGCAAACACGGTATTTAAAATACACCATAACATTCTGTAAAAAAATTCATCCAAGGCAAAAGTACAAAATGAAATGAAATTTCATTTTTGAACAACAGTCCATGAACTACAGTTTTTACAGGTTTTGCACTCGACGATATTATGCTGGTGGAAGAAACACTATTTCTGACCACGTCCCTGAGTTACCAGGCGCTTACAAGTGCATTTCAATGAAATGATTACCACAACTGGGACGCATGTGACGTGACTGAAAGAGAAAAACTAAAATAAAAATGGTGTTTTGATGAGCTTATTGATGATCTGATGACAACCAAAACAGCTTATGCATACAGCTAACTAGCATCTTCGCTTTCCACCAGGTACCGGCAAAATACAATGGGTTTAGATGAGCGTTTGTTCAAAAGAGCCAGCCTTCAGCTTGTTGGCACGTCATATGTGTTTGCATATGGTTTCCTCGAAGAACTGGATTCAGCACAAAGAGCTTTACTTCAGGGCACTTTTCAGTTGTGCATCAGATACTGGTGGAAGTAGATGCCGAACAGGCTGCTAATGAGTTGACAGGCCGCGACCCACCACGTGAGAAAGGCGAAGATGCCCCTGAAGAAAATGGGCGTGAGGACCCCGCGCAAGGCAGAGAACAGCTCGGTCACGTGGGCTACGGTGGCCTGGATGTCCTCCTCCATGTCTTCTATATCCTCGTCATCGTCCAGTCTGGGGGCGGGTGGAGGGGCGGAGGGAAGTATGGGAGCAGGGGTTACACCCGGAATCTCTGCTCCAAGGCCCCATGAAAAGTCACCTGATGGGTACATTGTCATTTTTTTAAATATCTTATTGTTGTTGTAGTTATTTTTTTATATTTTTTCACTTTTTCGTATTTTTTACTTATCATTTTTGTTATTTTAAAACTTTAAACTTTAAACTTTAAAGTTTAAAACTTTATAACTTTAAAACAAAAAATTGAATAATAATAAAATAAATAATACATATTTAGTAAATAGTTAATATATTAAGTAATTCTATAAAATAAATTCAGATTCATTCATTTTAATCATTTTACAAATTAATTTGAACTAAATGTTAAAAATATTTTTTTTAACAAAAGAGATATTAAAAACACATTATGAAACAATATTGTCAATAATTAAAACAATAATTTATACTAGTGCTGTCAAACGATTAATTGTAATTAATCGCATCCAAAATAAAGGTTTTTGTTTATATAATACATCTGGTGTGTACTGTATATATTTATTATGTATATATATATAAATACAAACATATACCGTATATATTGAAAACATTTACATGTATATATTTGTATTCATTTAATTTATATTATATATCAATATATTTAATATATAAACATTTTAATTTCATTATTTATTAATAAAGCACATTTAAAAACAACACAAGGTTGACCAACGACGGAACTTGCGACCATAGTTGTTTTTGGGAAACGCACCCCTGATCAGGAGGCTCAAATAAAACATAGAATCTATAACAACAATTTGTATAACATAAAATTAGAATAACCCATTAAAACAAAATTTAAGTTGATTAAAGAGGAGGTGATGAACACATTCATAACCATAAAAAAATTTCTCTAAAATATACGTGATATGATGTGTATTTTTATAAATAAATATAACAATGCACACACATTTACGCATTACAAATAATTTTATTTTGGATATATTAATCGCGATAATTTTGACAACACAATTATATTTTACACAATGCACAAACATATTTACGTAAACAAATACTTTTAATTTATACAATTAATTCGATTAATCAGTTGTAGCATATGTGTATACAAAAAATGTTTTGTAAAACATAGAAATTAATAGTATTATCTTCTGTGCGCGGGGTTGTTTTGAGCACGGCTTCAGCGTCAGGATCAATCCAACGGTTTGAGTGAATTATGATACTGTCAGTAATCACACCGGTGTGCATGTCTTATGGAATACTTCCCAAATACAGATTCTTACCGTACGTATTGGAAAATATGACCCAAATAAGACGAGTCTGCCATTTTGTCATCTGAACAAGTAAAAAGTCTTACAACAATTTGTGCTGACCAACTGAGGTGATTTAATCTAACAATCTAGTATTATAATAAATCGTGCTACCAAATGATATTTAATCTAATGATGATTAGCTCATATCACATAATGTGCAAATTATTAATTTAAATTATTCTCAAATTTTAATGTAAAACATCAAGTGTGTATTGGCATGAAGATTTAAATTTCTGTACAGTCTAATACCTAATTATCATACCATTCGAATGTCATATTAAGAAATAATTTTAACCCAAAAAGCAAATTATGCTCCCTTCGTTCGAACTGATTTTCTTTAAAATACAAATCTTGTGTAATCCCAGGCTATCTGTAATCAGAAGCGGATTTAAAACTGGAATATAATTTATTTCATTAACATGCGTTTCATAAACACAATCCTTTCTGGATTACAATCCGCCATCAAAATGATGCATTTAATTATTCCAGCTGCTGTGAGAAAAGGCACCTGGATCCTCACGTGCGATAGCCAAGAAGCAGGGATAACTTCTTTATGTTAACAGACGTGACGTAATGATGCAGTGTCATGCTCGATTCTCCCATAAGAACCTACCCATACCACTCAAATTAGAAAACATTATTATAAACTAACCGTTGTTAAGCGGGGTAAAGTAGGCCATAGTTTTGAACACTGGCTGGTTATGTACTCTCAAATATTGATTTCGGATCGTTTTTAACCAAAAAAAGTTATGGACTGCAGCTTTAAAGGGCTATAAACGATACCAGACGATGAATAAGTGTCTTATCTAGCGAAACAATCGGCCATTTAGAAAAATAAAATGTATATGCTTTATAAACACAAATGCTCGCCTGTTTTCGATGCATGTCGAAAAGGAAGTTACAACTCAACGAGTTTACAAGGTAAAACAACAATGTAGTACGATTTTGAACTTGAAGGAGAAGATGAGATGGATCTTACGTCAAGCGTGACCTTTTCAACGTTATTACGTGAAGTATGGAAGACGCATCAAAAACAGGCGAGCATTTGTGTTTATAAAGCATATACATTTATTTTATTTTTCTAAATGACCGATCGTTTCACTAGATAAGACCCTTATTCATCGTCTGGTATCGTTTATAGCCCTTTGAAGCTGTATTGAAACTAATTTTGACCTTCAACCATTTGGAGTCCATTTGAGTTCACTATATGGATACAAATCCCGGAATATTTTCATCAAAAACCTTAATTACTTTTCGACTGAAGAAAGAAATACATAAACATATTGGATGACATGGGGATGAGTAAATTATCAGGAAATTTTTATTTGAAAGTGAACTAATCCGTTAACAGTCACCTGATGGTTTACATTGTAATTTTTTGGGGAGTATACTTCTTTTGTATCAAAATGTATTTTTTATTATTATTATTTTAAATCATTAAACAATCTATTAAAAATTATAATTGTATAATATATATAATAAAATAATTGGAATAAAAAAATTCAAAAGTATAATAATAATATAATAAGGAATTATATAAATTAAATTAAGATTAGTTAATTTTAATCATTAATCATTCATTTTAAATAATGTTAAAAATATATAGAAAAAATATTAAATTATAAAAGTAAATATATAAACATTCTGAAATATCATCATCATCAATTAAAATTATTTATACAAAAAAAATTGTTTTGTGGTACATATAAATAAATAAATAATTGTATTACAATTTTGATGTCAAATTTACATATAAACTGTTATTGAATAGTGAGTAAAAGTGTAGTGACCCACCTAAAGATTTGAGTGCCAAAGTTGAGAAAAGCACAAGCAGAATGGGTATAAGATACTGAAGGGTGACCACAGTCAAGTAGCAGAAAATTCGTGTCACCTGCATAAAGGAGTTTAAAAACATTACATCATTGTATTTGTTACAATACAATGTTAATTTGTCGTAAACCGTAACACCGCACTTTGTGCCACATTTCAGCCCCACCTTCCTCTGGATGTCAATGGCAGCGATACGCCCCGCCTCTTTCCTCATTTGCTCCACCCACTTCTGTGCCAGATTGAGATAAGCCTGCAGGTGATAGCGGGTGAGCAGTAGCCGCAAAACACACAGCACCACGATCGTCCACAGACGCACGGAGTTAAAGGCAGAACTAGAAAGTCTGGAAAGAGATAAATAAATATTAATATTTAAAATAAATGATATAAACAAAAAAATAAATACAATTTTAATTATATATATATAACAAAATAATATTTTCTTATAAAATGTTGTTGCAAAAATGAGTACACTCTCCTGAAAGTTACTAAATAAAACTAAAACAAATGTGTATAGGTTTAAGGCTATTTGTATCAACTTGTGACAAGGCTCCTGAAATTATCAGGTCTTCACTTTAAGATTTAATTTAGTGATGAGTGAATGTTTGCTAGAAAAAGACCTGGAGAAATAACATGCAAAAAAAAATGACTGACCCCAAACTTTTTAATAGCATTGTATATTGTAACCAGGTCGCGTTAACCGAAAATATTCCCTAATTGGCGGATTTTTTTTTAGCAGTGACAAAATATTTTGAAGGCCGTCCATCATTTTGACAGATTGCACTGAAAGTGATCTATTATTATTATTAATAACTGTAATTACCACGCCTGTCCAGTTGGTAGCGAGTGCGCTCCAGCGAGGCTTACGGTGTTGCCAACTTTTAGAAACTTTTCAGACTACCCTAGCAATTTCTTTTCCAAAAAACATATAGCAAAAAATGTTGCAATGTTTACAATTTATTTGGCAACTTTTAGCAACTTTTGATAAGTGACTCATATAAATAATGGGGAACACTACTGAGTTGGCAATGGTCCAGAAGACGATCATTGACACCCTCCACAAAGAGGGTAAGTCACAGAGGGTCATTACTGAAAGTGGTGGCTGTTCAAGGAGTGCTGTATCAAAGTATATTAAATGCAAAGTTGACTAGAAGGAAGAAATTGGGTAAGAAAATGTGCACAAGCAACAGGGATGACTGCAAGCTTGAGAATACTGTCAAGCAAAGCCGATTCAAACACTTGGGAGAGCTTCACAAGGAGTGAACTGAAGCTGGAGTCAGTGCATCTAAAGTCACCACGCTCAGACTTCTTCAGGAAAAGAGCTACCAAGCCACTTCTGAAACAGAAACATCGTCAGAAGCATCTTACCTGGGCTAAGGAGGAAAAGAACTGGACTGTTGCTCAGTGGTCCAAAGTCCTCTTTTCAGATCAAAGTAAATTTTACATTTCATTTGGAAACCAAGGTCCCAGAGTCTGTAGGAAGAGTGGAGAGACAGAATCCATGTTGATTGAAGTCCAGTGTGAAGTTTCCACAGTCAGTGATGATTTGGGCTGCCATGTCATCTGCTGGTGTTGGTCCATTGTGTTTTCTGAAGTCCACAGTAGAGGCTGACATTTTTTCGGGAATCCCGCGGGATGGGAAACAAAATCGCTACGAATCACATGATTGGGACGGGAAAAAATTTAATCGTGAGTGGGCGGGACCGGGAATAGTAATGATACCCAACTTTACACACAAATATACCTTTTATATAAATAAACTATAAACTGTATATTTTAATTCTGAACTCAATTCTAGTTGCCCTGTCTCTTTATGCTCTCCTCCTGTTTGCTTTGGTGTGGCTGGTTAAGTGAATGACGCAGTCCATGATGGACAGATTGTTAACGGCTGGTCTATGTGGTAATACACTCGGGCAGGACATCCAAATCAGGGCTCGAAATTGCGACCATTTTGGTCGCATATGCTCCCGAAATGTAATCTGTGCGACTCCAAAATATATTTGGGAGCATTTGTGCAAGTGCAAATAATTGCTGTGGTGCGACCTCTACAGTTCTCTGCTAAACGTTCAAGAATTACTGCACAGCATGTGCCACGTGACCGGGAGCTAAAGCAGGTTAAGCTTTTCATTCGCGCGCTGGTCTAAAGTGTGCTTTTTCTGAGCCCGTGCACCCGAAACGCGCGAACTAAAAAGCCTGTCTAACAGCGCCTGATTACTCAACTAAGTTATCTTTTGAGCCAATACTGTCAAAACACACAAGGTTTACATATAGACTCAGTTGGTTATGTTTAAAATGAAATTAAACCGGTGAGTGGAACCGAAGCGTGCCTGTATATTAGATGCGTGCAGCTCTTAAAGGGACAGTATTAAACATGCAGCCGACTGTCATTAAAGGGATAGTTCACCCTACAATTTTATTTCTGTCATTATTTACTCACTGACATGTTGTCCCAAACCTGTATTAATTTATTTCTTGTGGTGAACACAAAAGAAGATATTTCAAAGAATGTGGGTAACCAAACAGTTGCTGGTCCACTTGATAGTAGGATATAAAAAAATACTATGGAACTCACTGGGGACCAGCAACTGTTTGGTTTTCCACATTCTTCAAAATAGCATGCATGTTCAGCAGAAGAAAGAAACTCACTCAGGTTTAAAACTAATTTTGAGTGAGTAAATGATGGTATTAATATAAAACACTATGACAGAATCGACAGACAGATGACCGAATTTATTCTTTAATGTTAAAACAACAAAACCATAGAGAAAAACATAACTCGCTACTCTTGACTGAAAAAAAAAACAATACAGTTACTTTAATAGGAATCAATCTATAGTGTTTTATTTTTTATTAATTGTTCATTCAATTTCTTGAATGCTCCTACTAAATATGCCTATTGTACCTGATAATTAAACACTGTTTGTATATTATGTGTAGTTGTAATGTGTATCTTTGTTCTTATTTTTTCATAACAAAGATAAAATAATGACAAAGATTTTTTATCTTCGCCCACTTTGGCCTAAATATCCACCATTCTTATTTATATTTTGTTTCTTTGAAAGGCTTTGTCTTTATAATAGGGAAATTAGTTTGGCAGTACTGCTCAGACAAACTGGTAAAACTAACATGACAAAGAACTGTGATAAAATCGTGAAATGTCTAAAAAATAAAAATTGATATGATATTTTTGCCATATCGCCCACCCCTATTTGGAACTGACCGGTTTTGTGACCGCACTTGCACAAACTGCATTGAAATCATTTTCCAAATGTTCATTTGTGTGGAAATATTACAAAGTCTGTAAACAGCCATTAACAGAAGCCAGAGACGCTGAAGACGGACACAAAGAACATCAAATACTGTAGCAGCCCGAGCAAGCTCAACGTTCACTATGTGAAATATAGAAAGGAAATCCTAAATATTGAATTGGGAGTGGGGGTCTATATGAATGTATTTCTGAGGGGAACTGTTTTGAGAAAAGTTTAAATGACATTTTCTTCTCATCTTGCATGTATAAAAAACAAAGCACTGCAGCTTAAGGATCAGGTTCAATTGATGAAGCTTTTAATCATCAGGAAGGATGTTGCCCGCCCTTCCGCTCAATTGGCGGTTGTGTTGCTCCTTAATATTCAGTGGGTGCTCCTAAAACATTTGTGGTGCTCCTAACTTCTTGAAGTTGGGAGCACCAGTGCTACCAAGTAAAAAAGTTAATTTCGAGCCCTGATCCAAACGCTCACCTATCATTCATCAACCTCAAATATGGCTTTCCATCTGAAAGATGTATGTAGTAGCAACTTTACATGGCCGCTCAATATGATGTTAACCTAGAGAAATGTGCGCTATTGAAGTGTTTGTGTGGAAGCGCGTTTGCTGCAGGACAGGCTCCGGTGCGCTCACTTGCTCTTACATCTCCGTCATTCTTGGTCATACAGATAAAAGTAGCCTAATACATCTTTCGAATCTGTAAAGACTCTACGTTTATTTGTGTGCACTCAGAATAACAACGAAACGTTGCGCTTTTAAGCAAACAGGATGCGCTTTAGGTCTCATGTGAACTTGAGCGAGAAACTTCAAAACTCCGTCTTTGAAAAATATATCTATAGAGAGTGAAATGTCTAAAAAATAAAAATAGAAGACGTGTGTGTTAGCATGGATGATTTACATGAAATTGAATCTGTGCAACACTGTGCATAAGATGGCTTTCAGTTCAATATAATAACAAAAAACTACATTTTGGGTTTTTATTCAACTAATAAGGTGGGCACGCTGTGATCTGTACTATATTTTTACAGTAACTGACAGATTTCGGCAAAAAAAACAACACGGGAGTGGGAGGCATTCTTCTGGGAGTGGAACGGGACTTTCCCCCAATTTTTTCGTGGGATTGTGAGGGGAAGAGATTAATTTTTGTGGGAGTGGGACGGGAGAGGTTTGAGAATTCACTCCTGTGTCACCCTCTAGTCCACAGTTAACGCAGTCATCTACCAGGAAATTTTAGAGCACTTCATGCTTCCTTCTGCTGACAAGCTTTATGGAGATGCTGATTTCATTTTCCAGCAGGACTTGGCACCTGCCCACACTGTCAAAGTACCAAACGCTGGTTCAATGACCATGGTGTTACTGTGCTTGATTGGCCAGAAAACTCGCCTGACCTGAACTAATGTCAAGAGGAAGATGAGAGACACCAGACCCAACAATACAGATGACCCGAAGACCGCTATCAAAGCAACCTGGGCTTCATTACACCTGAGCAGTGCCACAGGCTGATTGCCTCCATGCCACGCCACATTGATGCAATAATTCATGTATTGAGTGTATTGAAATGAACATACTTTTCAGAAGCCTGATATTTCTGTTTAAAATATCATTTTTTTATAGATCTTATGTAATATTCAAATTTTCTGAGACACTGAATTTTGGGTTTTCATTATCTGTAAGCCATAATCATCAAATTTTCAAGAAATAAAGGCTTGAAATATTTCACTATGTGTAATGAATCTATATAATATATGGGTTTTACTTTCTGAAATGAGTGACAAAAAATATTTTTCACAATATTCTAATTTTTTTGACATGTACCTGTATATGCTTGTCCTGTAGGTTCATTATTAAAAATGAAAATGAGAACAAAAATAGAAGCAATTAAATGTTATTAAATATGAAGCAGCACAATGTTTTCCAGCACTGATTATAAATCAGCATATTATAATTATTTTTGAAGGATCATGTGACACTGAAGACCAGAGTAATGATGCTGAATATTCAGCTTTGATCACAGAAATAAATTATATTTTTAAGTACATTACATTTTTAACTGCAATATTTTTACAAAATAACATTTTTATTTATATATAAAATTAAAAGCCAAAGAGCATACAAATATGCAAATAAATTTACTTACAAATCAACTTACAAGGTAACGGAGGTCTTTCCCATGGGGGCGCTCCCTAGGAAGTCTCTAGCAATGGGTTTAATCCACATTACAAGAATAATCAGTGGAGACAGAAAACTCATGTGCAAAAGGATCCTAAAAGGCAAAACAAATTATTGTGACATATCAAATCACACTCTACATGCAATATTGTAATTTTAGTTTATGTTTAATTCTTATGCAATACAATCTTGAGTGTCCTACTGAATGATTGGACGGTCTGCGTTCATCTGAACAGCATCTAGGTGAGTTTGGGCCAATCGCAGTCCAGGGAAAGCAAGCAGAGCTCCAATAAAGGCACAAATGACAGCCAGCCCCAACTTGACTGATAGTTTGGTGAAGGGAACACTGTTAAAATATTTTGGGTGTTTTGATGATAAAAGAATATATTGCTTGTCTAATGATGTATAACCATTGATGCATTACTTACGACCATTCGTAACCTTGCTGTTTTGCAAATACCTCAAAATTGTCAAAAAGACTGGTAAATCCTGCAACAACAAAAAAAGGTTAAGGAACAACTTCACATTTGTTAAGCAATTCAAGCCAAAGTATTAAACATTAAAATGTCCTTTCGCTTTTAGAATACAGGTCAGGTAACCACATACCGGGCTCAAGGCCAAACTCCAGGTAGTCTTCTCTCACTACAAGAACCAGCATCGCAATAAGAAGAGATAAGAAGCCAAAAGCCAGACACACAGAGCGCTCGCCACCCTCCTCAGAGCGAAAGTAATGACTCGTAAGAAGATGCAGCGTCCTCCTGAGAACTCAAGTCAAGGACAACAAGACAAGCCTACAATAACTTATTTACAACACAGTTAACATTCTGTCACATTTATTTTTTAGGATGAGGCAAGTCATATCTGAATTTCTCAGGTAGCATCAGATGTGTTAAACCAAAGGACTACAATATTTAAGGATACAAGCAGAAGAAAATAGTCAGCACACACCAGATGGAAGCAATGTTGACTTCTTTACTGACATCCACTACACTGTAGTAGCCTTCGGTGAAGAGGTAGATCCCTGTGGCATAGACGGCGAAGTCAATCAGCCACTGGTACTCCACAAAGAACCGCAAAACTGTGAGGAGCAGTAAAAATAAAGATCAACCAAGAAGATTTTCCAAAACCAAACTTATTTACAGCAGTTTTTGGTGCAAGAACTTACCAAGTGCATCCAAGACATTTACAGGCGCGCTCTCCAGTTGAAGATCAATGTCTTTCGGGACTGTGAGCGGCTTGGATTCTAGATGTCCATTTTGTCTTCTGGAAGCAACAAGATGTCAAGCATAAGTTCTTTATGGTCAAGCATCAATTCTCCAACAAATAAGCAACAGTTGCACCGAATCACACCTGTCTCGCCTGCTGGTCTTAGGAATCTGTTTCCCTGCAAGGGCACACAACTCGCCTTCAGATGGATGTTTGAACCTGAAAAGGCTAAAGAAAACAATATGGGGTATTAGAAAGACCCATGCTTAGTATGTTTACAGACTATCAAAAAGTAGTGCGTGCTTACCTGCCATTACATAAGAGCCAGCGTGCAAAGGAGAGATGTGGGGCCATTCTTTGCATTATACTGACCGCCAGCAAGCTCACCACCAACTGAACTCCCATTAGCGCCTTAAATAGACAAACGTATACAGCATGTCTATTAATACAGAAAAAGTATGTCTATTTATACCTTTAAAGTTTAAAAACAAACCAAATTCGATTTCACAGTCATTTTTGTTAAGTTAAAATTAGTGATCGACCGATATTGATTTTTTATAACCGATACCGATTATTTGTACGTTTATGTACCCGATAACCGATATGCAGAACCGATATTTATTTACTGTTATAAAGTACATAAATAACAGTGAAGTAAGTCCATTCTTCACTTTGGTTTTTCCTCCTTTCAGTCATCTTAACAACAACAAACAACTGTTGAAAATTAACATTCTTTCATGTAAAATTTTATCTTCAAATTACAACAATAAAAACATTTTATTTATAAAAAGCATCATCAGCAACACTGATATTAAAAATAAGCAAAAGAATGTCTAATGTATTCAAATGGAGAAAATAAAGTCATAAGTCAGGGATGCCCAATATCCCCTTTTTTGTTTTTACTTATAACTCAGACAATGAATCTTTACATTAATAAATATACATTTCATGGAATCAGGATTTTAGAAAAATGAATAAAATGCTGTCAACTGGCAGATGATACAACTATATTTGTTAGAGATTCATCGGAAGTTAAACATGTGATTGATTGTTTAAATAAGTTTTCATTGGTTTCAGGGTTAAAATTAAATGTAAACAAGTGTGAGTTGTTCCCTCTAAAAAAGTGTCAGTCTATTGATATTAATGGCATCCCTGTTAAGAATGTTGTTACCTATTTAGGAATCAAAATATGTAAAGATGAAAAGGAAAGGGGTCAGCTTAATTTTCAACCTGTGCTTCAAAAAATAAAAAATAGATTTAATTTATGGTTAATGAGGTACTTGTCTATAAACGGTAGAATTCTTTTATCAAAAACTGAAGGTTTATCTCGTCTGCTTTATCCTGCTATTTCATTGGATGTCCCTAATAACATAATTTTACGTAAACTAAAATACGAGTCAAAGGGACGTTTTGTGTTAATAAACAGAATGTCACTGGAGCTTAACTTTTTTTGATCCCAGAAAATACCTTTAGCATTTGTACAGTACTTCACTAACGTTACCAACGTTACTTTTTTGTAGGCCTGTGCCAGTCACTCAAGATGAGCACTGGAGTCATGCTGTCAAAATGAGCAGGTGGTCCAATTTCAAACCCCAAAGACATGGGGAGGCATGGGCAGTTAGCTAACATGCTACAGCTAAATGCCTAAAAAACACTATAAAGCTACTTATTGAGGTCCAAAACACAGAAACTGTGCAACTGCAATGCCACAGTCACTTACACAAGTAGGATAAAGTACTGTGGATCCAAAATACTATTAACTAGTCCAGCACAAACCAGTCTGCAAGCTATCATTAATGCTAACGTGATATAAACATAGAAGCTACAATCAATCGACCGGTCGTGTAAAAGAGAAACTTGTCAAGTCGATTTAACGGCAAACATAAGTACATATACTAACCATCTTCGTTTGGTGAATTTGTGAGTTTATGTTCCATGTAGCAGCTCTCGTGGTGAGTCTGGTGACACTTGAGTGTTTGAACAGCTGGAGGAGTATTTTGATGACGTATACTACACTCGCTCGATCTGATTGGGCCATCTCGAAGCTGCATGAGAGCTGCGATTCTATTGGTCGAACTGACATCGCATCGACAATTTGATTGGTCCTCGTGGTAAAACTGTGAATGTCGATAGTTTTTCTTCAAGGACAGAAATAAAACTGTGGGACGGCCAAGATGTGCAACGACAAATAGAGAAGTGTTGTGGCAACACAAACTTGCAAAGGCTTTTCTGAACGATTTGTTTTAGGCCTATGTAATAATTATCAGGTGTAATACTTTACAATGTGGATAGTTATTCAGTGATGGCAAAATCTAAATTAACGTTAATTCCTAATTAATTTTGTAGGCTTTGATTATTTCTATAGAAGTTCATGTATTTTGTGGGATTGGAAAGTTTCCCTCAAATGGGAAAGGTTCTTTTCAACCCAAACTTTACTTTGGTGAATTCATAAACATCCAGTCTAGTATTACCAACCCTTTTTCCGGCATATAATGGTGATTTTAAAAGCAATATTTAAGGTTTGTTGATTATACTAAATGTACCATGGGCCCATAGTTATTTTTTTGTTCACTACAGCTCCGGGGCCTATACCATGAAGCCGGATTTGCTGGCTAGCCAGGTAATTTCAGTTTAGTTTGCACCAATCCTGTGTTTTAGGTACAAAAGTGGCTTGGCTTATAGCTGCGTTCATTGCATTGTGACTTACACTCCAAGGCTAACCTGCTCCGGGGCTGGTTATGTTCTGGGTTAGAGATCTCAAACTGAAATTGGATCAATCAGATGTGAGTAAAGTGACATGTCTTACACAAAAAAAGTAACTTTCCCAGTTTCTCTTACTACAAATTAAAGGTCACTATGAAGTAACTTAAAAAAAAGAAATACAAAAACATTGTCTGATACATTGTCACATTAATGATAATTACAATTTACATATTTTTTATATAATTATAATATGATTTATATTATTATTACTCCATTACACAAGCACTTTTAGTTTAACAGTTATTATAAAGCATGTATTTTAAATGAATATTAATATATACAGATCATACGTAATATAAATAAGTGGTAGAATCAATAGATAAAACTTGTGTTAATAAGATAAATAGATAAAACGTCCATTGGTTCGTGCAGTACTAAAAAAAACGAACCAATGGCTCGGCGGCGCCGTGCGAGCCTATGGCTATGCAGCCCGCAATAGCCCGCCAAAATAGGCAGGGCGTCTGGCTATATAAGCAGCCGCTTCGCTGCCGCATCTCAGATTTCTTCGAAGGAAGCGACTGAGGCGTACAGCTCATAGCACGGCCAGGAACGCAGTATTCGTTCCATATCTCAGGGAACCAAAGTTACGATAGTAACTGAGTACATTCCCATTCGATATTTCACTCGTACTGCACTGTATGGGAACAAGTATAATCACGCCGTGCTATGATGCGGAATGACTCAAAACCAAGACTCACATGTGAGTAAGACCCAGGGGAGTCAAGAGAATACACCAAGCACAGGCTGAGCCATAGGGTCATCCGTGGCCTGGGTGTCGTCCCGTAAAGTTGATACCTGGCGTCCATATAGTATGGACAGAACAAGTGAAGGAGGGGCTTGAACAATGTTGGTCAAGTGAACCCATAAAATTGCTAATTTAAGCAGAAAGGACTCTGACCTGTAAGGCAGGGACGTCCAGGTTGTCAAACCTTACAAATGTGTACAGAGGACCAGCCGGGCGCCTCACAAATTTCAGAAATGGACACCTCGCTGGACCATGTCCAGGAAGAGGCGATGCCTCTGGTGGAATGGGCTCTTACTCCGATGGGACACTCCAAATACAAGGAGGAGTATGCTAGGGTAATAGCATACACTAACCACCTAGAAATTCCTTGCTTCATAACAGGGCCACCTTTGGTGCAGTTACCGAAGCCGACAAAAAGCTGTTCTGATTTCCTGTATGAGGCAGAACGCTCAATGTATACCCTTAGGGCCCTGATGGGGCAGAGCAGGGACAATTCCTGGCTACCCATCGAGGGGGAAAGTGTGGAAAGCACTATGACCTGGGCTCTGAACGGAGTGGGGAGCACCTTAGGTACATAACCCATCCTTGGTTTCAGGACGACCTTGTAGTCATTAGGCCAGAAATCCAGGCAAGCCGGGTTGATGGAGAGGGCCTGCAGGTCTCCTACTCTCTTGACCGACGCCAGTGTTAGCAGCAGGGCGGTTTTTAACGGGAATGCTCTGAGGCTCGTGTATTGCAATGGTTAAAACGGAGGCCCTTTCGGGGCCCTTAGTACGGTAGGTAAGTCCCAAGGTGGAACTGTACGAGGACGCGGGGGATTCATTCTCCTGGCGCTTCATAAAAATGTAATCTACGCACTACCTCTGCCCACCTATCGGCCAGCAATAGGGACATGGAAAGCCGCTATGGGTGCCGCGTAAACTTTGATGGTGGATGAGGAACGCTGTTTATCCAGCATCTCCTGCTGAAATGAAAGAACTACTGACACATCGGAGGTGACCGGATCTAAGTTGCGGTCTTGACACCAAGCCGAGAAAACAGACCATTTCAGAGCATAGAGGCATCTAGTAGATGGTGCTCTAGCTTCTGCCATCGTGTTTAGGACATGCTCTGGGAGGCCGAAAGGCTCCCGTTGAGTGGCCACACATGCAAGGCTCATAACTCAGGCTGTGGATGCCATAGCGTACCGTTCGCTTGAGAGAGGAGGTCCCGTCTGAAGGGGATTGGCCACAGGGCTGCTTCGAGCAGCTGGAATAACTTCGACACCCATGGCTGGTTCCTCCAGAGGGGGGCTATTAGAATAAGTTTGTGCCGTTGCTCCCTGACTCGCCTGAGTACCTGCGGTAGCAGAGCGATTAGAGGAAAAGCATAGAGCGGAAGACTGGGCCGGCATCCGTGCTCTTTGTGAAAAAGATTGGGCAGTGAGAGTTGTCTTCGGAGGCGAAGAGGTCTACTCGAGCTCTGCCAAAGACTTACCAAATTTTCTGAACCGCGAGCGGGTGGAGTGTCCATTCCCCTGAGGTGACGTTGTTCCTTGACAACATGTGTGCTCCTTGGTTCATCTTTCCTGGCACATGCATCGCCTTTAGTGAGCGCAGATTGTTCTGAGCCCACACAAGAAGGTCGTTCTCCAGCGTGCAGAGTTGCTTCGAGACGAGGTCACCCTGGTGATTTATGTATGAAACCACGGACCTACTGTCTGAATGTACTAGCACATGGTGCTAGTACATGGAGATCCCCGTATGTCCGGCAGGAAGAATTGACAGGCCTGGCACACTGCTGGCATTTCTAGGCAGTTGAAGCCCGACTCCTCCTCGGACCAAAGACAGAAGGTCGGTTTGCCTTTGCACAGTGCTCCCCAACCCTTGTTGGAAGCGTCTGTCGTGACAACCTTCCTTCTGTGCGCCGTGTCTAAGATCACGCCTTGCTTTAGCCAGAGGAGGTCCCTACATTGGGCCAGGGCTGATACACAGGCCCGAGTCACCATTACGCGGTGTGTCCGTGACGCCAAGCCGTGAATGGAACCCTCTGCTTCTGCCAGAACTGAATGGGTCGCATGTGGGGTCGCATGTGAAGCCGCTGCCATAATGCCCAGCAATTTATGGAAAGCTTTGCGCGGACGGGCGGTCCCTTCCTCGAAGGAAGCCGCGTGGCGCTGAATTGTCATCGCTCGCTCCGCTGAGACAGTTGCTGTCATCTGCACTGAGTCAATAACTGTGCACAGGAACGAAAATCGCTGGCTGGGTGACAGTATGCTCTTGGCAAAGTTGACCTTGAGCCCCAGGCAACATAAGTGGCTGAGGAGGAGGCTGGCTATGGCGGACTGCATAGCCATAGGTTAGCGCACTGCCGCCGATCCATTGGTTCATTTTTTTGTACTGCACGAACCAATGAACTTGCAGTTACACTGCGTGATTAAAAAAACGGCTTCAGATGAACAGGGAAAAAAATGAGTTTTTCCCATACAGCGTCTCTCGACACAGTATGAGTGAAATATCGAAAGGGAAATATAATTTCCTTTATTTATCCTCTTTCATGGACAAGTACTTCAGTGGAAATGCGTTTAAATTCCTCATATTCTTTAATCTTTTGAATCTCGCTGGCTCTCTTGCAAGAAGTTAATCACACTTGCTCGGTGTTGTGATTGGCTGTTCACCGCTGATGTCACACATTCATGTGCACGCACTCCATTAACTTAGGATCAAAACCTGAGTTGACAGAGAAAGTTGATGATCAGCTTCATGTACCAACAAAGCCAGATTGGAGTGGTTTGGTTTTGTCAACTCAACTTATCTATAACTCTATAACTAAATGTTGTTCATCTACAATCATGGTACAGGCCCCTGATGATGTTTGATGTGAACAACTGTTAAGCCTACACTTGTGGGACTGAATCCTGCTCTCAGCTGTTTTTGATCCTTCAAATGTAATTTTTTTCTTCTTCCTCTCAAAATATGACCTACTGCTGACAAATTGCTAAATCCTATTGATCATAAAATGCTGTTAAGTGTACTTGTATTTTTAAGGACCCTCTTATTGTCAAGAACCGTGTGGTGGTTGCTAATATATGTTTTTTTGTTTGGTAGATAAAATTCTTTGTTACATTACAGAAACAGAGAAGCAAATAGAGACTAAATTAGGGTAGTTACTGTTCCAACCAAGCAAAAATGATGTTCAACCTATAGTCATTTGTTTAACTGGAAACAAACGTGATGTCCTTCAACTTTGATTAACATGTTTTAATGTTTATTTAACATTTAATGAACTAATGATTTGTTGATAGATTTCTGTTCTTACCAACACTTTTAAAATGCATTTTCACATTTAAAAAAAAAGTTCAATCACTAAACGCTTTTAAATGAAGAGTCGAGCCAGTTGAACTGTTTTCAGCTACTCGCACCCGAAGACCGCTATCAAAGCAACCTGGGCTTCATTACACCTGAGCAGTGCCACAGGCTGATTGCCTCCATGCCACGCCACATTGATGCAATAATTCATGTATTGAGTGTATTGAAATGAACATACTTTTCAGAAGCCTGATATTTCTGTTTAAAATATCATTTTTTTATAGATCTTATGTAATATTCAAATTTTCTGAGACACTGAATTTTGGGTTTTCATTATCTGTAAGCCATAATCATCAAATTTTCAAGAAATAAAGGCTTGAAATATTTCACTATGTGTAATGAATCTATATAATATATGGGTTTCACTTTCTGAAATGAGTGACAAAAAATATTCACATTATTCCACACTATTTTTGACATGTACCTGTATATGCTTGTCCTGTAGGTTCATTATTAAAAATGAAAATGAGAACAAAAATAGAAGCAATTAAATGTTATTAAATATGAAGCACAACGTTTTCCAGCACTGATTATAAATCAGCATATTATAATTATTTTTGAAGGATCGTGTGACACTGAAGACCAGAGTAATGATGCTGAATATTCAGCTTTGATCACAGAAATAAATTATATTTAAGTATATTACATTTTTAACTGCAATATATTTTTACAAAATAACATATATATATAAGCCAAAGAGCATACAAATAAATTTACTTACAAATCAACTTACAAGGTAACGGAGGTCTTTCCCATAGGGGCGCTCCCTAGGAAGTCTCTAGCAATGGGTTTAATCCACATTACAAGAATAATCAGTGGAGACAGAAAACTCATGTGCAAAAGGATCCTAAAAGGCAAAACAAATTATTGTGACATATCAAATCACACTCTACATGCAATATTGTAATTTTAGTTTATGTTTAATTCTTATGCAATACAATCTTGAGTGTCCTACTGAATGATTGGACGGTCTGCGTTCATCTGAACAGCATCTAGGTGAGTTTGGGCCAATCGCAGTCCAGGGAAAGCAAGCAGAGCTCCAATAAAGGCACAAATGACAGCCAGCCCCAACTTGACTGATAGTTTGGTGAAGGGAACACTGTTAAAATATTTTGGGTGTTTTGATGATAAAAGAATATGTTGCTTGTCTATTGATGTCTAACCATTGATGCATTACTTACGACCATTCGTAACCTTGCTGTTTTGCAAATACCTCAAAATTGTCAAAAAGACTGGTAAATCCTGCAACAACAAAAAAAGGATAAGGAACAACTTCACATTTGTTAAGCAATTCAAGCCAAAGTATTAAACATTAAAATGTCCTTTCGCTTTTAGAATACAGGTCAGGTAACCACATACCGGGCTCAAGGCCAAACTCCAGGTAGTCTTCTCTCACTACAAGAACCAGCATCGCAATAAGAAGAGATAAGAAGCCAAAAGCCAGACACACAGAGCGCTCGCCACCCTCCTCAGAGCGAAAGTAATGGCTCGTAAGAAGATGCAGCGTCCTCCTGAGGACTTAAGTCAAGGACAACAAGACAAGCCTACAATAACTTATTTACAACACAGAGTTAACATTCTGTCACATTTATTTTTTAGGATGAGGCAAGTCATATCTGAATTTCTCAGGTAGCTTCAGATGTGTTAAACCAAAGGACTACAATATTTAAGGATACAAGCAGAAGAAAACAGTCAGCACACACCAGATGGAAGCAATGTTGACTTCCTTACTGACATCCACTACACTGTAGTAGCCTTCGGTGAAGAGGTAGATCCCTGTGGCATAGACGGCGAAGTCAATCAGCCACTGGTACTCCACAAAGAACCGCAAAACTGTAAGGAGCAGTAAAAATAAAGATCAACCAAGAAGATTTTTCAAAACCAAACTTATTTACAGCAGTTTTGGTGCAAGAACTTACCAAGTGCATCCAAGACATTTACAGGCACACTCTCCAGTTGAAGATCAATGTCTTTCGGGACTGTGAGCGGCTTGGATTCTACATGTCCATTTTGTCTTCTAGAAACAACAAGATGTGAAGCATAAGTTCTTTAAGGTCAAGCATAAATTCTCCAACAAATAAGCAACAGTTGCACTGAATCACACCTGTCTCGCCTGCTGGTCTTAGGAATCTGTTTCCCTGCAAGGGCACACAACTCGCCTTCAGATGGATGTTTGAACCTGAAAAGGCTGAGAAAACCAATTGTGTATTAGAAAGACCCATGTTTAGTAGGTTTACACAGACTATCAAAAAGTAGTGCGTGCTTACCTGCTGTTACATAAGAGCCAGCGGGCAAAGGAGAGATGTGGGGCCATTCTTTGCATTATACTGACCGCCAGCAAACTCACCACCAACTGAACACCCATTAGAGCCTTAAATAGACAAACGTATACAGCATGTCTGTTAATACAGAAAATGATGTCGAATTATAACTTTAGAGTTTAAAAACAAATTCGCTAATCATTGTAATTTTTGAATGACTACGGGGTGTTCTGGAGAGTTTTAAAAGGTAAAATGTGTGCTTATCTTTTTTTGTTAAAGCACTAATATTTTTGCTATTATTCTTATATAATTGTCTAAATCATACGCGAAACGAGACCGCACGAGCCGGCTCATAGGCTAAGGATATTGCCTCAACCAATGGGACATGGGTTCGATGGGACAGATCAGCTCGTTATTTCAGTTCATGTCTCTCTCTCCTAATAAGCTGATGAGCTCAATCAGGTGTGTTAAATAAGGGAGACATTTAAAATGTGCAGAGCAGGGAGTCCCCAGGACTGGAATTGAGAAACACTGCTGTACGGTGACGTCAGCGCAGCATCGAAATGACCTATGAAGTGGACCAGTCCTTTTCCGGTATTCTTGCGCACATCGCGGGAAAGTGACCGCATTTGCCGGTTTAATTAATTGCACATGACGAGTTGAAAATTAAATGCAAGCTTGCACTGACAATGTTAGTAAGTGATTTATGACATTCGTCTAGCTTTCCACATCAATAATGTTCAAGTTTCGTGGTTATCTTCCAAATATATTGTTTATTTTAACGTTTATCCTGAATACATGCCTTGCCCCATAGAGTTCTTGGTAAAAGCAATTCAGTAAACATGACTTTTGTTATTTTACAAACTAAAATACGAGTCAAAGGGACGTTTTGTGTTAATAAACAGCATGCCACTTAATTGGTTTTGAACCCAGAAAATACCTTTAGCATATGTACAGTACTTCACTACCAAAGTTACTTGTTTGTAGGCCTGTGCCAGTCACTCAAGATGAGCACTGGAGTCATGCTGTCAAAATGAGCAGGTGGTCCAATTGCAAACCCCAAAGGCATGGGCAGTTAGCTAACATGCTAACGTTACAGCTAACCGTCTAAAAACACTTAAAAGCTAGGTTACTATTGAGGTCCAAAACATAGAAACTGTGCAACTGCAATGCCACAGTAACTTACACAAGTAGGACAAGTACTGTAGGTCCCAAATACTACTAACGTTAGTCCAGCACAAGCCTGTCCGCAAGCTAACGTTATCAGTAATGCTAACGTGATATCAACATAGGAGCTACAAACAACAATCTGTAAAACAGAAACGTGTCAAGTCGATATAACGGCAAAAATAAGTACACATACTAACCATCTTCGTTTGGTCAATTTAATGAATGAGCTTATGTGCCATGTAACGGCTCTCGTGGTGAGTCTGGTGACACTTGACGAGAGTTTGAACAGCTGAAGGAGTATTTTGATGACGTATACTACACTCGCTCGCTCTGATTGGGCCATCTCGAAGCTGCATGAGAGCTGCGATTCTATTGGTTGAACTGAAATCGCATCGACAATTTGATTGGTCCTCGTGGGGAAACATTGAATGTCTATAGTTTTCCTTCAAGGACAGAAATAAAACTGGGAGGGCCAAGATGTGCAACGACAAATGTAGTGTTGTGGCAACACAAACTTGCAAACGGCAAAATGCCATTCTGAACGTTTTGTTGTAACTATCAAAATTTGTAATTTAGTATTTTTATCAAACTATCTCATTTGTAAGTCGCTTTGGATAAAAGCGTCTGCTAAATGACTAAATAAATAAATAATCAATAAACCATCAGGTGTAATACTTTACAGTGTGGATGGTTATTCAGTGATGGCAAAATCCAAATTAAAGTTCATTCCTAATACATTTTGTAGGCTTTAATTCTTTCTATGTTCATGTATTTTGTGGGATTAGAAAGATTCCCTCAAATGGGAAAGGTTCTTTTCAACCCAAACTTTACTTTGGTGAATGCATAAACATCCAGTCTAGTATTGCCAACATTTGTGACATTTAATGGTGATTTTAACAGCAATATTTATGGTTTGTTGATTATACTAACGGTACCGTAGGCCCATCGTTGATTTTGTGTTTACTGCAGCTCCGATGTTTGATGTGATTGTGAACAGCTGTTAAGCCTACACTTGAGGGACTGAATCCTGCTCTCTGCTGTTTTTGATCCTTCAAATGTTTTTTTTTCTTCCTCTCAAAATGTTACCTGCTGCCAAATTGCTGAATCCTATTGATCATAATATGCTGTAAAGTGTACGTGTATTTTTAACCCTTTAAGATTCCAGCGTACCGCCGGCGGGACGCCTAGTGGTAAGAGGGTGAAGTTGTCAGACACACCAAAAAAAAGTAATAAAAAAAAAAAAAAGTTGATCATGTCATATATCCACGGAAAGCTGAGATTCTTGTGATTTCAACTATGTAAACCATTTTAAGATACAATGAACTCAGCATGTACAATCAGTGTCTTTATCAGACCACTTTTTGTTGACATAATGAAGACATGCATGATAGTACAGACATGCATAGGAATAACACATTAGGGATGCAATATAACACCAATATAAGAAAAAAAACACAAATTAACTAATGTACCATGTACAGAAATAGAAATATAGGAAAAAAAAAATTTAGATTATAAATTATAAATATATATGTAATTTAAAAAATTTACACATTTTGGATTCTATAAATAAATGTCACTATAATGTGTTTATGCTTCAGTTACTATGTGTCAGCAATTATTGACAGTGAATCCGGGTGATAAATTGAATAGCTCTAAGTGTAACCTTTCATTAGAGCCCAAAATGATGACTGTACATTAAAGCATTCAAGAATAAAAGCATTGTATGTGTCGTTGGTTACAAAGTGTCACTTGGACTCTAGCAAGTGTAATTTTTTCGGAAGCGTCTAGACATAAAATTAGATAAACATGTGTAAAACACACATTTTCTAATATATTGTTTATCAAATGGTAAATTTGGCTTGGTAAGGCTTCATTCTGTGATCCCAATGTATTTTCCAGTTCATACCTCCCAGCTATAGTCATCTGCAGGCTTATATTTACAAAAAAAATGCAGGCAGAATTCTTTTTTTCTTTTTTTGTGTGTATTCAAAGTGCTATTACTCAATATCAGTAAGACTTACAGTGATTCTGACAGTTGAGAAACAAACCTCAGAGTGTCACCTTTCAAATGAGACCAACATCATGCATATCATCCAAATGGCCCAAGAACAGCATGCACTTTACTTTGGGTATGCCTTTTTTAGCCGTTTTAGGCAAATTTTACAGGAATGTTAAAGGGTTAAGGACCCTCTTATTGTGAAGAACCGTGTGGTGAATAGGGTTGCTAATATATGTTGTTGTTTTTTTTAGATAAAGATCTTGATGTTATATTAAACTTTTCAGTACTGCTTTCCAATAAGCTGTTTAAGTCTAAGCAGATCATTGGTACCAGTGCAGTCTAGGTCAGAGGTGTCCAAACAAGGGCCAAAGTGTTGTATTATATCATAATACATTCAAATGTATTATTATATATTTTTTTTTTAATATTCATTTCCATTATATTCTCTAAATTCCAATGCAAAAACATAACAAAAAGTGTTAACTTAAAACACAAAGATGATTTAGAAATGAAGATACGCTCCAATGGCATGTTTTATTACATGATACATGATGCATGATACATCTAGACACCTGCACATTCACAGTTCTGTCTATGGATATTTTTCTTTTTCTGTATATTTTTCTTTTATTACTATTGTTATTCATAATTATTGCCTATTCTCATCATAGTTAGTGTTTTTTTTTATTACCTTAATTATATGTTGTTTGTACTTTCTGTACTGGAAGCTCAAGACAAATTCCTTGTGTGTGCAACAGGTGAACACTATTAAATGCAATGATTATATGTTGCGATTAAACTTACAGTAAAATTTGGTAGTTTGTATGTTGTTCCAGTTAGCATCATCTGAGGTCTTCTGGGTGGGTTGGCATCATCTCTTCTCAGGTGTTCGGTCATCTCAGATCTTTCATAAGGGCTGGATCTGGATTGAAGCGTGTGAGATTCCTAGTTGCCTCGAGATGCAAGTCCCATGTGCAGAAACAGAGAAGCAAATAGAGACAAAATTAGCATAGCTGCTGTTCCAACCAAGATTAAATTATGTGTTCAACCCAAGCAAATCATTATTTTGTGCATTTGATCAGGTATAGCTGAAGTACAAGGTTATGAGATATATTATGAATGTATAATAAAATGCAGTCCCATTTAACATTTTGGTAATGATATTGCTTTTGGGGAACGCACCCTTGAAGAACATCAGAACAACATCAGAACATTCCAAAGAGCCATATAACAACACAAAAACTTTTCTTATCTTCTTTATAAGATTCTTCATTGTTGAATATAAGAAGTTTTTTATTTTTAAGAGAGCACATATAGTTTACATTTTGGCAAAAAAAAAGTTTGTCCATTAAAAATCGCTTATTCTCCGTGAAACATGCATTTGCTATGAAACTGGCCAGAGTCTTTGTTGGCAAAAGAAAAGCAATCAAACAAACAAAACCATATTGTCTAAACTCTAAACCAAATAATATCATCCTGAATAATTACTGGAAACAAATGTGATGTCATTAAACTTTGATTACATGTTTTAATGTTTTTTTTTATTTTAATAAACCAATGCTTTGTTGATGAAGTATTAAAAACGCATTTCTGTTCTTACCAACACTTTTAAAAAGCATTTTCACATAAAAAAGTTCCATCACTAAACGCTTTTAAATGAAGAGTCGAGCCAGTTGAACTGTTTTCAGCTAATCGCACCCTGTATAGCGCTGCAGACACACGTGGCTTTCACGCGACGTGCATGATAATTGGTCACAGCATTGAGGGAACTAAAATATGCGCTTGAACTTGACCTTCTGAATTGCGAAGCTAAAAGACATGAGTATGCCCCTTGCACTCTTCTTATATGTGCCAATCACTCGTTAAGACGGATGTTCAATGCTCATTTCCATAAAATCCAGCCCAGTGTTCTGTCGATTTGTCCTACCCTGTCAGATTTAGCTACCTCCCATTAAAACAGTGGGTAGTACAATTCGACAACCAAAAATGCTACCTATTAAATTATGTTTTATTCATGTGTACACCTACCCCAACCCTAAACCTACCCCTTACATCAATGCACATACAGTAGCCTAGTTATGTGTTATATTCGCGGTTGTGGACAGAAGGGATACAGCTACCGGAAACCAACAATTTATATATTTTCTACCTATTAGATTGTGTTTTATTAACGTCTACACCAACCCAACCATAAACCTACCCTTACAGTAATGCAGATACATTAAATATTGTTGTTCAGCGTGTGAAAAAGGATGCAATATTGATGTGCGCATGCGCAGTAAGCCGAGGTAGGAAAATGTGACGGGTAGGATAAAATGTCAATTAAAAGGACTGTGGCATTCCCAAGCGAGTCTTTTCCCGCGAAACTGCCACTTTGGAAACATCTCTCCACAACGACAACAGCTTTGGGTATGCTCATGTAAACTCTTTTGAACTTGTGTTGGTTGAAGTAATGTTTGTAATTTAGCTTACTGAGATTCGCTAAATGTTGTCTTGCTTTAATTGGGACAATAGTTAGGCCTATGTTTGTGCTACAAAAATTCCATTCGAAAAACAGGTGTCCTGACATTTTATCCGTCAGGTGTTCCTACCTCGGCTTACTGCGCATGCGCGCATCAATATTACATCGGTTTTTCTCATGCTGAACAACAATATTTAATGTATCAGCATTAATGTAAGGGGTAGATTTAGGGTTGTGGTAGGTGTACACATTAATAAAACATAATTTAACAGGTAGAATTTTTCGTATTGTACTACCCACTGTTTTAATGGCTAAATCTGACCGGGTAGCACAAATCGACAGAACACTAATATATTAAGTCAAAGACTACTTTTCGTTCTTTCCGACGTTATTTTAAATATGAGGTTTATTGCATTTATGACTATTTTTGCCTTCAGTTTCTTTTTAGAATCTAATGATTTCATAAGAAATAGGCTACGAGTGTGCTATTGTGATGAATGTGTCGCATATAATGCTTTTGCTTGAAATTATCTTCATTGCTCTGGTTTTAAAAACAAACCTACCATAAACCCTAGTTTGCATCCAATTTTTCTGCAAAGATTTCCTAGACTTCGGGCAGCCTATCTAAACTTTATTCGTCATATACATTTGACAATGATCGGGGGCTTAGTGTTAGTGTTGAGGAAAAGGAAATCATTCAGCCCATAGGTCTTTGCTCAGATTTGCTGTTTGACCTGTGACCTGGGGTTTGAGCAAAGGGTCAAGTGCAACATGTAAGGCAGGGATAGGCAACTTCGGTCCTGCGTGCCGGTGTCCTGCAGAGTTTAGCTCCAACCCTAATCAAACACACCTGAAGAAGCTAATCAATGTCTTCAAGATCACTAGAAGTTACAGGCAGGTGTGTTTGATGAGGGTTGGAGCTAAACTCTGCAGGACACCGGCTCTTGCTGTAAGGCATGCCTACACAAGGGGTGCATGGATTTTAAAACTGTGCCATGACAAAGCTCTTATTTTTTTTTGTCAATTTGGGTCATTTGAGAAAAAGTCTAGATTATATAACATCTTCATTGATTGTTAAATGAGAGATTTAGCAACTCTTCTTACCATTATTGAATTGGTGAGTAATTTAAAGATTTTCACAGTTCAGCAAAACCTTAATGTTCCAAAACCATTTCGTTTCCACTAAAATTGTATTAAAAATATAGACAATAGGAAATGCTGGTATTGATTATAATTTGTAGAATCTCAGCCTCATTTTACGATGTTTCCGTGACCCTTAAATATGTTGTAATAAAATATTTTATTTTGTACGAAGCATATCATCAATTTTGATAGTTATTTTGATATAGTTTTTTTTTTCAACCTCAGTTTGAATGTTACGATATGTTGTCCACAACATTCCAGCTATGTCTGTTCACATATTTTAGAGCTATAATAAAGGTCCCAGAAGTGGGTATTCACAGCGATGTCAGTTTTGGTTTCCCAATAACTTTCAGTGCACTGTAAAATAAACATTTATTAAAAACATTTTAATAACCTAAAGAACCTTTTTCCACTGTTAAAGAACCTTTTGTGGATTGAAATGGTTCCATATGGTATTAATTAATTAATTCCATAAGAGGCTATTTTAAATATCACGATCAACAAAATGTCCGTTTCACTCAAGTGAAATGCATTTTCAGTAGGCTATTAGGTTAAATGAGTTTGGTTTTTGCTCTGTTACAGACATTTGACATATTTGCTACTGTACTTTCGCTTACGGCGGTTGTTATAACCTCAATATTTTATACTTGTTTTATATTAAAACACATTTTAGAGGAATCTTGCCATTTTTATTTTATTTTTATTTTTTCAAAAAATTACAACGCGTTTTACTTGTTTTAGCCTTTTTGCTTTTAAAATCTTAGTATTTAAAGTCCAATATTTTTTATAGTTTTTCGGGTTTAATAATATGATGTTAACTAAATATGATATTAACAAATTCATTATTGCAAAATGTGATCCCACATCACTATCTTTATTTCCATTAATTTAAATATCAGCCTGAAGGATTACAGGATAGGCTTCCATCATTTATAACGCGATGGTCTTGCCTTGTTTCTGACGTTCATTTAGTTCGTTGCGTAGGCGCCAGCATTTTGTTTGTAATATAGGCTCAAATAAAAAAGTGAGCGCTAAATTCATTTTAGAAGGCTACATCTAAATGATGACGTTGTACAGTTTGGTGCTTTGCCAATAGGCTTCATTGTTATTTGAAACCGGCTACAGATTCATAGCAGCTATGAAATCCTGCTACAAACGTTAAGTTGTGCGACATTTCGTTAAAGTTTTTTTTTACATTATTATAAATTGTAATAGGCCTATTTGTAGGCTATTTAAGTGTTGGCTGGGGCTGGATGCAGTCTTAAAGACGTTACAGAAATCGTTTTTAGCCTATATCTGTTTTTAAAAAAGAGCTGCTAACATGTTTTGAATTATTAAAAAATATATAATACAATATGGGTATTTTGAGATGGTTATGCTTACACAAATTGTATCACGACAATGTAAACCTGCATTATTGATGGGCCTGCAACGGAAAGCTCCGTCTTTTCATGATCATCTTTTGTTCATGTTGCAGTGTCCTACCGATGGGTGTCGCTGTTTTCTAGATGTTCAGTTGTCCGGCAGCCATATCACCCTGCACCAAGACTGGTTTCCCACTGAAGCTAAGCAGGGTTGAGTGGTCTGTACCTGGATGGGAGACCTCCTGAGAAACTAGGTTGCTGCTGGAAGAGGTGTTAGTGAGACGCAGGGTGCTCACCCTGATGGTCTGTGTGGGTCCTAACGGCCCAGTAGTAGTGCAGGTGGACACTACCGATGGAAAAAAGTCGCTGTCCTTTCTGATGAGATGTTAAACTGAGGTCCTGACTCCGTGCAGTCATTATAAATCCCAGGATGTCTTCGAAAAGAGTAGAGGTGTGATCCACTGAAGCCTAAGCAGGGTTCGCCCAGTTGGCTTCTGTACCATAGATGGGAGACCTGCTGAGAAACTAGGTCCCTGCATGGAAGAGGTGTTATTGGCTTCATCACTGTCTCCTCTCCACCAGTAAGCTGGTGTGTGGTGGGCGTTCTGGCGCACTATGGCTGCTGTCGCATCCTCCAGGTGGATGCTGCACACTGGTGGTGGATGAGGAGACACCCCCCTTACACTGTAGAGTGCTTTGAGTGCTTAGCAAAGAAGAAAAGCGCTATATAAATGTAATTAATTATTATTATCATTTCAGTGACGACTTATCAATAATAGTCTGAGATGGCATGGAAATAAATGTTGAATGGACCCAGTTTTTCTTTCCTCTGGCATGAATATTAAATCAACCCAAATGAACAGTGTTATGTTGTATGATATTGTGCAAAGAGTTTAGTTTACTTTATTTTTTTCTGCTGAATCCGATTAATTGTATTATTTATCTTTGAGTGGTGACCTTTATTTCAATTTGACTTTAAAAATAGCCTAGCTACTAATTTCCAATTATTTTGGAGATGTTAGCTAACTGTCAACTAAAATAAAGACTGTAAACTTAAAATGCTTAAAACAGTAGGCTACACCGAAGTTATCATGGTATATTTGAGGTGCTAAAGATGTAGGCCTACTTGTTTCGTCAAATTCTGATACAGATCCTATAGGCGGGCTAGCGACGTAATACAGCTTATGGTTACCTCTTTACGCAAATTGCGATTTTTTTTCGTAAGTAGTTTTCTTTTGCGCTTTCTTTTGGCCTACACTGCAGACTCGCACTACTTAATTAGTGCATGCACGTGCTTGCGTGCGTGTGCTGTCAGCACAGGAATCTAAAGGTGTATCGTGCACCTGCAAGCTCGGTGATGGTTTTAACAATTAGCCTAGATGTGCAATTGAATCTCATGTTACGTAGCCTATAAGCTTCGTAGCACACACCTCTACCTAAAATCTGAGTTATGTGGATAAGTTCCGTTTATTTCTTCGCGTATTCGCTTTTGGAACGAAACCGACCAGCTTTCTTTTTAGTCTGCCCATATGCCAATCCACAACAGTGAGAGAAATAAGATGGGCGTAACTCTAAATGGACTTTGGAACAATAACTCATGAATTCACGACGGGACGCGGTTTAAGCGCGAGCTGCTTGAGTTTCTACACACGTCCTCCACGCATGGGGACCAACGACAGACTCGACAGTAGCACTCCTCGGAGTAGTAGCACTGGATACTTAGCAGGAATCTGGAGAACAAGTTGAGCACTTGAGTGTCACTTCATTCGAGACAAACGCCAATGGCTGTTTGTAACTAAATGACATCAGTACTTTTCACGACGTAGATGCGAGTTAACGCGGTTCTCGGGAATAGTTCGTGTTTTGAACAAATGCGTTGCTGCAAAGACCTCTGCCTTTACCCGTTTTTATATTTACTTGTGGATTAGATACAGTGGTGTAATGGAGCACATCAAGTTTGGTAAGTGAATATTTATTTGTATTGACGTACAAATATATATGTATATTTATAATTAATATAATCCATAGGCTATTAATAGTGGTAAATACAGACTAAGTTTTGTTTGTGCATGTAAAATGTTAGTAATTTCAACCCCAAATAATGTAAACATTCTACAGTAAAACATGTTACTTGGTTGATTATAAGTTACTTTAGCCATATAAGTTACTTTAGTTCTATAGGTTCTTTAGCTTTAGCTTTAAATGTGTATATATAGTATTTATAGAGTTAGTTTTAGTTACTTTTTCCTATCTGTAAGTCGCTTTGGATAAAAGCGTATGCTAAATGACTAAAAGTAAAGAAAAAAAAATATACCTACCATGAAAAGTGATGCTTAAAAATACATATAATGCATATTAAAGTTAGTTTGTCCTAGTTTTTGTTTTACATTTGGTTGTTTGGTTAATGTTTATTGCATATTTACCGTCAAGTGTGTTACTCTGATTGATTTTGCTAATAATATGCTCTATTTGTGTTTTCATTGGTTAAATTTGAAACATGTGTCCTTACAGTTTTACCTGTGTTATGTATAAAACAGATTTTAGTAGCCTACCTTAAATATAAATTTATAGTCTACTACCGTTATATAATTTAACGAGTTTGAAACTGAAAGAATAATTATGCATGGCAGTCAAAACGTCTCTCTGTATTTTAAACAGTAGGGCAGTTAAAATGGCAGTAAATTGAACAAACAATCCACCTTGTGGTTTTGCTGAAATAGCTAAAACGAGTTTGTGGTCTAAATAAATGTGTGCACATTTAACAGAGTCTGATTCTCACGCTGAAGAAAGTCTCCATTTGTCAGAGTTAATGTGGCGTGTTTGAACTAAACCATCTTTTGAGCGTTGTGTGAAGTGATCGTTAGGCGAGCCCGGGGAGCAAACAGTTGTGCGATTGTTAGAGGAGCCTGGGAAAATGTTCCGGGGTCCGGGAGGTGCAGTGTATTGACGCCAGACCCTCTTGTTAAGAGGACTTCTGTGCTCCCAGACGTTATTGTCATGATAATGAGCAGCCCGCACGTTGTTGAACTTGATGTTGACTTCTTTCTTTAGGGCTGATTTTTTTTCGGTCACTTGTTTGTGGGAAAATCTTCTCCGGAGCTACAGTGTGAAATTAATTAATCAGGCCTTTGGAGCGGCCAACAATAGACACCAAGCGGATCCCGAACCCCACTAAAGGCCCCATGCGGGGTTTCCTTCTAAACTCTATTCTACCCAGCCACAACAGACTGAAAGATAGTTGTACTTTAAGAGATGTTTTTTCATTGTAGGCTACACCATTATCACTAGCTTATTATTATTATTATTATGTTTTTATACTTTTAAGTATTAGCTTTTGTGCTAAAAATGTGCTGCTTGGTCTAAAATGAAGCTGTAGTATGTATTTGTGTGTGAGAGAGAGAAAAGCACGTATCATTTTTACAGACTGCTTTGTAAACTGCATGTTGTATAAATGCACTAGATTATAGCACAACATTTTACTTGATATTTTCAGTGTCGTTATGACGCAATACTCTTGCTGTATTTTTATTTTTACAGTACTTGTACAAGTAGTTACTTAATAAAGATTTGTAAAAAATGAAATAAATGACCTGGAGAAGGACTCAGACATTGGTTGTTTGTTGATTCTCATTGTATCTTCTGTTTCTCCAGGCACTCGGAGATGAGAGGTCATCATTGTCCACTAAAAGGTAAGAATTAAAACGATTTGACGGACAAAATCGTTTTTTTTTTAATTAATTATGAATGTTTAAAATGCCATACGTTTTAGTTTTGTGTGTAATGAGTAAAGAGAATATATAATTGAAACGTTGATTATATTATTTAGCAGTATAACTTTATACTTAATCATGCAATATGACTTTAAAATATTAAAATAAACAAATACGCACTTCCAGCCACGTTTTTTCTAGCAAATATATTCTTTAAAGATAGAAATATGACCGTTTATACTATATTGGACCGATTTTTGATCTTTGAAGATCCCAACAGCAATTCGCCCAAATGATTGAAATTGTGTAAAACTAGATTTAGTCTTTAAGTGTTTTTTAACGAAATGTTTCAATTTATATATATATATATATATATATATATATATGTATATATATATGTGTGTGTGTGTGTTTTCGATGATCTTAAAGTTGACAAGATAGCTAAAATGTTAAAGTGACAATTTGCTTTAATCTACTGTGTCTAATAAAGTCCTGTAATTGAACGAATATTAGGTTTTTTTTGTTTATAAATAAACAAAAAAATCAACTTTTGAAAAAGATGGTAGCCTATATGTCAAACTTCAACTAGGTGACTGACAGATCTAAACCGTGCTGTGTGTGATCTGAACTTCAGCACCAAGGACAGATCCTTCTACTGTTGGGCTCGAGACTGAGCTTTAATGAGTCTCAAACTGCCTAATACACCTCTTAATAGTGCAATTCTCATTACTGTGCATTTACATTATATATTATGTATTGCCATTACAGCGCTTTAAGTTACTGTGGAATTAGTGTTTGCTTTAATAAAAGAACAGAAGAATATTTGTAGAAAAGGTGTGATGTATTGCTGAAAACCGCGTTGTTTGTATTATACAGGCCTGTATTCAGGGGTTACAGTCTATTTTTGAGCATGGTGGGAAGTGCATATTTGAAACAGGACATGACGCAAAGAGCGGGAGTGTCTAAATCATGTGGAGGTGTGTGTGTGTGTGTGTGTGTGTGTGTGTCTCAGGGCGGGGGTTGAGAGAAGGGGAGAGCAAGACAAGGAGACTCTCACAGTGCTATTTGCATGAGTATATTTTGTATGTCGTTGTAAGTGTTTAATGTGAGAATAAGCGATAACAAACGACTAACAATATTTGCTATATTTTTTTTGTAGTTAGGCCTATATATTGTTTGAGAAAAAAATTGGCAAACGTTATTAAAATAAAACTGAACACTGAGGTCTTTACACATTCCGTGTGTTTAGATAAGCCTAGAATTAAACGTTTGAAAGAAAACGAGTGTTTATAGAGTTTGACTATAAAAGAGTCAGAGGAAGCTCTTTGTTTGTTACATCGTAACTGCACAAATGCCAAAACCTGAAATAAAACCGAAAAATATTTAGCCTAAAATCATTAATAAAGCTATACACTTATTAAATGACACAGTAACGTGCCGCCTCGCGGGAAATGAAATGATGTTTATGAACTGAAGATGTTGAGAATAATCTTGGGGAAAGACAAAAAAACATATTTGAAGCGTTTCGTTAATAAATTAAACACTCGTACAAATATAATGTCATCTTCTTTCATAATGCTGAGATTGGAGTAACATTCATACCGTTGACATATGTCATATTTAAACTGAGGCATTCCCCGTTGCGTTGCACTGTGCTTTCCTGGAGTTTAACAGTGAAGAAATAAATACATAAATCAGTCAAAGATGATTTTATTAGACCCGAGACATTTTGCCTCACAGTTTTTGCTCGAATTTGAAGAAATTAACGAAGTAACTGTGTAAGTTAACAGTAATTCATTATTGCTCAAATAGTCTCGTTTAACCTGTTAATACTAACTGTAATTAACCTGTGGATTTCTGTAGCGAGCTAAGTTATCATTTATTGTTGAGATTTTCTTCATCAATATATATATATATTTGGTCAGTGTTCTTATTTTTGTACATGTAGGCCAAGCGCTTGTATAAGGCTGCATTAGATGTGAACTCCGTGGCTTTGAAAACAAACGCCACTAGTTTTTCTTGATCTCCTTTGATTTAAAACATAAACTCGTGTTTTTACAGCAGACGAAATATCAAATGCACTGCTTTGCACTGTAGTGTTTCTTTAGTGCGCACGAAATATCTTGCTTTCCTCTTGCTGCATGGAACAGTCCATTCCGATTTACGTGGAGCCACTGGGAGATCCCATTTTCAAATGAACCGGGGAATACATTTTAATGGAAAATAAGGTGTGTGTGTGTGTGTGTGTGTGTGTGTGTGTGTCTGAGAGGGAGAGATAGACAGAAAAAGAGGGAGGGAGAGATAGAGACTCCATCTGCTTGTCTGCATTCATGCATATTTTTAAATATTTATTTTATGTATTTATTATATATTTTACATATTGTTATATAAAATTGTATTTATTAAATGTTATTAGATATTCACGCCCGTTTCTTCTATTTGTGACTCAGTCAAATAGAATAAATATGCATTAAAATGTTTAAATATCTACCAGTCTTTTACGTCGTATCTTCGTCTAGATCCATATAATAAAATCCTATAGTAAAATGTCTTTATTGGTAAAATTTAAATAGCCTGTATTATCTCATGCCCGATAGAGTATATGATGTATACGAGTTTCAGAGTGTTTAACGTTTGCAAGCAACACCAATAAATGTTTTATTCGTCCACAACTGCAGAATCACTACCGTGGCACCTCATAAAGAGTGCAGTGTGATATTCCGCGCCACAAGAAACATAAACTGCATTTGAACATTTCTTCTGTTGTATTACATTGCTTTTATCAGTTATTCAAATGGCAAGTAAAGCAACCAATCGGTGGGTCAATTATAAAAAAGGATGTCCGAGATGATAAAATGAGAAATATTTTTAAACGTATAACCAGATTTATGTATTTATTGTTTGTTGGTTTAGTGTTGGATGCATACATCTGAATGTTACCAAATGGACAATTTTGTGTGGTGTAAATGGTGTAAACATCAAGTAAAAAGAGCTCAATTCTTTCTTTGCGTCTTGAGTCAATTTTTAAGTTGTGTGTGTGTGTGTGTGTGTGTGTGTGTGTGTGTGTTTATTAGAGTTATTCCATTTGACCTGAGCAAAAATAGCTTTTTCATAAAAACGTCAAAATATATAATATTTTTAAGACCTTACTCCTAACGCACAGTAGTTCATCTGTGTTTTATGATTTTATTTTCATAAGACAACAAAAACGACTTCCTGATTGTTGGTTAGGATGCACAATACACCACGCTGACTGTGATTTGGCGGCCAAAACAAAAAGTGCAACAAAACGGCCTCGCCTCTTTATTTGAATGTAATAACATGTTTTTTTTATATATATACTTCGAAAATCTTATTTCAAGAAACATTTCTTCTAGAACATCCGTCTCTTAATGATATTTTTTATGGTTTTGAAATAGTTACACCACCTAGACATTTTGACTAGTGACATAAGCCCCACAAAAACATCAGAATGACTTTAATTTTGAAATGGAAAATATGTTTATCATTCAACTCATTATTGGTCTGAATGATATTTTAAAGTATTTCGAATAACCGAACCGGTTACGCTGCAGGTTAAGGAGGTCATATTTCGCTTAAGCATCAGTCTTTTGGATGCTGAGAGCAGTGCTCGGTCACGGCCGCGTCCCCTGGGTGTCTCAGCCCTGCTCAGCCATGTGTATCAATAAGCATTAATGGTTAATGCTGGTGACATCACAGTTGTGTTGGCGGTGTGACCCCCGTGGCCCTGCCCAGAGGAGCCCCTCAGTTCAATCTTCTCCCCTTCAGTTCTGCTGCCGGAGCCTAGCGCTTCCTCGTGCTTGGCTTTTCAGCTGTAAGATTTCACGAGAAAGATTGTATTTCCATCTTAACGGCTTTACTTTAGCAAATACATCGCGGAGGCATCGAAAAGACGTCTGTAAGCCCCGTAAACCTTGAGATTAACTTGTTCTCACGCTTTTTTTGTGAGTGCTGTCGTTTGAATGAAATGGATGTTCTGGACGTTTTTGGAAAACGCTGATGGGAAATTAAATTGTGAGTACCTCTTTTTGTGACATTAAACGCACGTTGTTTGAGAGTTAGCTAATGTTTATCTTGTGTATTTTAAGCTTAACTTCCGTTTAAACCTGCTTTCGCGGGGTTTTCACTTGTATTTATTTTATTAAGTAGGCTATATTAGTTTATTAATGTAGGCTATTTATCTATTATTTATGTATTCTTTGTCTAACCAGTCGCCAAATTCTAGACTTAATTCAGCTTTATTTGTTTACTGATTTAGATGATATACTAGAGCTCGCAATACAGCCTTAAAAATAAAGGTTCCACTAAGATAAAAATATAAAGACATGTCACTACGTGAACCTTTCTAAGTTCTGCAGAGAACATTTTATTCGCTGATTCTTTAGAAAACATCAGTGTTGTGGTGCTTTAAAGAACCCAGAAACCAAAACACTAACCTGCAATGAAACATCAAGAACTTCCAGCCCGAGCTCACGGCAATTCGTACACATTTTACGAGGTGGCTAATTAGTACGAATTCGTACAACCTCACTCGTACTAATTCATACGATGTTTGCTAAATCGTACGTATTTTATGAGTTGCCAATTCATATGAATTTGTACGAATGACCTACACCTAACCCCGCCCCTAAACCTACCCTTCACTGGGGTTTAGACAGATTGTACTAAATCAGCCACCTCGTGAAATATGTACGAATTGCCGAGATAGCGTTGGAACTTACCAATTTACAAAGAACTGTAGGCTATAACTCAAGAACAACCAAAATGGGGTTTCCCCCCGGTTGATTGAGATAATAAGAACCGTTAAAGAACCTTGTAGCTATATGTTTAAGCATTCAGCTTTATTTGTTTGCTTCATTTGAGGTAGATGCAATTCCGGAAGCGGTTGCATGTTCGATAGCTACACCGTTTTAATTTAGATCGAATCACACGGACTAGGACAGGTTGAATTGTAAAGTATTTTAGAATATCTTTCAATATTTCATTTTTCGAGGTGAGCCATTTAATGGGCCGCATCTAGATACTCAATGTAGGCTTGTTAAAGACAGCCTAAATATCCTACAATGCATCCAGTAGGACTTGCATGGGCTCTAATACATCTAGGCTAATTGTGCAGTAGAATAGCCAAACCATAATTTATATGGTGTTTTTTCAGTATTATTTGAAATAAAACAGGACGTGGGCTATTTTAGAACGAGTGTTTTTACAGCGTGCCATTGGTATATCAACGCGCGAGGACGTAGTGAACCCTTATTGTATTGCTAAGCCTAATTCAAAGGAGTTATCCGATGACTGTTTATTTTTTTAGATGTAGGCCTATGTGGATTTTTTTTAAACGTTCTCAGCTCCGACATCGCTATGCCAACTGGAAATAAAACCATGCCTTTCACACTGTAAATAATCGCGATGTGGATATCCAAATGCATGCATTGCGCAATAGCCCTTGGACTATTAAATGCACATAATCTGAGTGTATTTAGCCCACGTGTATGTGTGTGTGCGCTGAAAGAGTGAGTGAGACTGTAACGGAGCTGCACACACGGCAGTGAATGCAATAGCTCCATGTGACCACAACAGAAGCTGCATCTGGCGTACGCGGCGGTCCCTTTAAGACACATGGGTTAGTTTTTCTCTTTGGTTATCTAGCTGTATGAGTTTATGTGATATCATAAAGCTAGAGAACCGAATGTATAAACTAATTCCAAAGACTTCGGAGCGCTCTGAATGGGAACGATGCTGGAAAGCCGGAGGGATGTGGATGGTCGGGGTATGAGGGAGACGGCGATGTCCGCTACAAAGAGCATCGGATCCGGTAGGCATGCAGTTGACGCTGCGTTAATGCGTTTCAGTGGTCTGGAAGGACTGGAATACCTAAAGCTGCGTGGAAGACATGGATTTTACGTGGAATCTGCCTCCGGCTACATAGGGACGCGTTAGAACGCTGGCGAAACGCGAACGCTTGAGATCCAGGTGGATACGGACCTGGCGTTCATTCTCAAGTGTGCTTGTGCTGGGCTACATTCCATCATAGACGTGATGATGATGATGTTGATGTATGAATTCTGGATGACAGGAATCGGTTCGTCGAGGTGTTTCAACCGATTGGTCGGATCTCGTGGTGTCACGTGGTCCTCATATAATATGGGAAAGTCAAACCTCGGAGGTGTGTGTGGTTTGACACTCTTTGTGTCTTTTGGTAATGATGGCTAAACTGGGAAATAATCTTTGTTTGTGGTTTATTGTAGAATTTAAACTATAAAATGTTTGTTATTTTATTCCACCAGGTCGTTTTGACTTCAAAAAGAGGTGAAAGACTGACCTCGTCTTTGTACACCTGTCAAAATTCGACTTTTATTTTGCTTAGTGGATGTTTTTTTTTCTTGTTTAGAATTTAGTTTGTGTTCCAAATTCTAAAATCGTAAATGACGCCATAAATTAAATGTCAATGCTATTTTAAATAGTCTGTTTATGACATCATTCTATGTTGCATTCAGTGCCCAAATGTCTTATTTTTTGGTACTTTTTATGAAACTGCTAGGCCTCTGATAAGCACTCTAGTATTTAAAGGCCTACGTCTATCGGTTTTAGTACAATACTAGCTGTTGTATATCCTTGTTTGGTTAGTGCTACATCACACACAGTTTTTTTTATCCTAGGATGTGATGATGATAAATACAAGGCTGAAATGTGTGTTAGTGTATGATTATGATAGCTTCAGGAATTGATCTTTACATATAAAAGCCATAATTCATTTTACAAAAATAATCTTCATATTGAGTATTTTTGTGATTTTGCATAAAATACTACAAATGTGGTAAACACAGTTGCTATGCGGAATCAGTAAACTGACCTCTCTCTCATGGTCTCATTAATTACTGATAGCTTAAATTTTTTTTGGGGTTTCACACAAATCATTAGATGTTGTAATTTATGGGGGAGGGCATAGAGTGTAATAGATGCACGACACATATAGAGTCTGAGGTGCAGCGAGAGGCCTGTCTGAGAGGCGCCCCAGACATTTTCCCACATTAATATGTGTCTGGTCCTGCGTTAGGGGCCCCAGCAGATGGAGTCTTGTCTTAGCACCTGGCATACGCAGCACTGCTATTGTCTACATCTAATACTAATCTGAATTAAATGTAACCAACTCTGCATCCAAGTCTCACAACTGCAGATTACAAATATATGAGGGGAGACGTTGTCAAGAGGGGTTTGGGGGGATATTTAGGCTATTTTTTGATGCAGTGCTTTTACTTTGTTCTGATAATGCGCTTAACGTTCTATGAGTGGAACAGATTTTTTTAGACTCATTTATTAATAACAATATGCATAATCCTTTTTATGCTTGCAGGGATTGTTTGAGAATTCAGTATATGGTAATTAGACATCTAAGACATAAAAACACAATGCTTGCCATTCTTGCTTGTATAATACAAGATGCAGTTTATGCATCAAGGCCTCAAACTCGGCCAGTGGTGTTTTGATTCTATAGGCTGAGAGAATGTGGTTTAAATTCAATCTTTTGAGAGTATTTTTGAGATTTGGGCAGTTAATTTACAGTCAGGACAATGGTAATAAAATGTATTAGCTTTGCCAATTGACGGAAAACTGCCCTTTTAAGGGTCAAATCCTGTTGAGGTTTTGCTTGGAAATATTATTTGGACATGATGTGCTACATTAGGATAGAAGTATGTGTAACAATTGATGGTAAATTGTGCATGCTGTACAATCTCTATTGTTTCCTGCTTGCTGCAGCAGTGTTGGAAGCATTAGTGACAGTACTAGAGCGTTAAGTTTGTATTTAAATTGGTGTTAGTGACAAGTTTTATTCTTTAGGCACAGATAACACATTTAACCTAGATGCCTTGTATTTTGCTGTCATTTTGTTTGCAGACCGCTCTCTGAATTTAATTCAAATAGATCAGTTTTCAAACAGGTACTGTTGCTCACAATAAAACTGGGACTTTTTATCTATTATTATTCAGTTTTCATTTTTACCTCCAAAAGCAAATGTCAATCATTTCTCCGCTGAACTTATGAATTCGGAGCTTGGTATCTTAGCAACGGCCTCTGATCCAAGAAATGAAATGGGAACGAAAATCATCCTTTAGGCTACTTGGAGTCACATTGACCAGATTTAAAAGGGCCCTATACAGTGTATTGAAAATATTTTACACACCACAGACTCGCAAGCTTTAAGAAAAAACACAAAAAAACTTTTATATTGATACTATAGCATACAATATCCAAATAGTGAAATAAAAACATCAGTTTTTAAACGTGTTATTAATTTATTGACGAAACGTTTTATTAATTCACATACCGTTAAATAGAAAAACAGGACATCTGCGTCTACCTACCTAACGTTACCTAAAATGCTCTTTTGGGCACCATTGCATGCCCAAACTGTTGTCAAAACCCCTCGCCTTGTGATGCACAAAAATGTTGTTTAAATTAGCAGCTGACTAGATTAAAAAGTTGGCGAAATTAACAATGACTGGAACGATTTTTGTTTTTCAGTAGATAGCCTTAAATGTTGAAAATATGTTTTTTTCCTCACAGAAGGTTACATAGGCTATCTGTGAATATTAAGAACAGCCGAACCTAAATAGTAGCCTACAATATTTTCTTTTCAGGTTACTTCGTCTCTTTAAACTTCAGTCGCGCGCTTTACAGCCGTCAACCGTCAAAAGTCACTTTAAATTTAATTCCGCGCCAATTTTGATGACTGACATGAAATGAATGAATTTAGGTGAGGAAATGTTTTTTTTGTGTGTGTGTACCGTTTATCAGCTGGTCATGTGGTGAATTGTTTTCGTTTGTTCGGTTTGAGAAAACGTTTAAAAAGTATTTTTTCTCATATTACAAACATCGTTCCGCATTAATGCCTGTCATGGACTGTATATTTGAAATGCACGTTTTTTTATATAGTAGGCTATGTGAGCGATTTATTTTATGTTGAGTATTACATACCCTCTAACCTAGATTTGATATAATTCCGAACTGATCATTAGAAAATGTTCATTCAAAAAGTAAAACATTTCAAGAAAATGTAAGAAGAAATAAAAAGCTTTATCCTTTCCTTGAACTCCCTGGAGTGCCTTCAGGGCCCCTCAGGGGTCTATGGACCCCTGGTTAACCCCCCCCCCCCCAAAAAAAAAAAACAACAAAAACAAACAACAACAACAACAACCTGGCTATAGATTATTAAACCTGGCAAAAAAAAAAAATTTGCAACACTCTTTACTGGTTATATAATTTGTATCTAGGTTCTATTGCATAATATGCTTTTTCTATATTTATTTTATAGCATGTTATATTATTTATGAGCCCTGCATAATTTCACTGTCATTGTGTTCTGAATGCAGGACAAAGAAAGTAATGTTAAACCTGAATTCAGATTGCCTTTTAAGATCTTCTATGTAAACATTCTACAAATGTTCATCTATTTATAGCTGCACTTGAGTAGCTCTGTGAATGATCATCAGTACAGGAGCCTCACAAAGATAAAATATCAGCTACATTTAAGCAGATTGTTAAATAAAATAGCGAATAACATCATGCTGAAATATCCAAAAACTGTCAAAGCTAGTCTAAAAATGCTGGCGTTTCAGGGTGAAATCAAGCTGAATTCACTAAGATGTGTTATTCTGTGGTTTTGCAGGAAAAGGAGACCTTGGAATCAGTGATAAAACACGGAAATGAACTGACCTCAGATCAGGTGAGTGATTTGGCCTTGTCATGCACTCTCAATATGACCTTGACTTTCATTTTGCAGGAGGTTGCATGTTTAAGAGACAAATATGTAACCGGTTCTTTCACCATTGCTGCATATGTGACTTGTAGGGGTAGTCTTTTATGTCCTTTATGGGCAAGTATTAGTGAATAATGCATGAATAACCATATATTATTTGCTTTTAGAATAGGTGATTGCCGGGTAATGTTCATATTTCAAGTTAAGCCATTTTTTTGTCCACATATTCAGTATTTATACCAAGGGAACCTTTCTGGTAAGATATTGTGGTAAACTGTCTTCCGCGTGACATCAAAATGGGTTTCTTTTTCCCAAAAAATGCTGGATGGCAAACATAGGAGGGATTACTATGGCAACAGCGTTTGCCCTTGTTCATTGGTGGTAAGGAGTAAAGCAGACTTATGTCACATGACTCCAGTCAGAGCCATATCCTGCAAGGCATTGGCTTACATGTTCATTTCAATGCTCAAATTTATGTTTATGTGTTACCCAGGAACAAGGAGACAGAGGTTGGCGTGGGATGCTCTGCGTTTCGTATTTTCTTCCATTAAGGACCAATACTTTTTTTCTGCTTGGATTTTTGTAGTCAAAATATATATATATATATATATCATTCACTGCAACTACAAATATTCTTATAAGACCATCTTAAAGTTGAAATCCGTTGCTCAGGATTATATTAAAGGATATAATTAAACATTTCTCTGTGAATTTGATCATGGTAGTTTATTTTATCGCTGTTTTGAACCATAACAAGTGCAATGCGCATCTTTACGATCTTGGCAGTATAGCGCTTTACTCATTCGCTCGCTCTCTGATCCAATTTGTTTCCACACTGTTGCCGGACAAGAGATGGGAAGGCCGTTTGTGTGATCTATATTTTAATTCTTTTGTTCAGAGCCTTATCCCTTTAAAACATTGCAGGAGTCCCGGCGGCGTGTGTGTATATAAGGTGTGCTCATGTGGAAAGGCTATGAGGGTGGTTCAGTCCTTCACCTTCCTAATTCCCTTCTTTCTCTCCTCCCCTACCCCCCTCTCCTCCACCTAAAGCCCTCTCTCTAACCCTCTTCAGAGTCGCACCCTCTCTCTTTCTCTCCCTTCACAATCTCAAGTCAGAGTTCAATGGCACTTTTTTCATTCTGTCCTTTTCTCCAGCCCCCCTCCTCTCCCCAACTCTAGTGGGTTTAGCGAGATGGGGGCAGGTACCTTCCCTCCCCCATGTGAACTTTAGCTGCAATTCTCCAGGCACACATGCATTGTGAAACACAGATTGAAAAAGAAATGAGCACTTTTTTTTTACTCTTTCTCTCTCCTTTTGCCTTAACACAGAATTCTCAAACTCACCCACTCTCTCCCACGCAGTGTATTCAGTGCGCTAACGCCACCACAGCCTCATTTTATGGCACTCTTGTGAAGGCAGTGTGGCGCAAGTAAGTCAGAAAGCAGTCCATAGAAGTACTAGAGTTCATATAATTTCATATTGTATTGTGCTGGGGAGATATGGAATATATAGACTATGGAAGTCTTTTTACCGTTGGAGATATCCTTGAGATCTTTTACCCTTGACAGAGAGAGAACTATTGTATCCACTACATTTCAGTGGAGTGCAACAGTCAGGTTTCAGACATAACTCATTCATTTTCTCTATAGGGAAAGTGATTTTTAATGATAAATAGACCTGCTTTGAGGTTGTTAATCGATGGTACATGCCTTTTGTTCAAGCCATCTTTTCACATTATTTCAACTTATTTTTAAAAGAAGCTATTTTAAGGGATAGTTCACCCGAAAATAAACATTCTGTCGTCATTCACCCTCCCTCAATTTGTTGTTTCTTTGTTCTTTTGCACACAATAAAACAGTATCCAAACAGTTTATGGTAGTCAATGACTTCAATATTATGAAAAGAAAATACTATGGAAGTCAATGGCTACCGTCAACTGTTTGGTTACCAACGTTCTTTTGTGCTGAACAGAAGAAACAACTCATACAGGTTTGGTACAACTTTAAAAACTACATTACGCATTATGCTGTACATTACCCAAAATTACACCAATCAGAGAGCGCCACCATTATCATAAAGCGCTGCAAATGACATAATCAAGTCAGTCTTCCTCTCTCAAAATACTGAAATATTTGTATGCATATTTTGCAAAAAAATACTTAATATATTGTTTCCATACAGCCAAAACTTGAATAGTTTAATATTTTACCATTGTTTTTAATTTAATTGTCATTCACAATGCTTCATGGGATTGTAGTTCTTTAAATGCGTTAAGTACACAGTCCTATACCTTTTGTCTTTTCTGTCTGATTTTTAAATTAGTTTTTGCTTTAAATAAAAGTTTGTAATGTTGTAATTTACCTTGTAGCTTGGTTCATGGCTTATAATGCTTTAACAAATACTTAAAAAAAAATCCCTATTGAAAAATGAATGGAAAAATACTTCCAGCGCTGTTGAAAAAGTTGGCAGGTGCTAATGATGATTTGGAGGCAACAAATAAGGGTTACGCACCAAAACACACATATACACAAATAAAAATAACAAAAGCTGCGACTAGAGTGGCAACCTTTTGAAGTATCCCTAATTGTACATATTAGTACCTTTTGAAAAGTACCACCTCAGTCACAGCTTTTGTACCTTTTATTTTTGAGAGTGTATGCTATTGGTGGAAGGGATAGTTTAAGGGCATTAAGTTGTTTAGAGAAAGAGAAGGCAAGTGAGTATATTTTTCCTCATCTTGTAAGCCAGAAAAACAGTCTGTGACATTGGCCTAGTTCTAGATCATGATCGCCCAGAGGAAGAATTGAATTGAGGAATCGGAGACAGAGGATCAGAGGGGACTTAGCACCCTGTGGCTATGAACCCCCTCGCTCCATACCAGCTAACCACCTTTCACCTTCATCCTGTGCTGTTGCTTCCTATTCGTGTTCCCGGACGAGCCCCCACTTTTTGTTGAAGAACTCAATATCGCACACGCAAGGTTCGATAGTTCAATGCAAAACAGACTTTCTGAAATGATGCATGTATGAGAGGGAAGAGGCAGCATATAGAAACAAATTCTCCACGACACACGCATGCACAGAAATCTATAGATTTTTCAAGATGTTCTGTCTGTTGACTTGCACCATTACCATTTGTAAATGCCACGGAAGATTGCGCTGTTAGTGCAATGCTTTGAAAATGTATCAGGAATTATTGATATTCAGTTAGAATGTGTATGCCACACACGGACTGAACCACTGCCATCAAATGTTTATGGGTAAACTTGGGATGGGAGAAGCAGGAAACCCCTGATTGCAAGTGCTTTAGATCAAGACAATTTTCTCACTAAAAATTATTATTGTTACTTCAGTATTACCTTTGTATTTTGTTTAGGAGAAACACTCCTGGTGCAAACTTTGCAGCAATTACAAATTGTAAAAATTAGTATTGTATTATTGTAAAAATGACAAATGTTTCATGAAAATACTTCTATTTCGCAAGCATTAAATATTAAGGTGTCCACAAAAATATTAAACAACTGTTTTCAACATTGATTATAATTCAACATAATAATGATTTAAGTACCAAATCAGCATATTATAATGAAGGATCATGTGACCGTAAAGACTGGAGTAATGAATGATGAAAATTCAGCTTTTCCATCACGGGAATAAATTACATCAAGAGAGGTATAAAAAAACTTTTATTTTAAATGTGAAATAATGTCACAATTAATTGTTTCTTTTATTGAAATAAATAATTCAGCCTTGGTGAACACAATACATCTTTAAAAAAAAAAGTAATAACTATTAGCCTACTTTCAGATGATTTCGCTTTTGCCTTAATGACAAAATCCCAGGAAAAAATATCCTACAGGATTCCAGTGACAGAGGACCTCAAGCCATTTTTGTGAACTGCTTAGAACACCTTAGCCAATACTGGTAAAGTTATCCATCCAGCTCTAATATTGTGAACTGCTCAGAACACCTTAGCCAATACTGGTAAAGTTGTCCATCCAGCTCTAATATTGTGAACTGCTCAAAACACCTTAGTCAATACTGGTAAAGTTGTCCATCCAGCTCTAATATTGTGAACTGCTCAGAACACCTTAGCCAATACTGGTAAAGTTGTCCATCCAGCTCTAATATTGTGAACTGCTCAGTACACCTTAGCCAATACTGGTAAAGTTGTCCATCCAGCTCTAATATTGTGAACTGCTCAGTACACCTTAGTCAATACTGGTAAAGTTGTCCATCCAGCTCTAATATTGTGAACTGCTCAGAACACCTTAGCCAATACTGGTAAAGTTGTCCATCCAGCTCTAATATTGTGAACTGCTCAAAACACCTTAGTCAATACTGGTAAAGTTGTCCATCCAGCTCTAATATTGTGAACTGCTCAGAACACCTTAGCCAATACTGGTAAAGTTGTCCATCCAGCTCTAATATTGTGGCAGTTTTAGGGTTTGCATTCGCAAACAACAGATATTTCCCTCAGAAAACATACAAATCTAGTTTAATCTATCTAGTTGCGGGTGTGAAGTATCTTACTGGTGATTATACTATCTATATTGGCATCACAATGTTGCATTCATCAACAGAACAGCATTGCGTCATAAACTTTACTTTTTGTGTATTCATCTGGCTGAAAGGTTCTAAGCGACAATTTGCTTAGAGATTTATGCAGTGGTTTTCTCACCGTTGTATAGAATGCTGTGAACCAAACCAAATTGTGGATATATTACTCATGGTTGTTTTGATTTGTTTCAAAAGCCTCTGGTCTATGAAAAAAAAAACAGAAAGGAAAATTCTTTATAGATTGGAATTCATATACAGGGCTCGATAACTCGCTTTGTCTGTTCATTTGAATTATACCCCCTGCATTATTCGCCTTGATAGGAAATAAATCTCTTTAAATGAATGCGCTCAAGGGGGTTGCGTTAAAGGGAGGGTTTGTTGGTAGCACTAGCATATGCAAACATAAATTAAAGGCTATATTTCTCGGTAGAAAACAGATTGTTTCTTACTGCTTAAAAGCTAAAAAAGCTACATTTTCTCACAGTGGATTGCTTAAAGTGGCTACTGTGTGCTGGCAATGTCCAACGCGGGTGCAGAAATCGGCAGATTTTTTCAAGAATAGAAAAGCTAAGCTGAGTAAGGCCACTGTGACATTGCCATGCAAAACACTGCTTCAATAGTGAAGTGTATTTATGAAGATGAGGGTGGTGGTGGTGGGGGGGTAAGGGAGAGGAGGGAGGGCAGTTTAGAGGGGGACGTTATGAAAAGGCAGCAGGCTGCGAAGTGAATGGGACCGGCGAGGAGGGGGGCGGCAGGGTCCGCGCCTCCATTTGTTCAATGCAACGGCCAGAGCAGCTGTGAAAGGAGGTCTCCCCTTTTTCCCACGACCCAGCAATGGGGAAAAACAGTGCCCCGAGTCTACCAAGGTCAAGTCACTTTGCTAATATATACACTAGGCTTGTGTATGCGGACAATGCATACACACAACTCATTTATTTGGTGTGTGCACACAGACAGACCCTCACTCATGTGTACACACAGCCACCTTCAGACTGGGGAGACGGGGCGGGCAGCGAGAAAAGACCCTGACTCTAATTTCGGTCACTTTGGGGCCATTGTCTAGTTCTAGACCAAGAGTCCTAGATTCTGCAAATCAACAAGCTAGTCAGGACTTGGTGAACGCACACGCTCAAACAGACTGTTTGATCAGTCAGAGATCAGTCCATTCCCTAAATATAGATAGATAGATAGATAGATAGATAGATAGATAGATAGATAGATAGATAATCAATGGATCGATATTCACATAGCTAGATAATCAGCCAGATGGTAGACTGATATATAATAAAATCAGTGGCTGGAGAGATAAAGATGACGTTAAGTAAATAATCAAATAAATGGATTGTATTCAGATAGATGGTTAGATAAATCAACCGATAGATAGATGATAGATGATAAATGATCAAATGCATATAGGAAAAATACATATTCAGATAAATGATAGTTATTCAGAACCAAGTTTTAACTTTTTTATAACCTTACATTTGGTTGTTAAATTATAAGTTAATAATAATATGAAAATTAATATTAATCAAGCATGTTAACACTGAAAATATGACATACTTCAGCTTCATTTTTTTGTCAGTGTAAAACCTATTAAAATATGAATTATAAAAAAAAATTGTGAGCATTTTTTTTAGTGTGTTTTGTTGAAACACCCATAAAATGCTTAGTAGTTTTAATTGCATGTTTGTTTTCCCCCTTCTGTAGAGCTCACCCGTCTGAATACACGTTTATGACCCATACGTGCAGTCTATTAGCGAATATGGACCCTGTGTCTCTCCCGGGTTCGTCTTCAACGGAAGGTGCCATCTTGTTAAAAGCGAATTACAAACTCCACCACTGTGTCACAGTCTTTCTGCCTCTCCCCACCTACATTGTGCCGTTTACACTCCTTTATGGTACATTTGTCCTGCAATAAGCCCCATTCTTTTGATAAACAAGCACAGGCATTGGCATTGTCTCTCTCCTCTTGCCTCCCTCTCCTATTCAGAGGCTCCTGGAGTACAGCAAGACAAAGAAGAGACTCACTTAATTAGCTGAGCGAGAAGATGCATTGGGGCAATCACCCAGCACAATGATGGAAACGTAAAGCATGTTAATTCAGCGTGGGGTTGTAGCAAGGTTCCCGGGGCCCAGAATAGCCTTTTGTTTAGTGCCTGGCTGGCGTAATAGATCAGATGTGCTTCAATTAAAACCTATGTTCCGAGCTTCCTTTCAAGAAGGTGCGGATGCATATTTTCTTTGTTTAAGAAACCTATTCTAGCATTGTTTGAGTAACTTGCAGATTTTGGTCTTTTCCTCATGCATTTGTTATTTTATGGTTTCTGAAGAATTTGAATATTGTGAAAGTGACGTGACAGCTAAGTATGGTGACCCATACTCTGAATTTGTGCTCTGCATCTACCCATCCAAGTGCACACACACACACACACACACACACACACACACACACACACACCTGGAGCGGTGGACGCCCGGGGAGCAGTTGGGTGTTCGGTGCCTTGCTTAAGAGTCTCACCTCAGTGGTATTGTGGGTGGAGGGAGAGATGGACATTAACCTTTCGATTATGAGTCTGAATCTCTTCTATTAGGCCACGACTTCCCTTTTATATAGTGTATGACTTATATTTGTTTTATGGTTGTTTTTTGTGTCTTTTTGCAGCTTGACAGCCCAAGTCTTCATTTGCTTTCACTAGATGGAAAAGTGCATCTAGGATAGTCCTCAAAAAAGAAACTTTTATGTTTCACAGCTTTTTTTTTTTCAGTATTTATAATATTTATTTATTTTTTGCAGAAATTTCGGCATGTGAAACATTTCGGCCAAAACCGTACAACTTCCTGAAATGTGTTGTATCGCATGCGATTGCTCAATCAGTGCTTTACCCATAGAAAGACGTCAATAAAACCGCTTGTAAACAATATGGCACATAATGTTACATTTACCTCAAAAAAGCCATTCAGTGTCCATAAACTCAAGAGCATTTTGCTAAACATATGCACTATACTTTTTTTGTATTTTATTTTATGTAGGCTAGAACTTAACCTGTTATCTTCATCATTTAATGCATATTTGACCGTTTTTTTTATTATAGCCGTTTAAATATTTATATTTCCAAAAATTGTAGTAGTAACGTAAATCTATCTATTAAAGAGCTGACACAAAAAATGCCTTGTGTGCAATTAAAATTTTGCAACTGTTATTATTGATTATTAAAAACTATTATTAATTTATTATTAAATAACATTAGTTTTGGTTTCGGTTTCAGTTTTCGGCCAAGTTGCAACCTGAATTTTGGGTTTCGGTTCAGAATTTTCATTTTTGGTGCATCACTAAAATTTAAATATTTAATTTATACATAGTTTTCAACAAGAGAAAGATCAGTCCACTGCATACATTTTTCAAAAATTTTCAGTTCTAGTCAGTATTTTGGTCTTTTGTGCATTATAATATGGAAGAAAAGATCTGTCGCTACTTCCGTTTTGGTGCAAATTTAAGGCTGCAGTCCGTAACTTTTTTTGGTTAAAAACTATCCGAAATCAATATTTGAGAGTACATAACAGCCAGTGTTCAAAACTATGGCCTACTTTACCCCGCTTAACAACGGTTAGTTTATAATAATGTTTTCTAATTTGAGTGGTATGGGTAGGTTCTTGTGGGAGAATCGAGCATGACACTGCATCATTACGTCACGTCTGTTAACATAAAGAAGTTATCCCGGCTTCTTGGCTATCGCACGTGAGGATCCTGTAGGTGCCTTTTCTCACAGCAGCTGGAATAATTAAATGCATCATTTTGATGGCGGATTGTAATCCAGAAAGGATTGTGTTTATGAAACGCATGTTAATGAAATTAAATTATATTCCAGTTTTACATCTGCTTCTGATTATAGATAGCTTGAGATTACACAATATTTGTATTTTAAAGAAAACCAGTTCGAACGAAGGGAGCATAGTTTGCTTTTTGGGTTCAAATCATTTCTTAATATGAAATTCGAATGGCATGACAATTAGATTAGACTGTACAGAAATTGAAATCTTCATGCCAATACACACTATGATGTTGTTTACATTAATAATTTGAGAATAAATTATAACAATAATAATAATTTGCACAGTTTGATGTGATATGAGCTAACCGATCATTAGATTAAATCACCTTTGGTAGCACGATTTATTGTAATACTTCATTGTATTATTGTAATAAATCCTCAGTTGGTCAGAACAAATGTGGCAGACTTGTTACTTGTTCAGATGAAAATTCTTATTTGGGTCATATTTTCCAAGACGTAGGCTAGAATCTGTGATTGCGAAGTATACTAAACATCCACACCGGTGCGGTTACTGACAGCAACATATTCAGCTCAAAACATTAGATTCATCCGCGCTGAAGCCGTGCTGACTTACAACCCCGCGCACAGAAGATAATTCTGCAAAAAGCTGCAATTCCAGATTTTCGAACTTACGGACTGCAGCTTTAAATTTACACTGCAAAAAATGTTTTATAATAAAATACTTTTTTTTTCATGTATAATGCAACCAACTTTTTTCAGTCATATCCTTTTAATTGGCTAAAACGGCATTGTAAAGTGGCAAATTTAGTCAATAATATTCAATATTGTTATTGAAAGAGCGTATTCATAATGTGATTCTGACTGTTTCATGCCATTTTGTGCAGATGTAAGTTGTAATTATATTTATGTTGTGTAAATATCTGATTATTTTCTCTTAAATAAAACATGCAAACATAAGTAAATTGTTTATTCGTTGTGTAGTTACTCACTTAAATGATCCTCATAGGTAAATTTGTTTGAACAACCAGCCTGCACATATCAACACTGGCTCAACCAATGGTGTGAGTCTTGGGGCGTGGCTACCCTTTGGCCAACCAATAGCAGATGAGGCAGATGAGGGGAGTGGTTCCAAAAACCAATCTTTTGTTTATTTTAAATTAGTTTTATGGCCGATGAATGTTTTTTTTTCATAAAATGTTTAATTATCGTCCTGATACTGATATCGCTGACTGCCAAAAAACATTCCATTTTCACTCTTGACAGTATTTTGAGCAATTAATGCTGCCTTATTCTTGTGATGCAACCTTCCATGTATGATGTAGTGTTGTGATCTGCTGTCGCCTCTTTTCGTAAATCTATTTCTGTTGAATTGAGTGGGAGGTGTGATTGTGTTTGGGCGTGGAGGCTTATTCAGGTTGCTTCTGTTACAGTGGCACCCCGAGGCGGTTACTTTCATGAAAACAGATAAGCTCACCATGAAAATCCCTCTCTCTCTCCCCACCACCACGCCGCACGAGTACCACCCGAGCCTTCTCTTCCTCTTTCTGGAGAGTTCTTTAACCTTGATGAGTGAGATGGAGGGGTCAGAGAGGATAGACAAGTGACTGCGCTATGTTACAGTGTATGTATAGAAAAAAACCACCCCTCCTCCCTGTCAGGATCAATACAGCTAACAGAGAGCTGGGCTAGTCAGGCTTTGAAGGTGGTGGGTGTAGGAAAGCTCTACTGAGGGCCATAAAGAGTCTTAAGAGCCTGGTATAGCACCACTGCTTTCGGTTGTCTTTACCTGTGGTCATTGATACCATATTTGTGAGATTTAACAAGCTTTGCGGTCAAAGCTTCATGTCAATATCTGGTCATTTGGCTCTGCACTACTTGAGAAGATCTGTTTTTGTGATCTGCTTTTTTGTGAGGTGTGCCTCAAGGGTGTATGTGTTTGTTTGTTTATTTTTATTATTAACTTTATTAATATAGCCTTATTTTTCTCACACTGAATGACAAATGTGTTGCAGACATATAGACGGCATAGTTTAAAGTATGAAACTGTTGTAGTTCCATAGATATTTTATAAATTTGTTTCCGGAAATATGCGTCATAGACACTGCGTTATTTTCTTCACTGGCACTCAGATCCAGACCAGACCGCAGATAGAGAAAATGTGGTAACACTGCAGTATAGTGACCAATTCTTATTAGCATGCCTGTTATTAAGATATTTGCTGTTTATTAGTACTTATAAAGCACATATTCTGCATGACCATATTCTACATCCCTAATCCTACCCAATACATAAACTTAACAACTACCTTACTAACTATTAACAAGCAGTAAATTAGTAATTAGTAATAAATTAGTAAATGTATTGAGGCAAAATTTGTAGTTAATGGTTTGTTAATAACTTAAAATGAAACGTAACCAAAAATATTCATGTTTTTAAAAGGTCTTCAAAAAACATTGGCTTCCATAAATTTCTTACCCTGCCTTTAATATTTGGTATGTCCACCTTGTGCTGCAATTACAGCAGCACATCTCTCTGGCATAGTGTCTAACAGAGGTCCAGACTTTGAGGAAACCAGGGCATCATTTTCAGTGTTCCATCAGATTTATTCTATAGCAGGTAGGTCTGACAATAGTTAGTTTTATGGGTATTGTAATGGCATATTTAAGAGGTTTCAGTAGTTTTTGTTGAATTGGCCAAGTTTTCTAACAACTTTGGCCATCACTGTATGGTCAGCCCATCATTATCACTAAATAAACCTCTTCAGAATGAAACTTTGGGGATCTAGGTCTCTTTTGCGACATTGACCGGCTAACTGAGTGTAACGGATGTATGCCAGTAAGGGCTGTGTGTAAACTTGGTAGAGCGCCCGCCTCCCGCGCCGGAATCCCGGGTTCGAGACCGCTTCGGTGTGATGGTGTGGACCCGGGGGGTTACATGTACATTATCATTATTAGCCTTCACTAATCCCGCAGTGATTTGCCTCTCTCCGGTGGTTGAGACGTTCTCTTGCTTATGAGTTCTCCACTCCCCACTTGGCTTAGGTAATTGAGTTGAGTGAGAAGTTAACCACCCGTCTCAATGGCAGGGAATCCTGGTGCCCCTCCCTCTCAGGAGGGATCACATTGTCCAGCCCCTCTCCCACCGGTGTAATCCCTTCCATCGGGACAAAGGACCTACCCACAGGCCACAGAGGTACATTAACCCACCAGCCAGCGAGCCCTCTAACCTGAGCGGCAGAGCCCCGTTCATCCAGCCCTGGCTAACAGCTACCTGGCGCTCGGCACATCAAAGCCAAGAGCTGAGCTCGTATGTGCTGTTACGGTAATACATGCGGGCCTGGGAGACAGTCCGTGGAGATGAAACGACAGTGGCGAGGAGACCCACTGATGTGCAGAGTGGAACAGCTCCCCTGTGGTCTCCGTAAGGAGTTAGAAAAGCCAGAGCGGACGCTGGTTGGTGCTGTGATCTATGTCGCAGCGCTGAGGGGATATCTGGCCCCTACATCAAACATCTTGTCCCAATAATGTGGCCTGTTATCAGAGCGAGTGATGCCCACAGCTTGTCTTTAGCTGACTGTGTACTGTACTGTGATCTGCTGTAGTTGAGCTGCATTTTTTGTGATGTGGAGATTGTCAGACATTCAATTCAAGATTATTTGTATAGCGCTTTTTATGATACAATCGTTGCAAAGCAACTTTACAGGAAATTAATTATATATTGTAGAAACGTAATATATTTAACTTGTGGCAAAATTTGTTTAATTCTGTATGCTGTCTGAGGGGTTAGCATCATTAGCATGATGATTGTAGCGTGATAGAAGATTAGTTAGGTACGCAGGAGCAAAACCTTTAGGGCCTTATAGGCAAGTAATAATATTTTGTAACTGATACGGAACTTAATAGGTAGCCAGTGCAGAGACTTGTAAAATTGGAGTAATATGATCATATTTTCTTGACCTGGTAAGGAACCCAGATTTTTGACTGTTGAGGAAGTAACAATAGTTGAAAATTGTGATCCAAGAGATTGTGTACTGTTTTTGGTCCAATAAGTAATATCTCTGTCTTATCTGAATTTAATAGGAGAAAATTATTGGTCATCCAATCTTTTATATTTTTAACACACTCCGTTAGCTTAGATAGTTTAGAAGTTGAATGTGGTCTTGTTGAGATATAAGTTGAGTATCATCAGCATGACAATGGAAATTAATCTCATATTTTCTAATAATATTACCAAGGGGCAACATGTATATTGAAAATATCAGAGGACCTAGGACAGATCCTTGTGGTACTCCATATTTTACTGGTGATAATTGAGATGCTCCCCGTTTAAATAAACAAAGTGGTAATCGGACAGGTAGGATCTAAACCATCTTAAAGCCTGCCCTTGAATACCTGTATAGTTTTGTAATCGATCTATGAGTATGTCATGATTTATAGTGTCGAACGCAGCACTAAGATCAAGTAAAACTAGCAACAAGATGCAGCCTTGGTCTGACGCAATTTGTAATTTTAACAAGTGCAGTTTCTGTGCTATGATGGGCCTAAAACCTGACTGAAATTCTTCATAAATATCATTTTTTTGCAAGAAGGAGCATAATTGAGCAGACACAACTTTTTCTAAAATTTTAGACATAAACAAAGATTTGAAATGGGTCTGTAATTTGCCAGTTCACAAGGATCTAGTTTTGGTTTCTTAACAAGAGGCTTAATAACCACCAGCTTGAATGGTTTTGGGACGTGACCTAAAGATAATTATAAATTTAGGTAGAATTTAGTTTAATTTAACTTGTTACTTCCGGTTTCTTTGTAATTAGCCTATATGTGTTCCACATGCAGAAGAAAGTTGCACAAGTTTGGAACATAGTAATTGATGACAGTTTGTTTTTGGGTGAACTGTCACTTTAAGTCTCTCTCTGTATATTAAAGGGACAGTTCGCCCAAAAATGAAAACTCTGTAATTAATTACTCACCCTGATGTCGTTCCAAACCCGCAAAACCTTTATTCATCATCGCAACACAAATTAAGATATTTTTGATGAAATCCGAGATCTTTCTGACCCTGCATAGACAGCAACGCAACGGAAACGTTCAAGGCCCAGAAAGGTAGTAAGGACATCGTTAAAACTGTCCATGTGACCCAGTGGTTTAAACATAATTTTACTTTTGAAAAGGAATAATTGTTTGTGCGCAAAGAGTTCTTAATTTAGGTTTCGAAGATGAACAAAGGTCTTACAGGTTTGGCAACGACATGAGGGTATTAAAGACAGAATTTTTGGGTGAACTGTCCCTTTAAGCTAAGTATTAAGTAGTTTTAAATTATTAAATTGCATACTGCAGTAAACATTCCGTTACATTTCAAGTGAATGCATTAAAATGTAAAAAGTATAATTCTCACACCAATATTGGTGCTAAATCACATTGTGCTTCTCCTTCATGGGTTGCAGTGAGATGGGGGCGCGGCCTTCCCTGCTGCCCCGCTGTCAGTCAGAGACGGAAGAGGAGGTGAGGTTGCCATGGGAACACATGCTTTGTGTTAACCAGAAGGGAAACAAACAGTAGCGTTTTATGAAGTAATGCTCTTGAAAAGCAGGCTTGGTGTTGTGCAGAAAATGCCTTGAAACCGGAGATCTTTTGAAAAGTGTTTGTGTATATACGTGCATTATTTGTGCAGGGGCAAACCTGGTGCCATTTATCTGTGTGCACGGATGCTTTTTCAGTTTCGTTTGAAGTTGTGTTGTAGCATGGAGAGAGTGGTCATAGATTTTGCAGAGATCTTCTTAAACCTCTGCAGCATTGTATAGGATCTCACAAGGGCAGAAAAAAGTGAGGCTATCTTTGCTATGTTTTTCTTTATTAAAAATCGTTTTTGGCAAATACAGTCCTTGGATATTTTCGTTAGTATTTCACACTGGAAAAAATACCAAGTGTACTAATATTAGAGGAATAGTTTGAAAAATTATATTTCTGTCATTATTTACTTAATTTTGAATAATATTTTTGATGCTCTTTTACATACAGCTAAACATGCATCCTGTCCACAACTGACTTTAAGCATCATAAAAGTAGTCCACATGACTCATTTCCAGTCTTTTAAAGTCATAGTATAGCTTTGTGTAGTAAAATGACTAAAATCTAAATCATATTCATTGATAATCTTTCCTTCCACTGTAGTTTTGAAATCTCATTCATGCTCTATTTTAGTGTTAACTGTTCCTTTAAAAAATATATAATATAATTTGAGATGCATCGTAATACATATATTCCTCATATAATATGTATATGTAGATAAAACGCACAAATACATGTCTATTCCCATTGAAATATTTTATACATTTTGGTGAGTTCTACAAAGCTACTTGTTAGAATACAAGTGCAAAGAATTTCTGCCATGCATTTAGGATTTGGTGGAAACAAATGGAATTAAATGAGTATCAAAAACGTATCAATCAACCTCTAATCTGAATATGCTGTGTTTACAAGCTGCAATATCTTGCCTGCTAAACAAGTATCGCACAGTTCGCCCCTCTCAAATCATCTTTTCGCCGCTTCCCTCCTCCTTTCTGTCTCGCTCCCCACGTTGACACAGAGGAAAGATGGGGGAAGCTGGTGCGATGAACATCTCGCGTAGTTGGATATCAGCGGCGTACCTGATCTCGACTGTGAGGCGACTGCAGCAGCGCCCTCCCTCTTTCGCTCTCTTGTATTCTCTCACGCTCTCCCTTGTAAGCTCCCTGAATATTTTTATCCATCCCCACACAGTTTCATTGTTCCCCTGTGCTTTGTAACTATGGCAGGCATGAAATGCACCTAAACGCAGAATCCCAGCCCCAACCTTCCTACCCGTCCCCTCCGCCTCCTTTCCTCGTCTCCCCTTCAATAATATTTATAGTGCAATCTTTTTCTCACCCCCATCTTCTTTTAAGGGATTTTTTTCTTTCTCTTATTCACAAGTCCAATGCCATGCACTGGCCCCTTCCAATCTCCCCTTTTTTTTGCTCCAGCCCTCTCCCTTCGAGCTGACAGATACACTGTTCTCTCTTTCTTCGCCTTTCACCTCCCTCCACCCGTCCTGCCGGCCCGGCACAATGCCGACGCTTTCTCCTGCGGCCGGCCGAATGCTGCCCTGAACTAACAATATCAGCGAGGCTGTCTCAATGCCAGGGTGCCTTATTGTGTGCTGCCAGAGGGGTGTTAACACCCATGCCTGGACCCAATGAATAGTATTATTGTGTCTGAGGCATGCAGCTCACCCCCTCGGTTGCACCCGGTCTCCCAACTCCGAAGCGGTCCCCCATTTTTTGGCACTTAACCCACTTTAAACCAGTGTCATTTTGAGGCAAAACTTTGAGCACTTTGCAACATGCAGAAGTGTCATTTAGATTTTTTTTTGAAGTTTTGGCTGCCGGGTAAATAGGAACATTGTGGGATGGTTTACAAGTTTCCCACAGTTAAGAAAAGTTTGTAGATATCATAGAAATAATGATTTTCTGGCCATGGAAATTAATACATTTGTGGAAATTTGTGAAATATCTAAATGCAAGCAAAACTTATGGATATTTATTAGTCAAGTTAACCATTGTTAGCTAAGGTTTTTCACACTTTAAATGGACAGAGAGACCATAATGGAATGTCCTTTTGAACTAATTTGCATGACAACGGTTCATTCTGAAATAATTAAAATATTTCCAGAGAACGCCAAAGCAAAACGAAAATAAGAAAACATTCTTCTCATCTGTGATCTGTGTTTACAAGTAGCATAGCCTACTTAGTGCCTGTTTAAAGTCCTGGTTTTGTCCGCTGTATGGGGGAAGCATCAGCATAGGGGCTCTAAGTGCACTTGGCAGACGGTTTCTTTTAGCCTGACATCCTTAACTCAAAAAATCTCCTGCCTCAGCTTTTTTATTCCAAGGTTAGAAAGTTCACATTACTAACTGAGAGCAGATGCCAAAACATTCACCTTGCACATCTCCCTGATCAAAGCTGTGGATTGACATTTGCAATGGGCAAAATGCTGAAAGTTAAGCTGAACTTGTTTTCTCTCTCTCCCTCGCTGTTGTTTTGGCAGGAGTCAGAAGACGAGCGGAGAGTGGGAGTAGTGATAGTGGTGGAGGAGTGAACCCGGAGCAGGTGAACACAGCTGCGGACCGCCATGGGCTCTCTTCCATTGGTCCCGACTCTCTGTCTTCGGGTCTCTGAGAGACGGCAGGGGCCATCCAGGGAGCGTCAGTGTGGGCAGGCGAGGCAGCTCGCTTTCCCCGCCGGCTACCGGCTCCTCGGCAGCGAGGAGGGAGAAAAATCAATACTGAGGAAAAAAGCTGCCAGGGGTCGCCCAGCGACTGCCTCCAGCCATGGAGCCATGGGAGCCCAAGTGTTCGGCTTTTTCTCTCTTGCAGCCCAATCTCAGTCAAATCGCATCAGCTAAAGAGAGGGCCAACAGCCTTGACGCTCTTCCTGCCACACTGAGTGTGTGTGTGGTTCTGCCAGAGGGCCTTTCCAGGCTCGGCATCACTTGATAAAACTTTGCCTGCTGGAGAACGAGTAGAAAAAGAATGTCAAAGGTCTTTCTTTCCCCCATCTTTTATTCCTTTTTCGCCATGAGTGTACATTCCCCCTGACTGTTGTAATGAGTGCTTGACGGAGATCTCTTTTACGCTAAATCAAGAGGTCTTGTTTTTTTTAGTGGTCCTCCGCTTAAGCATACACAAAGTGCTCTACATCTGATGGGCCAGGATGAGAGAGCAGTTTGAATCCTTTTTCCACCTGGTTTTACATTATGTTTTTTGATGGATGCCACTATTTGAGAGGCTCAGAAAAGGACTTGGCCTTGATTTATAAGTGAAGCATTTGGTGCTTACCCTTCCTGGGAACTTTGTGACCGCTTTCACCCTTGACCGTGGCAAATTATGGGGATCGAATTATACCAAATTATACCAATCGAGGACAGTGCAAGATGAAGTTCCAAAAAAGTTGCTCCCACAAGGTAGCAGATCCATTGCGATGTGGACAACTGAAACACGGCCTGAACTAGATACTAACTATTCGAAAAGTGGAGTGCTGGTGGCAGTGGATAGTTCCTGTATCCTTGGATGCTCAACGGGAAGTCGAATATGGTAAGGAAATATTTCAGTAATATGTATGCATGGGTTACATAACATCAGCTTTTGTAGTTGCTGGTTAAAGGTCCTGATTTGTATTATGTAAAACAAACAAAGTGCCAGACGATTTTATAGATGCCCGCCATCCGTCTCGTCTCCACTGGGCAGAGCCTTCAACAAAATGGCCGCTGATGCCTGCCAGCTGTCTCCCTGCCAAGATGGCGGCACCTTAAACGCTGCCCATCTGCCTAATCAAGGGCGACTATGTAGATTCCAGATAATTGCATTTGCATATGCTTAGTTCCCTCGCTCTTTATTGGCCGGGCCAGTAATTCATGCTGCCTTTGCAACACGCAAGGCATATGTGCCTGTTTATTTGATCGCTTGTATCCTTTTACTGTCTGTCTTTATGTTAAGCTGCGTTAGCGTTCTGTCATTCGAAATGGGAGAAAAATATGGAGCTAACACACACAAAGCATCTGATGCCTGTGCCATCTGTGACATCTGCGACTGGGTAGTCTAGCTACGTAAATCCCTCACTCGCAGGGCCCGTTTCCAGACACCCTCCCATAATGACCTCATTAGCATGCACCGCACTCCTCACTGTAGGCCCTGGTGCACTGCTGTGCCGTGGGACCCGACAATCCGCGCCCTTCACACAAACGCTCGCTGGGCAACATTGTGTTCCTCCTTACAATACAGAACTTCACACTTGTTTTTTAACAATCATGTCAGTGGAGCTGAAGATCTGAAAGGGGCTTAGGCTGTTAGCCTGCGTGCTCAGGGAGATGTCTGTGTACTTGTGCTTGTTTTTTTGTTTTGTTTTTAGACATGCCAATGAAGTGGTTGTTCGGTTGAGTCAGATTTTATTCATTATAACTTTTGTTTCAATAGACATGCTGTGTTTACGAAAACACACATACCTAAAAGTCCTCAATAATTTAGCTTGAAATTGTAGCATCATAGGCGAAACCAACTAGATCCGTTTAGAATTCATAAAAATTCACACTACTTGGTGAAATGGTAAGAAATTGTAAAAGTTGGCTTTTACAAAAATGTACATCCCAAAGCCTAAACTTTGTAAATATAATAGAAAAAAACAACCATAAAGTAACCCCTTGAGCCAAGTTGTAGTATCTTGCAATTTTGCCATCTCGTACAAAATATTACAGTCGTCATCATCAGAGTTTTGACTAGATTTTGTCTTTAACCACTTTGTTTTATAGCGATAAAGGGTGTTAAAATCTGACTCTGACCATATGGAAGTACAAAACGTTCTCAAAGATTGTGTAATGGTGTGTACACCCCAGATGCAAAGAGAATATTTACTCACTCCAGTTTACTTGAAGGATGTTTTTCACATCACTGGCGTGAATAAAAACATACAAACAATAATAATAAATAATAAAAAAAACATGTCAATAAGCTCTTCACTTATTGGCTTGCGAGACAAAGCTCCATGCAAATTTTCTGCTCGAGTTGAAATCTTCAACTTGCGCGGAAGATGCAATTGAGGTGAATACCGCACATTTGTGGCAGTTGCGTCATCCAATTTGCATTTTTGCATTGACTTTGTATGTAATCTACTCCACAAATAATTAAATTAACTTTTGATGTTCATACACCATTACAATATTTACATGTAAGTGTGACAAACCAAAACAAGAGTAGAATAAAGTGCAATTTGCTCATTTATTTTGGGGCACTGTTAGGGATAACTCAGTTTAGTTGCTATGTTGCTTAGCAACCATAAACAATTTAACAGATTAATATTGAATTTTCATAGTTTTTTTAATAGTTTCATAGCTTTTTTACACATTTGAGCTCATCCAACCAGAATTTATAGTGATCAATTTTTAAACTTAGTTTGTATCGGTTTGACTTCGTATTTTTATTTATTTTTTAGCTTTTTTAAAACTAGCATATTGGAAACTAGTGACGCTAATGTGCCGTTAGTGGTTTGGAATAACAGTTTCTCATATTGGTCGTTTTGTTTGCGGTTCATAAGTGGAATGTGTCATGTGGGTGGGGAGATTTGGTTTAAATTGGGAGGAGAGGGTAGTTCAATTTTGGGGTGGGTGAGGGAGGGTGGCCTATGCGTCTGTCTGGACAAGTTGATGTCTAAAACGCATATTCGCAGCAGAGTGGCATGTCTGGGTCAGTCAGCCTGTGTTCGTTTCATATTTGCATATTTACAACAGCTGGGGAGCCCATATGTTTAAGTCTGAGCCAGACAAAATTATATATAGCCTGACACGCTAGCAAGGCTACCGCACCCCATGGGCATGGCCCCCCCCAAACAAATATACACACACACACACACACACACACACACACACACACACACACACACACACTGCAAATCTTATGCCATTCAAGTTCTCTTCAAAACACAAAAACACCCCCCCTCAACCTGGAAAAAAGGAAAACCAAAAAGCTTTTATGCTAATCGCAGCGTTAGCCATGCGTGTTAGTACACTAGTGCAATTATGCATAATTCAGCACAAAGCTAGGCAGGGAGGCGGAGTACAGTAAATCCTGTTAGTAGCCTGCAAAGGCGGCAAAAGAATGGAGGGGATGGAGGGGTGAGTGTTACGCCCATCAGGTGCCAGAATAAAGGCCACGTTTTCACCAGGACCCAGCGATATGTTAACCTCCCACTCCTGCTGTACAGGTTTAGACTTATGGTGGACGGCACAAGATTTAGGTGTCACAAGCTGTTGATTTGTTGATAGCTTTGTCCTGTCTGTGCGCTGTTACTTTCACATTAAAGGATTAGCCACTCCAAATTTGATTTCTGTCATTTACTCACCCTCAAGTCATTCCAAACATCCCAAACATTTACAAATAAATGACTTTGTTTTTGTTTGAACGACATGAGTAAATTATGAATAAAAAATTAAAACAGGTCTTTAAATTAAATTATTAGACCTGCAATTTTTCTTGTTTGTTCTCATAACATGAATTATATGTTATATAATTCTACATTCTACAATATTACAGCTGCATTTGTATTATCTCTACTAACACCTAGCTACCAGACTTTAGTTGTTCTCACAACATGAAACCATATTTTATTTTATTTTATTTTCAGAACCTTTCAATGAAAGGGTTAGAGTTGCCTTTATCAACAGCTGCCGTGCTTCAGTTGTTGTTCTCATAACATGAAACCATATTTAATGTTTTATTTTTTTTAATACTTTATATTTTATTCTATTTTATTCATTTGCATTTAGAGCTTTTCAATTAAATTATCAGTGCTACCTTTTTTATCTGTTGTAATGGCTATCAGGCTTCAGTTGTTCTCACATTCCTTCCGGCTGTCTTACATATCCCCTTGTAAACCTTTTACACTTCTACCTTGAAGGCTTGAAAGTCTGAAAGCTTAATAACTGGGCTGAACTATCTCAAACGAGTGGCATCCTGGCTCCAGCGCTATATAAAATATGACAACATAAAAAATCCCTTCCCTGCCTGTCTGCAATAAGCTTTTCTCCAATTCCTGATTAGCCTTGAAGAAAATATTCTTCCAGTCGGACAGTATTTTTTTTTTTTTATAAGTGCTGTAGCATCAGTGTTGTGGCTCCCCTCTGTGCAAAGACGGGCTTATGTTTAATGTTTTAAATGTTAGCCGTGCTTCAGCGCCGTCTCAATGTTATGAGGGGGTTTCTATGCTCTGAGTGCCCGCTGCTTTTTTTTGCTTTGTTATTGATTGAATGTGGTCCACCCACAGAAGTAATAGTTGCTAAAAGCATTTATTGGCACTGCTCAGTTCTGCCAAGTGATATGCAGCTTTAATTTATTTGATTTGATTTTATTCCACCTGTGATCTGACAAGTGGCTAGCCAGCTAAAGACTTAAGGGAACATTTACATTTATGCGTTTAGCAGAGGCTTTTATCCAAAGCGACATACAGTGCATTCAGGTTATACTTTTTTTTGCAGTATGTAAACGCAACACAATTATATCTGTGTATTCAATAGCATATTAGCTCGTTTCATAATATTTTTGCAGATTTACCTTTTACCACAAAGTATTCATTAACTTTTTATATAATAACTTTCAGCATTTAGCATGTTCATGAAAAGCTGACCTCAATAATTGATTTTGTTGTGAAAATGTATCATACTAGTGATCTAAACTGTTTACTTCTTAATGCTTAGCATTTTAGTTTTAAGGAAATTAAATTTATACTACTTTTTCCATTTTTAAAGCTAGCAACCTACTAAGTAAACATGTTATCCTGTGTGCATGCATATTAGCAGCTCTTTTATAATGTTTTAGATTTTTTTTAAAGATAACTTTATTTGTTTAATAAAGCTGATTAGCATGTTAGCACCTTAATACCTTCTAAGTTGCAGTGTTTATAAAAAAATAAGACCTTAACTGTTTTTAAGGGTTAAATTGTTGCTTACTAATGGTATAACGGTTTAGTTTCTAATGACTAGCATTTTAGCTGCTAAAGTATATGACATTCAGTCTTTTCCATTTTTTAAAAGCTTGCAACTTACTAAATGTCCATCAGCAGCTCATTTAATAATAATTGAATCTTTTTAAATATAAATTATGTGTAGTTGTTAATAAAAGCTGATTAGCATGTAGCATTTAACATCAGATAACTAATTATTTTTGTCTTCAGTTGTAGCATATTAGTCTTAATTGTTTAGTTGCTGATGGGTTTTTCTTAAAGCTAGTAAATTGCTAAATGGCTACCTAATATGATCCATATTAACATCTATGCAGCCTACAAATAAGCAGCTCATAAAAAAGGATATTTGTTCAGAATCATAGAACATGTTTAAGACACATCTGCATGTTATATCTAATTAGCATGTCAAAGTTTCACTCTTTATTTAGTTTGAGTGCTAATAAGCTATTTTCAAGATCAAGTACAATATACCAGCATTATTAAAAGCATAAAAATTGTGCTTTATCTTGATTACAAAAAAAATCTACTGGCCCTTTAAAAATACTCTCGCATCAACCGCGGCTGATTACTGTCGGAGAGAAAACAGGCGTTTATCCAAGTCACTGATTATGTCATTTTTAAGCCCCCAAAACACAGCGCTGCGTGCGGAGTGTGTGGGGCGCGGAATTATGAAGCGAGGAGTGGAGTGTGTGAAGGAGAGAGCGGGAAATGGGAATGGAGTGCTGTTTGTATGATTAAACTGTCGGCTCGGTGGCACAGGCCACATTGAAGAGCCGGGCCTGAGATTTGACCGTAATGAAAATGCCCCCGAACTGCACCCCCCACCTTTTCAAAACGTTGCTTCAGACTGGCTTGGCTCTGTCCATATGCCGAGAAGAGACAGGAGACGTGGAACAAGATAGACAGACAGCAAGAAGGAGAGGGAATGAGAAGGTACCGTTCCGTAGCAAATGGTTTTGTGGCCGCACGAGATGTAGACAGATGTAGACAGGAAGTGGAAGGTTGGGCTGAGGGTTAAAAACTTCAAATTAGTGTTGAGTTTGTATGCTGTATCCTCATATCTTACCATTAAAGGGATAGTTTGTTATTTACTCACCCTCATGTTGTTCTAAACCTCTATGACTACGTCGAACACGAAATAAGATATTTTGAGAAATTCCTTTTTTGTGCATAAAATGGAAGTCAATGATCCAAAATGTTAAATGGCTTCCAATGTACTTACTGTAATAATACCTTCTTTTGTGGTCTGTGTAAGAAAAAAAAAAGTCTTGTAGATTTGGATTGACATAAGGGTGAGTAAACGATGACAGAATTTTCATTTTTGGGTGAACTATCTTTTTAATGTTTTGTTCACACTGCGTACAAATTATATTTGGTTTTAATCCAGTTTTTAAGACTGACTTTCCATATTGTATTTTTGCAGATTATGAAATATGATGCATTTGTTTGAGTTTTACTCTGTTCTTGTTAATCATGACATTTTGTTGCAGTGTTATGGTGCGTACACAACAAAAGCTAATTTAATTATTTGCAAGGGGAGATTACATACAAAGACACAAATAGATGTGCAAGTTGAATAAATGCTGATGCAAATTGGGTGATTTCAATTCACAAACGTGTGATATTTGACTCAATTGCTTCATCCACGCAAGTTGAAAATTTCTACACGAGTGGAAAATTTGCATGACACGCAAGCCAATCACGTATTGACGTGTTCGGTTTGTCCAGTTGTCTCAGAAAATATTGGAAATAATAATTATGTTTTTATTCATGCGAGTGACGCGAAAAACATCTTGCTAGTAATTTAGAGCGATAACGCAATGATTCAAAAATTATTAAACTATGAACACCATTAAACTCACAAGGAACATGAGAGAACATAAACAAGCCGGTTTGCATTTTCCTGCATGTGTCCTAAACTACTTACTCATTCACTATATAGTGAATGTCACACAGTCCAGGAAAGTGATGGGAAATTAGTGTATTCAGAAAAAGAGCACCATATGAAATTGCAAATTTAGTTGCATTTAGTATTTGAATTCCAAAAAAATGACTTGAAATGCAATGTGAAATTCACACTGAGATGCATTTTAATCTGATTTCACACCACATTTGGATCATGTTCATAAAAATCAGATTTCATGTGTTTCTTGTTTACAAACTAAACTGGTTTGATTCAGATATACCTCCAAAAAATTTTTGCTGCTTTCTGTCTAAATAAAGCTTAAGATGATACATAAATGATCAAAGGAAAGTTCACAATAATTGTTCTAATTCTATGAGAATAGAGATGTCCACACCACAAATTTAACGATAATGACACAGAGGAACAATGCCAATGGATGGAATTTTCCAGTTAATGAATGATGGAAACTTGCCAGCCAATCAGAATCCATCCTGCTTTAAAGAACTTGAATATTTAAAGTGGCAGATGATAAAACTGTACGGTGTGCTTATTATAAACAGAACATTATTGTTTGTTGATGTGGATGCTAATATAGTTATCTTTACAGTTCTTGGTGTGAATGGGTACACCAAGCACAGAAAATATTACTCTCCCCCACAAAGACTGTCTGAATATCGTCTCGGTTGAGCGTGTGAAAGAGTAAAAGTGTCAAATATTCAGTCATTCGCTGGCTAGACAGCCCAGCTGCTCTATTCAGCTGCAGGTGAGGAAGGACTCTAGAGGTCAAGGTCAGGGGGGGTTGTTGTATGGTCAGACGTCTCGCTACACCCCAAATCATATTTGACTGGCAAATAGGGGGGTGCTTATTACGGCGGATTCTTTTCTGTGCAAGCCTGGCAACTGTATTTTTTCAACATCTGTTCATTTACAATATCATCGGCTTGTTTTATTAAAGCCTATGGGCATTTATTTCTGGCATCGGTCGCAAGGAAGCAACATCGGTTTCGCCGCATTTGTTCCCGCTGTTCGTCTCCTACTTGTAAACGATGATACCCCTTTAAGAGGAGGGCTTTTATTCCTCTCAACATGTTTCTTCAAAGAAACCTATTTTCTGAATAGCGGACGAAGACACCAGCCCACCATCTAGAAGATTCCATTATTCATCTCCACCTATGCTTCATTAGCTCAGCTGAAAAAGTGAACCAACCCCCCCGTTCCAGCGTCTCAATGGACCGGTCCCCATCTTTCACAGAGAGCCCCCTCTTCCTTGTCCTTCCCCATTCCCCTTAATAGTCTCAGCTCGCGCTGAAATCAAGCCTAGAAACACTGCTGTTGTGAGCCTCTCTCCTTCCTTCCCCCTTTCCAGCTCATTCTCTCACCTAGCTCACACACGCATGCACAAACACCCACCCACTGCTTAAATCCCTATCAGCATGTCAACAAAATGTCCGCCCAGCTGGGGTTGACACTCGCTCGCCTCTGGAGCTTCACCTCCTCCTCGCTGACCCCCCTCGAACCCTCATGTTCATTTGTTCTAGAGCTGCTCGCGGACTCGAGTGTATGATGGTAGTTTGTGTTTTAAAGAGTTATTGGTTGCTGTGCCAGTCATCAATATGAGGTTTAACTAAAACATGTCTGATATTATGCTGATAAATATCAATGTTCTCAACTGAGATAAGAAAATTAGAAAACTCTAGTTGTTCGAATGGATTTTAAATATCCATATAAACATTTCTAATAGCTATGTTAACAAAAAGACGATACATACACACATACATATTTAATTATTTTTACACATGGATATCCTTTTATGAATTTGTTTGCGTGCTGGATAAAATTACATATGGATATATTTCTTCCTGATCTGGCACTTAATAAATCCATTGGTGTTACCATGGTGCAATTAGATTTGTTTCTGTCAAATTAACAAATAATTATCTTATTATTATTATTATTATTAACAACAACAATATTTTTGTTTTAGACATTAGACATGTTCAAATTAACAAATATATAAGACAAATTAACAAATAATTGTAGTAGTTGTTGTTGTTATTAATAATAATAATAATAATATACATTTTATGTTTGTTTAAACATTAGACAGGTACACATCAACAAATATATTACACACTAATGAACAAATAATTTGTCATGTGTATTATTATTATTATTATTATTATTAATAATAATAATAATAACAACAATCTTTATCTGCTATGTTTTTTAAATATTAAACAGGTAAATTAACAAATATATTAGACAAAAATGTGCAAATAGTCACGATTTATAAATTGTTATTATTAATTATAACAACAGCAACAATCTTTTTATGTTTGTTTAAATATTAGACATAATATGTATGTATATATATGTATGTCCACAGTGTTCCTGTGACTCAGTGGTAGAGCATTGCGTTAGCAGCGCAAAAGGTTGTGGGTTCAATTCCCAGGGAACACATACTGATAAATAAATGTATAGCCTGAATGCACTGTAAGTTGCTTTGGAGAAAAGCGTCTGCTGAAAGCATAAATGTTTTTATGTAATTATATATGTTTATTTGCATTTGCAGAAATGTGGCATATTTCAGTCCTATAAAATTACTTCTGTTGATGTTTCCTAGTGTAATAATTTGGTTCAGTCATATTAAGAGGTAGTTTTGTCTTGTACCATTATTATCAGTATTACATTTTTTCCGTTTACCTGACAAAAATATACGTTTTCAATGCATGTACATGATGCACTATTTGTGTTCTTGCATTACCTTCAACTTTGCCATTTTATAATATTCTAATGCATTTGCCACATCCTGTCCTGCTTAGCAGCACTTTTCCCATCTGGATTGTTCTGTTATGATTACATAATTATGGGATTGCAGTAAGATTGTGACACTGTGGTGAATATGTGGCTGATTCAGTCATGATGCTGTCTGATATGTTTGTATATTCTGATTTTTTTGGACACTGTCTTGCTCAGTGAAGTCTCAGCGACGCTTAGTATCTGCCAGCATAGCATAATTTGCATGTAAATGTATTCAGATGAAGGCAAGCATGGAGACCACCAGCTTAGCTGGTTCTTGTTTACCATAGTACAGGTGTCTGTAAAAATGAGTCTCATCTCAGCAGTAGATTATGAGAAGGGAAAAAAGGTCTGTATTGCCAGAGTAAGTCACATAAACCCCCAATAAATTGCAACTGAAAGTAATTACATTCATCTAATGCACTGTGATCCGCACTGAATAATGAGTTTCTATGTTTGGCTCACGGTATGTCAAACCCTGTTGTTTTGCATTTCAGACAGGCACATTGCAGGCAGCCATAAGGAAGTATCCAGGGGTCCTCATGCTGTCAATGAAGGGAGACGGGCGAGGGAGGGAGCGTGATGGTCTACCGTACAATACTGGCTGTGTCTGAAATCTAAAGTGAATGACTAAACAGGCAGTGCTTTGTGTATAAAGGTACCTCCAAAGGAAACTTTGTACCGTAAGATCACATCCAATGATCTAAAACAAATTCAGTTGAACTTTAGAGATAACCAAGCACATTTTTTCGTGTGAAAACGTCTCAGGTTACGTATGTAACCATGGTTCCCCGAGTGGGGAACGAGACACTGCGTCCCCTAGGGGTCGCTACGGGGAACGCCCTCAGCGTGACTCGGTCTGAAGATACATATGAAAAAACACCACCTGATGGCCGGCGACAGCCCATGACGTACCACAATATAAGTGCCGCCGGGAGGATACATCATCAGCTTCTTCGTCTGAAGCTTGCGTCCGAAGCATGGCTCAAAGCCCAGGGGACGCAGTGTCTCGTTCCCCACTCGGGGAACCATGGTTACATACGTAACCTGAGACGTTCCCCTTCATGGGAACTCGAACTGCGTCCCCTAGGGGTCGCTACGGGGAACGTTATACCCACTTCACCATGCTGAGGGGAATGCAAGCCAATTTCGCAAAAAAGGCGAGCACTAAGCCAACTATACCCGGCTTAAGGAAGTTTCCCCCGGGACGGCTGATGGCTGTCAGTGATATTATCCCCTTCGGCCAAAGGCCCGAGCTGCGTACTCTAGTACTTACCTGTTAGGCGCCGGGATTACCGGGCCTAGGGTAGAGCTCAAGGTCTTGGAATCAGAAAAGATTCCTTCAAGGGGATATGGCCAGGCACCTGGCTCACCAGGTCCTGGCCGATCACTCAGGGGTTACCACCTGCTCTCCCAAGCTTACTGAGGGAACTGTCTCAACAGACCTCTTGGTAGTGTACACCCCCTTTCCCTTTTTTTTTGGACCCAACATATATGGGACAGGGGAGCGGGGCCCAAGGCACAAACCGGGGCTTTAACCAGCTCAAAAAAGGGCACGAAGCAGTGCGCGTAACCCTACCCTTACGGGATTTTTAGAAAGAACGCAGAATCTTTAATGTGCGGACTTACCACTAAGTGGATTTTAGAAAAGTGCCCAAAGTCTTGCGTGTGCACTTATTAGAACGTTCTATGCCTTGGAGCGGAGAACTACTCATTCCTCGGAGTGAGAGGGAACTCAGACGCTCAGAAGGGAGCGGCACGCTCATAGATGACCCTCTGGTTGAGGGGAGCAATGCTGGCTCGTCCAACAGGCGAGCGACCTATCACAGAGCTCTGGGGGGCGGAGAAACTCGGACGCTCAGACGGGAGCGGCATGCTCATAGGTGACCCTCTGGTTGAGGGGAGCAGTGCTAGCTCTACCGACGGCGAGCTCTGGAGAGCGGAGAACTCATTCCTCGGAATGAGAGGAACTCAGCTACCAATGAGGAGCTCTAGAGCGGAGAACTCACTCCTCAGAGTGAGACCTATAACGAGCTCTGGAGAGTGGAGAACTCATTCCTCAGAATGAGAAGGCACTCCGCCGCTCAGAAGGGAGCGGCAAGCCCCATCATGAGCTCTGGAGAGCGGGGAACTCATTCCTCAGAATGCGAGGGAAACTCCCCGCTCAGCAGGGAGCGGCATGCTCATAGATAACCCTCTATAGTGAGGGGAGCAATGCTAGCTCGACCAGCAGGGAGAGCGATTATCATAGAGCTCTGAGGAGCGGAGAACTCATTCCTCAGAATGAGAAGACACTCCGCCGCTCAGAGGGGAGCGTCGAGCCCAACCATGAGCTCTGGAGAGCGGGGAACTCATTCCTCAGAATGAGAGGGAACTCCGCCGCTCAGAAGGGAGCGGCATGCTCATAGGTCCCTCTGGGTGAGGGGAGCAATGCTGGCTCTACCAACAGCGAGCTCTGGGGAGCGGAACACTCATTCCTCGGAATGAGTGGACATTCAGACGCTCCGAAGGGAGCGGCATACTCATAGGTAATGCTGGCTCTACCAATAACGAGCTCTGGAGAGCGGAGAACTCATTCCTCAGAATGAGAAGGAACTCAGACGCTCAGCAGGGAGCGGCATGCTCATAGATAACCCTCTATAGTGAGGGGAGCAACGCTAGCTCGACCCGCAAGGACTGTGGCTACTTATGTTGGAAAGCTAACCTGGTTCAGGGCAGGCAAACTGTCAGGCTAAGCTGAGCTCCTCTAACACTGACCAATAGGAATGCACTTATATCACCACTGACTCTCTCACATACTATCATAGCCATGCAGCCTTTCTCTTTGGTTTTATAACAGCTGTACCTTTTAAACACATTCAAATCAAATCATGACAGCCATAGTTGATTTCCATAACGCCATATCCGGCCCGCCATGACTTTGTACCATGACCAAGCAGACTAGACGTTGCGCACTTATGATTAAGCAGGGTAAATCGTTGAGCTGTCTGCACCTCAATCCCTAGAGGTGATTTTAAGCACCCTAGACTAGAACCAACAAGCCCCCCACCCCCACAGGCCTGGGGTCAATCCCAGTGCCCAGACAGTCCTTCCCCTGACCCCTGTCTGGCTCTAGGCTCGGGGTCAAACATCACGGCTGATAAAGTCTGTTTCCCCGCCCCTTGAACCTGCGTGCTGGTAAACACACTCGTGCTGCGGCGTGGCGGCGGGAGAGCTGCACACACACAGCGTCATCCCTGCACACGTGACGCTAAGCATCCTATCGTCTGAATGCTGTCAATCAATTCTCAAGCCCCTCCCCTCTCAACCGAGTCTGCGCTCAAGCCACACCTCGTTCAGACGCTGTATGGTGAACAGCTTGGTGATTTGCAAAAAGATGGCGATATGCTATAAAAAAAAAAAGTTATTATAGGAAGTACATTGTGTTTCTTAAATGTAATGAGTGAAAGTGGTTCTGATTCTGTCATTTTTTTTCATGTCTCCTCAGGTTTTGGACTAAATTTCGATGCCAGGATCACCACAGACCATCAAGAGGAGATGTTTTGCCTTTTTTTCTTTAATTACTATACATAACTGTTTTTCAGTAAGACTGTGTTGTTTTTGTTGAATCTCTTTTTTGTCATCAAGTAGGTATTTTTGAACAATAAATGGTAAGTACTTTTCTTTTAAAGATTTTAAATCTACAGGACTAAGGACCAGTTAATAATAAATGAGACTGACTTACTGCCAGTTTAAACATTTTAATTGAATTTAGTCTTGAATAGACAGACAGATGGATATTTATGTAGATTGTTAGTGTTATGGAACCGGCGAGACATGAGGCGTGCGGATCCATTTGCAAGGCTTTTATTCGGGACTTGGTCTAAAAACAAGCATGGTTCATGCAATGGCAAACAGACACAACACAGGCAAGACAAAGAGCAATCGTTGGGCAAGCGTGGGTCTTCGATCGGCGAACGATATTCAACAGGACAAGGCAGAGAGATAATCCAGGTACACGGGCAATAGTCCAAGCAAGGTGCAAACAGAGTCTGAAACAGCAGGCAAAGGGTTAATCCAGGAAACACAGGCAAGAATCAAAACGGGCAAGGCAAGGCAAGACTATGATAACTAAGTGGGCTCCGTTGAGTTGCTATCGCTAGGAGAGTGATATACGCTATACAATACTCGGCACTGAACAGGATCTGAGTGGGTCTTATGTAGTGTGTGTAATAGCTATAGGTGAGTGTGTGATTGATGACAGCTGTGTGATCAGTGCATTAAGAGTGTATGTGCAATCAGTGCAATGGGTGATGGGAACTGTAGTCAGTAACTGTAACAGTTTGTGTGGTGCAAGAGTTCATGTGGTGAGCGGGTGACCTCTGGTGGTGAGTGGACGGAAGCTCATAGACCGGATTTGTGACCGTTAGATGTTCAGATAGATATTCAGAGTTGGATAGATATTAAATTACAGAGTATTATAGAGTTGGATAGATATTCAGATATATAGATATTCATATAGATCTATAGATATTCAGATATATATTCACATAGATGGATCGATATTCTGATATATAAATATTAATATAGATGGATAGATATTTATATATACAGGTACATCTAAAAAAAATTGAATAACAGGAAAAAGGCCAATATTTTTTGTTGCTCATTTCAGAAAGTGAAAACCATATATTATATAGATGCATTACATAGAGTGAAATATGTCAAGCCTTTATTTCTTGAAATTTGGATGATTATGGCTTACAGATAATGAAAACCCAAAATTCAGTGTCTCTGAAAATGTGAATATTACATAAGATCAATAAAATTAAACAGAAATGTCAGGCTTCTGAAAAGTATGTTCATTTCTATGCACTCAATACTTGGTTGGGCCTCCTTTTGCATGAATTACTGCATCAATGCGGCGTGGCATGAAGGCAATCAGCCTGTGGCACTGCTCAGGTGTAATGAAGCCCAGGTTGCTTTGATAGCGGCCTTCAGGTCATCTGCATTGTTGGGTCTGGTGTCTCTCATCTTCCTCTTGACAATACCCCATAGATTCTCTTTGGGGTTCAGGTCAGGCGAGTTTGCTGGCCAATCAAGCACAGTAACACCATGGTCATTGAACCAGCTTTTGGTACCTTTGGCAGTGTGGGCAGGTGTCAAGTCCTGTTGGAAAATGAAATCAGCATCTCCATAAAGCTTGTCAGCAGAAGGAAGCATGAAGTGCTCTAAAAGTTTCTGGTAGATGGCTGTGTTGACTGTGGACTTCAGAAAGCACGGTGAACCAACACCAGCAGACGACATGGCCGCTCAAATCATCACTAACTGTGGAAACTTCCCACCGGACTTCAAGCAGCATGGATTCTGTGCCTCGCCACTCTTCCTCCAGACTCTGTGACCTTGACTTCCAAATTAAATGCTACATTTACTTTCATCTGAAAAGAGGACATTGGACCACTGAGCCAGTTCTTCTTCTCCTTAGCCCAGGTAAGATGCTTCTGACTCCAGCTTCAGTTCACTCCTTGTGAAGCTCTCCCAAGTGTTTGAATCTGCTTTGCTTGACAGTATTCTCAAGCTTGCGTTCATCCCTGTTACTTGTGCACCTTTTCCTACCCAAATTCTTCCTTCCAGTAAACTTTGCATGTAATATGCTTTGATACAGCACTCATTGAACAGCCACTCCTTTCAGTAATGACCCTCAGTGACTTACCCTCTTTGTGAAGGATGTCAATGATCGTCTTCTGGTTTCAAAGAACAAATGTAAATATTCTAATATTTTGAGATACTGATTTTTGACTTTCATTAGCTGTAAGCTCTAATCATTCAAATTAAAACAAAAAAAACATTTGAAGTGTTTTACTTTACATGTAATGAATCTAAAATATATGTTTTATTTTTTTAAATAAGTTACAAGAAAAAAACTTTTCTTTATGGTGAATATTTTCACCATATTCTAATTTTTTGAGATATACCTGTAGATGGATAGATTTGCAGATAGATGTTCATATAAATGGATAAATAATCAGATAGATAAGAAGAGCTTATTTGCAAAAACGGATAACTCCGTTATCAGTTTTATTGTGTTAGTTAGCTGTATTTCTTTACTTATTTTTACTTATTCTAAATAACCTAACAGCAGTTTGATTGAGATTCATTGGAATGCACAATGAAAAACATGATTTTTGAAAATTCATCTGTTTTTGCAAATTAATTCTTCATATTCAAAAAAATTTTAGATATTTGTATAGACAGACAGATAGATAGATATATATGTATTTACATAGGCAGATACGTTGATAGTTATAGATACTTACATTTGCTATGCTGTAAACTTTTTCCTGCCTAACTGCCTTGAACTTAAGATACAAGTGTTTAAATAAATCCTGAAAAAAATGGTCTTATCTGTGTGATTATTTTGTCTTTTCTGTGATCTTGTGACATTTTTTTCATGAATTTGTAGTCCTTTGAGTAGTGTTTCAAAGCATTAGAGGCACAAATTCCAAGTTGTTGTGAGAATAATATTATGATGTGTTTGATAAACTATTATATAACATATTTGTCCCATAATGAAACACAGCTCTTTTTAAATACCTTAACGGTCCTGTGGTGGTTTTGACATTTTGATATTTTTAATTATTTGGTCATTATAATGCAGTTTAATGCAACCCTGTTACTGAATGATGAGACACCTAAAATTGTGAAATAACATTATTATTTCATATGGTGAATATAAAAAATTCTACATTTTCTACATTATTTTTACAACGCTGTTACTCATTTTGACATTTTTTAAAGTTAAATTATCTTTATTTTAGTTAATTTATTTATTTTAAATGTTTTATTTGTATTACTGCTTGAAAATTATCAAAAGAAATAAAACTCACAATTCAGGGATGTTTAAAAATCTATTTAGTAAACCACCTCATATAATATTTACTTTGACATGACCTCAAGATGACGATAAGCATTTTCGTAAGATTAAATGCCCCCTTACCTCAAAAAAAGAAAGTAGATTTTTGGGGGTTTCATTTGGTATCTTATTAGGCAAAAGAGCCTTTTGTCAGCTTTTCTCAAACTGTGTCAGAAACAGTGAGCTTTCGCTCAGCCAGAAAGTGTTCATTACTTGAGGAATTCAGTTTGCACACACACACACACACACACACACACACACACACACACATCAGTCCTGCTTCCTATTGTTTGCCTTTAACTGTCAGCTCAAGCGCTGGTCCAGTGTGCTCCAGTGCACCTGCTGAAATCTGCCCCTCGGTCACCCAGCCACACTGACCCGGGATCAGGGACAAGCCACCCTGGCCGTGACTCAGCCGCCGGGAGGCCAGACTTTGGCCTGAAAGAAAGCGAGAAGGAGAGATTATCCTATCCTGGGCCGGTCCGGCGGAGGGTACGGTGGTATTGACCAGGAGGGCCCACCCAAGGAGCGCCCATTGAGCCATGAGATGGCCTGATATACATGCTTACTGAGCATGGCAGATTCCCTTACTCTCAACAGGATAAACCCTCACCAGACAAGCCTTTCTGAGAGATTAGGGTGGCAGCTCTTGTCCCCTTGGTCACCCCTCCCTCGGCCATCCTCTGCCCAGAGACAGAGCTCAAATGGTCTGGACGAGCAGCTCCGGTAAAACAGTTCTTGGTGGTCTGCCAAGACATTCATTGTCTTTGTCGGGAGAGGTGAGGAGGGAGTTTGGCTGTGAAGTCCTGCATCCTTTGGCTGTTGCGTCGCATTACATTTAGGCTTATATATATATATATATATATATATATATGAAATTGTTTAGTCATCAAAATCTATGTTAAAACGATACTGAATACAATCACAAAGGTATAATGATAGGAATTATTACGTTTTTGGTGTATTCAATTATTTGACAGATTTTGAGTTGAAAATGTTATTTTAAATGTTGTCGTAAATTACCATTTCACTATGTTATGAATTTAGAAGTTGAAATATGCGTCAGCAATTTCTCTAAAAACTTTTGCAATAAAATTTTATAATGAATGTTGATATGTAATTATATATTTGTAATTGTTTATTACCATTCAATAAATATTTCATTTATTTAGTTTTACTGTTTAGTTTAATAATAATGTTTTATTAATTTTTATTTATTACTATTTTTAAACTATTATAAAATTTTGATTTTTAAATGTTCTTTTATTGACACACTCTTAATAAAACAAGCCTTCACAAGACGAGAAAGACAAAAAACACTTACATAAAACTGTTTTGACATTTTTTGTTGTGACTCTTACTGCTTTCATCTTTGTGGTGGTTAAATAAATGTGTATTCCTCTGAGCAAATTGATCTGAAAAAAAAAAATAGTTTTAAAAACATGTTTTATATACAAGAGTGTTTGTAACGCAGTCTGTGGTGATGATTGTTTTCTACTAAGGAGATCAAAATAACGGAGGCACTTACATCTCAAGGGTTTAAAAAACAGATGAAAGAGTGAATGTCGATTTTGAGATGAATTATCAGTTGCATATAAGTCTCATACGGACCATCAATCAAAACAAGTGATAAAAGGTGAATAATTAAAGAAAATAACTAAAGCATAAAGGCCAAAAACATAAAATAATTAATTATTTAATAAATCTAAAATAATTGTGATGATCTTAAATAGTATATAGGGTAAATATACTTTGTGTACTTTTTGCAATTTTACATTAAATTAAAAAATAAACAGAAACATTACATGAACACAAAAGCTAAGATTCCCCAATTTATTTTCCTATACACTTGAATAGGCTAAAATGTTGCGTATTCAGTTTAAACTGTCATGAGAAACTCCGTTGTTCTCACAAAACAAATAAATAGATAAATAAAGCAAACAAAATCATGACCTTAAATAACGTTTCATCCCCAGCAGATAGCATTATTGAAATTTCAGAACTAAGATGCCCTTTGACTCGTCTGAAATAGACTTGAGAATGAACGAGAGTGCGGGTGGAGGGTCAACATGGGGAGTGTGTTTGCGTGTGTCTGCGCGCGGGGACGGACGGGGGAGGTTACGCTGTGAACTTGAAGAGCAGATTGATAACCATGCTGGAGCTATTGAATTCACACACAGGGAGCAGAACTTTCACAGGACCTCGTCTTTTTTAATGCAAAACCAGTCAGACCCCGCACCCCCGGGGTTCACATAGATGTCTCCTATAGCCCTGTTTTCAATGCACTTGGGGGGGGATTCTTGCATACAACACATATTTATGTCAAACTCTACCTCTAGTTAATAATATGTGTGTATACACATTAGTAACTCGTTTTAGTACTTACAAATGGAATAATGAAGAAGCACCATTGCTAGTTAATGTACACTCTAAAAATCGCTGGGTTGTTTTTTCAACCCAACTGCTGGGTTGAGACCGCTGGGTAAGGGCGTTGGGTTGTTTTCAACCCAGCAGTTTTTAGAGTGTATAAATTAATTTTCCTCAAAAACGAAAGGCGCATCATATCGCGATTATTCGCGGCTACAGTGAGTCCTTATTTACACTATTCACTATTCAGCAGGCCTGACTGTCTTAATTGCAAAATAAAACGTTAATAATACAGTTATTAAGTATTTTAATAAACTATGAAGTATCAGCTACTACTTTTTATTAAAACTTTATTTCAGTATAGCCTATCCGCTACAATCCGCTAAAAGTGTTTTACATAATTGACCAATCAGAAGACAGGACCGACAATAATTCGTTTTTTATGATTTACTAAATTATAACGATTTAATTATGTAGCCTACGATTGTTTAATTAATTTTAATCTGAATGCATGCAGCTGAACTTGAAAATATCAGATATTATGGTATTTAAATGCCATGATTACATTTTAGGTTCAGGGAACGTTTTTATTAGCAACAGCAGTTTATAAGTAAATCCCTATTCTTGTTTTTTTTGCTTTTATTCTGTCCACCTAACCAGTTTATTCGTGATTTTATTCTTTATGTTGATTGTTAATATATCAAATGGCGTGTTTGAATCAAACTGGAGTCTTGTAGTCTGTAATCTTGACATTGTAGAGGAAGGGTCACTCTATTAAGAGCTTCAATTATGTGTCATTTATTGTTAAATCATAAGGGGGAATCTAATAAGAGAGAATGCCGACATCCAACATTTGGAACAATGGTACGGCGAGCGCATCTGATTGGCTGAGAGGAGAGCCAGGCTGCACGCTTCTTCTAATGGAAGAACCAATCACGGTTCATGCTTTGACCCTGAACGCTTTTACTGCACCACCCGCTGATAAGTGGCAATATGCTCTTTCATATAAAATTAACAAGACTGTAGAAACGCGGGAAAGGTGAAAACAGGGGTAGATGCAGGTTAGTGTGAAAAAGCTGGTCGTGTAAAAAGAGATTTGAAAATGACATTTGTCTTGTTGTTGATTTTTCGTTTTCCCCCCTGCTTTTTTTACAAGGCTATTCGTGCCTTTCCATAATGTCGTGCGAGGCATTTTAATGTGGCGACAATTTATGGAAGGTTCTAGTGAGTGGATGCTTGTGAAGCTGCCAAAACGGCCATAATGGGCCGTCGCTCACATATAACACACAGTGCCGCATTTGTTTTATCCTGGACGCCATAGCCAGGCTTTGATAATAAGCGAGGTCCATATATATGTGTGTGTGTGTGTGTTTGTGTGTGTTAAATAATTGTATACTATACTATAAAGTATATACTATAATAACAAACAAATACAAATGCAACTCATTATATAGGCCACACTATAAATACTTTAAAAAAGAAAGACATATGTAGATATTTGTGAAAGATGTTTTCTCTGTTTTGGAGGGATGATAATTTAAAAGCATACCCTATTTATTGCATCAAACTGTGTTAATACTTTAGGCTAGTATAGTTAGGGGTGGATAATTGCATCAATTGTTATGGTTGCAACAATACATTACTGTTATAGTTTTTTTATTAATAACCATTATAGCTTGATCACTTTGTCTAGTGCTCTTGTGATGGTTTTTAACATGATTTCTGAAAAATTGAGAGACTTTACGATATTCACGTTACATCATTTGAATGATTTTTACGTAGAAAGGGTGACAGCGCACCACATTAAAATAAATGATCATTCATGTTTTCATAACCTCTGGCCAAACACCAAAACGAAACTTAAATGAAATCATCTGTGAGTAAGGGGGCCCCTGGTGTTAGGAGGTCCTACGCAGCTGTGTATTCTGCGTATGGAGGATCGGCTCTGCTGGCAACGATCATTTTCACACCACAGACGCTAAAATTCTTGCAACCTGTCTAAACTGAATTATACATGTCATACAGACATTCATATGAGGAGTTTAACAACAAATTAGTCATTCAGAGAACAAATTAGATTTTTGAACATGAAACATTTACCGAGGTCCGTTTTCTCTCTTTGTACTAGCCTGAAGCTCAGCGTGACTTCTAAACGTCTCTCAGATTTTCCTTATTCACGCCTTCTGTAAATTATTCATGCGTCATTTAAATACATGCAAATGAGTTTTCACCCCTCCCTGGTACCCATGGCGACGATTTGGCAAGAAATCAAGCAGCCTGGTAGTTCAGGACAGACAGAAGTTTCTCGTCGTCAACGTCCACCCGCTGAGCTGATTAAGGTAATTAAGGCCTCTGGAGAAGGTGATGTGGCACAATCGAGGGGCACGAATAATTCAACATAAACTTTACGATTCAACACACAATCTCACGATATCAGGAGGTGGCCGAACGTTAAAGAATAATCACAAATATTTGGGAGATTTTAATGTTCTCTATTTTTTATAAATTTAGCTTTATAAAATAATATTTATCATATTTTAAGAAGACAAATGTTTTTTAAAATATTTTGCTTAACAAAATAATGTATTAAATATACATTTAGATATGATTGTGTACTTAATTTACATTTATAAGTAAATAAATGTATTGATTTTTTTTTGTGTGCATTCAGCCTTGAAATAAAAATCATCCTGATTTTATTTAGCCTAACATACATTGACCCTACCCTACAACAAACTTGAATACAAAACACACAGCCTGAATTAGTTACTATATATTTCAGTTAAAGGGCACATATACAGTTCTGTCAAGGTCAAATTCAGGCCAGAATAAAATCAGGGTTTTGCCAACCCTTTAAATTACTTTATTATACTGCCACCTAGTGGCTATGTCTAAACTAACTATCATATAATGTGTCCGGTGAGTAGCGCCATATTTAATTTTTGACAGGCCTGTAAACGAGGCTTTAAGGTGCACTGTTGATTAACAACATACTGACTATTCAGTTGAAGCCTGTCGGTCTGAAAACAGACTTTCAGTAGACAAGAACAATTTAATAAAGCATTTTGAAAGTTGTGAGTTGTGAAAATGACGTGTATAAGGACTTTTATACAGCTCGTGCTATCGTAAAGACTGTAGTCTGTCCCTCACAGCCTCGTTTTCATCCGATTATTAGGCTACTTAGCTGTTATATAGTAAGAGTTACAAATTAGATGAGCATTTTTACAACTACAATAATTTATTCTTTGCTGGATAATTTTTTTCTTTGCTGATCAATGTAAGGATAACTTAACCTTTGCTTCCCCCTAGTGGTGTGAAAGAAGGACGTCGTCTCTTTAAGAAAACGTCCCGAATAAAGTCTTTGACGTGATTTTTCCACTTTACAATTTACGACTAATTAAAGCACATTCTATAAATAACTAAAGTTGGAATCGTGGTTGCACATTTTGCTTGTTTCCAATGGCATGATGTATCTTACATTACACATTCCCCCTAAAATCTGATTTTAATTATTAGTAATAATTATTAAGAACTATTGCATTATTTATTTGATTCATATTGTAGTAATATAAGTTATTGTAAAATAAATATATTCAATTATTAATTAATTAATTGATTATTAATTCACTTGTTTGACGATTTGTTTTGTACTATTAAAAGTGTCGTTGTTAAACTTTTATTTTATTAATATGTCACACAATATATAGGCTAATATGTAAATCAAGCATTTAGCATCCTTTAATAACTACCACCCATTAAAACGGAATCTTCAATTGACGTTTAAGATTATTGTTATTAATTGTTTTAACATTCACTTTAAAACTGCAAATAAGATTTTAACTCATCTCATCTTTCTTGTGTTACTTATGAAATTGCATGTTTAATCATAGTTATATTTTAATTTGATCTATGTAGGCCTGTTTATTTCTTATAATACAGCAACCTTTGTATAGTAATCAATGGTGTTGAATATAGTTAAATAGTATTGATTAACTGAATTAGTTTGACTTATTTTCTGACATGTCATTTATATATATTGCAATGCATCATAATATATCCATTTATTGACATTATCAGGTTGTACATAAAAAATATGAGCTGTCATACCTCAAAACAACCAACAGATGCCACCAGATATCCAAACAAGCTATTCAAACCTGCTAGATTGACTGCAACAATACAACATAATCTTATGTAGGCTGGGGAAATAAATTAATGAAACCAGGGAAAATCATTTTGGATGTTGTCCTACTTTTAAACTAACCCCCGTTTCACAGACAAGGCTTAAGCCTAGTCCTAGACTAAAATGTAAGTCTGAGCTATTTCAACTGAAATAAACTCTAACTGACTGATCTTAAAATAGATCAGTAGCCTTTATTTTGTCTCAAGATGCCAGTAATGTTTTTTTAATAAGCATGTTTGTACAAATTACTTAAATGTCCTAATTGAACTATGGCCTAATCCTGGTTTAGTTAAGCCCTGTCTGGGAAACATGGCCCACATGTAAAAACAGCCTAAGATTTAGTTTAATTTCAAACCACAGCTGAAAGAACAATTTTAAAGTTAAGTAAAGAGCTTTTAAAAACCCTTCTAAAACATGTCAAATGTATTTTATACCCGATTTGTACATTTATACGTTTCTATCTTTTAAATAGCTGTAATATGTTTGTACTACTGAAAATACGCATTGAGTTTGTTTCGGAAAACGATACGACGTCTCCCTATTTCCGTTTGCCGGTGTTCTGCTTCCGGTCTGTCTAAAATCGTTTTTGACATACGCACACAGCGAGCTTGAGGAGTCAGAGTTAAACATGAGCTCCGGTTCGACATGTGCTGTATCGGGCTGCTACAACAACTCGAAAAAACTGAAAAGTTTTCAAGAAAGTAACTGTGAAGAACATCAACAAATCAGGGATGAATGTCCGTGCCCTGCGCCCTATGCCTTACACTGTATACCGTCGAAAGAGGAGAGGAAACGGGCTTGGCTTGCGTCTTTGAAGTTAAAAAACCCTCCGAAGCGAGTGTACGTGTGTTCGTTTCATTTCGTGGATAAAAAGCCCACAGAGCTGCATCCGGATCCCGAGCTCTACCTGGGTCATAACCGCACTCTTCAAAACAGACGGAAACAACTTCAGGAAGCTGACGGACTTGGTACGTTTATGGCATTCAATCATTTCTACTTGATTTATAAGATTTAAAACATTATTTACAAGGCATCAGAGCACCGAGTTTAGTTAGAGCCTGCTTTGAGTAGTCGACGTCGTTCTGTTACTTTTCTCATCGCTCTTCAAAATGGACCAATCACAGTCGTTTGTGATTACAGAAAACGTTTTTAACAAAATTATTTTATTGATATTTGTGCTGAATGCTTACAATTTTTCGTCGGTTAGTAGTATTTGAAATTAAATGTATTCAAAAGATTATACTATTTAATATACACATGTTCCCTATAAGTAAAAAGTTTGATTAAATTTGAATGAAGCGCAATGGAGAATTCACACGAGTGAGCCATAGAGCGCGCCCTTGTGGAACAACTTCTTGTCCCGCAGTTTTGAAAGCGACGTCAATAAAACAAGATAATACTATTTGGCAATTTATCGGACGAAGTCGGGTAAAATTGACCAGATTATGTTGGAGCGTTCTAAAATGTATTTTAAGATTCGTATATGTAAATCACTGTACATTACTTAAAATGTTTTGCCACAACTGTACTGAAAATGTAGCAGCAGATTTGATTTCCATGAGTTTGGTAAGTTGGGTCGAGACGCAAAACGTAAAATGAGTGTCTTGCTATGGTAATTGGTCATTTTAAATGACAATATGAATATTCATACGAAATAAAATATTTTCAAAACTATGTTTTTTGGATAATGTAAAATGAATGTACATTTTCTGTAAATGTGTTTCTTTTTTTACCACCTGTGTCTGATCAGGTAAGTAACCTAAAATCCAGAAGAGGAATTTATGGTACAATTTACATTTAAGAGGTATTTTATTAATTTAATGATTTTTATGTATGTGTGTGTTTTTGTTCAATAATTTAATTTTGAGTACTTTAGCACTCTTTAATTGAACTAATCCAGTTATTTTAATTACTCTATTTTATTTTACAATTGTATAGTCATTAACTTGGTTTTTTGTATTTTAATAAATTAACAATTTGTGTTGCCTGATCATTTTATCCATAAATAACAAAAACAATAATATTGACATCTTTCCCTTTACAAAAATTTACTGTGTGAGGTCTTTTAAAGGACAGTAGTGACATTACCTATAATAACTATTGCATTTAGTTATTTGGTTAGTTATTTTGCATTTGGTTACCGTAGTAAATATTTGTGAAATGAAAGCGTTAGGAGGATGCTCTTCCTCAAGTGCATCTCCTCTTAATGTGGGCCAGTGCGCCAGTGCGCATGCGCGGTTCGGTGACTCGGGTCCATGTGTAGGCAGCGAGGATCTTTATTTGGCGACCGGAGCGGCAGCGGGCAGGGCAGATAGACAGTGAGGGATCCCCGGATAGTTTTACACCAAAAATACTAGTGTAAATAACAACAACTAGACGCGTGGAGGGCCCTCGGAAGACCAATAAGCGTTTCATCTTCTCAGTAAGTTCCTACAAAGAGAGATTGAGTGATAACTGGACGTTTTCAGAGTGTTTTGACTTCACATTAGCTTTGCTAGCAACTGGACTGTTGAGTTAAACAGAGGATTTACAAACTTAACCATCCGTTTCATCAAATAAATTTGACAAATTACATCGAACTCTTTCGATACCGATACAATGCGATGTAATAATTAACTTTAGAGAAGAAACATGTCAATTGTTTTCAGTTTGGGGAAAATAAACTAGTAATTTAGCTCGCCTGCTAATTGGAGTTGATGAGTTAGTCAGCATTAGCTGATGTTAGCCGGTTAGCTAACTAGTTTTGCTTCCTCAGCACTAAACTTACCGGGCTTTATTTATTTAAGAGTTGGTTTGTTGCCACTGAGCTTTACTAAGCCCAAACTCCCTTTTAAACACAAGAAGTTAGGAAATGTTGGATTTTATCTTTAGATCATCTGACAGATAGTGTGTTTTATCAGCATTGGCTTGTATTGGAGTAATGCACAGAAATATAACAGTTTCAGGGTTGTGGGTTTCTTGTATTCACCCAAAATAGTGGACACATTATTTTAAACCTTGAACATTCCATTGAACAATATTATTTTTGTAGGTTTATAAGTTATAAAATGTGCTTATACCTGCTCATAATTGTAACTAGTAGGAAACCAGAGTTGAAATTGCTTAGTTGGTCAGTAAGACCCAAGAAAGTTGAAAACAATAAAGCAAAATAAAACAATTTATTTACTCTAAGGCCATTTTACTTTCACTTTATTTCATTACATTTAACAATGTCAATTTTAATGTGAATCAATCAGTTACTTAATCAAAATGAGTCTCTGGGTTCCCCCCGCTGTTTACAGTTATATGTGTTTACATCATAATAGTGTAATAATAGACATTTTAAATATTATATGCACCAATTATGGTGATGGTATCTCTGTTATGACACGTTTCACATTCTTCCTTTTATGGACCTTTGACACGGACATAATTTATCAGTGAGGACAAACTGGTCATGTGATATTTACACCAGCCATGTAAAAGTGCTCATGTGAAACCAAGACAGTCTGAACTTTCATTTACAGTGAGCCCTGTATTTAGACATTTCAATGGGTTTAAAAGGGTTAACGATAAAGAGTCATTCTGTTTATTGTGGTCATAGGTTCCATCCCAGTTACAGTTAAAAATGTTTCATGGTTCTCTGTTACATTTGTGACTAGTAACGTATAAGTCGTCAGTTCAGAGGTTGAGACCAAAAGCAGGGTTCAAAGTTTCTCTAGTTTAAAAGTTTTCTTCTAGTTGTGTGGCAGTTAATGCATGTCATTGATCAAAAGTGACAGTAAAGACATTTATAGTGTTACAAAGGATTTACATTTCAAATAAATGCTAGTATTTAACAAAGAATACAAAAATATAAATGTTTCTTGAGCAGCAAATAAGCGTATTAGAATGATTTCTGAAGGATCACACAACACTGAATGATGCAGAAAATTCAGATTTGCATCAGAAAAATAAATAGCAGTTTAAAAATATTAAAACAGAAAACGGTTGTTTTAAATTGTAATGATGTTTCACAATATTACTGTATTTTTGATTAAAATGAATGCAGCCTTGAGCATAAACAACCACTGTAGTGTGTAATTGGCAAATTGCATGAGTAACAAGTATGTTGTGTCGATTACCCAAGTAAGTGCGTAATTGTTTTGTAATTATGTTCTGTTATGGTTAATATTTATCTTGTGCTTGAACTCATTGGATGTCCACAAATTGACCTGAGATGATTTTAGCATCTGCGTTGTTTATGAAATGTAAGTTGTTTTGATTCGGAGACTTTGGACTTAGTGTAAAAGTGTAGCTGACCGTCCACAGTTTGTCAGCTTTGATGATGCATGATATCACAATCCTGCTGAAATACTTGAGCCGTTTCTCATGGTGGAGCAGAGGTGTAGTTCAAGGTTGGTCTGCATGGGTGTGGTGGTGGTGGCTTAAGATATTTTGTCTGAAGGATGAATTGAGTGGCTTTTTGTAAATAAATTGGTTGGGACCAACTTGGTGTCACAAGAAACCACCAAGTATAATCAAAGTACATAATAAAACACTTGCGAATGCTTGGATTTGGTCCTACAAGCAAGAATATCCCAATATGTTTTGTCAGTATGTGCTGGGTGTTGTCGAATCCTGGTGTACCATGTTGAGTGTCTATTAGGCAACCAGCTAAGCCACTTGGCACCTCTCAAGTGAGTCGTAATGGGCTTGTCTCTCCGAGTCTCATGCCACGCCAAGGACAAGCCTGAAGACCGGCTGTGTTCTCCATAAGAGATTTGTTGAACAATAATAGTTTTGTAAGTGTATTTAGCCGAAATGAGGGATGGGATTTTTAGAGATCTGCACCTGAGAAACACACCAGAGCTGCTGTGTTTGAGATGGTGGGCTGTGGTAAACCGGAAAGGCTGGAGACTGACACATGGTCACTGCAATCTAGCGAGATCTTTTTACTGTTCGATCTCAACTTCCTGATAATGTCAGATGAGGAAAGTCAGGGGAAGAATGCTTGAGACGTATAGCTAGGCGTGTAAAATGAAGGGCACAGTGTCGTTTTTTTTTTGGGACTATTCTGTTTTGGCTGTAGACCAAAAGTGCATGCCATTGTATTAGAGTTCGAGCATTTATCTTTCAGCTGACTGTCATTATCAGTAAGGTGTGGTTTTGTGTAGGGGTATCCTGCCAGATAAGAGAACGCTTATTGGTTATTGGTTTTACTGGCTTCATAACTTAAATATTTATGAATTAGTAAATACATCTGAATAGATTGTTTTGGTTATGTGGAAATTGCAGGGGGGGGTGTCATGCAGAAATTAGATTCCCTTTAAAAAGAAAAGTTGGTGAAGGAAATCAATAAAAAATGCTGCATTCTTAATTTAGTGCACTTAATAGGAAAGTTCACACAAAAATCATGTTATGTCACATTTTCATTTACCCTCAAGTTGGTCTAAACCGGTATGAGGTTTTCTTCTGTTGAAAACAAAATAAGATATTTGGAAAAATATTGGTAACCAAACAGTTGATTGTAGCCATTGACTTGCATAGTGTGAAAAACAAAAAAAATCTAATTTTTGTATGAACTACCCCTTGAAATTGTTCATATTTTGATATTTAATTTCAGAACATATTTTATTTCCTAACATGTAAGAGTGTAATTAGAAATTATAAAGAACTTAAGCTTTTGTTTCTCATTCTGTTCATGTAGTTTTACAATAGGCGAGGTAAATAATAGTACCTGTGATACGAGTAAAACACACTGTGACTAAAATAAGGCCCGTCAATTTAAGTTCTTGAAGTTTCATTTGTCATCCTGATTGGAGGAGAAAAATAAAGTTATATCTTGAGTAATAAACTGCATATTTATGCTTCAGACATGTTTTTTTTCTTATACCAGTGCATTGAGTTGTGTAGGAAGGTGGCTTGTGACGAACCAAGAAGCTTGTTCTGTGCTTTTCTAGAGTTTCTCCAGCAGTATTTTCCGCTGTGTGTCAAAGCTGGACTTTGCTGACGCGGCAACTCTGGAACTCTCTGTGTGCCGTAGTGACATGAATACACCATTAAGGTATTCATCCAGGAGCAAAGACTTATGGGTCCTCCTCGCACACCTCGGACATATTTGGGGCTTATTTGTTTTTCCTGTATGTGCGTTTTGCCCCAGTATAGAAGAAATATCTCTAACGATTGTGGTCTTAGATATGGCTCGGATCTGTCTTTCAATGTAAGTGCAATGCAAATAGTAAATCTGATCGCTTGGAAAACTAATAGCACACCTCTCCTCAACAAGCCACATGATTTATGGTACTATACAATGATAGCCACAAATGAGTAGATTAATACGTAGTTGCGAAGTACAGAATCTTGTCTGAGGGAATATGCTTAAGTTTTTGATTAAAATGGCATGCAGAACCAGACCGATCTACTTGTTTCCCCCATCAGTTCTTGTAGATCTGGCTCTCGGCCTGACAGCCCAGAGAGATTAACTACAGAATCTGGCTGCCATTCAGAATAAGTGCTTCAATCTAAATTAAGTCCTCAGCCGATTAGTTAAATTTGACAACGGGATTATGAAGGTGAACTGTCTGTATGGATCTGTTCATGAATGGGTCTTGTTGCATAGTTAAATTGTCAGGCATATGATGTTTACAGCTTTTCCTAGCAGGTTTTACTGTGTTTAAGAAACCTAATTAAACTATGCACAATAATTAGGCTGGTTTGCATTCATCCAATGTAATCAAAATAAACTATTTACTTTATTAGTACACATTCCTAGTCTTGTGATAAACAATTAAACCATGAAACGTATGAAAAATTGTAGCGACCGATTAAATTGGATATTTAATATTCCATTTCAGTTGGAAATACGTCACACTCACAACACCAAAGTGAAGTAGGTAGCAACTTCTGGTTCATGTGGACTTTAAAGAGGGATTCACTGTGTTTTAGCATGCTAGTTAAGGGGGCGTTTACACAACGTTTTCTATTAAAAACGGAAAACATTTTATGCCTTTTGGTTGTTCATTTTGGCTGACAATGATGTTTTGGGCATGTGAAAATGCTAATTTTTGAAAATGTATTTTAAAAAATGTGCACGTTTTTGAAAAAATTATCTGTAAACTGCAAAAAAAAAAAAATGTCATGCTTCTGCGTATTACATATTTATTCTATTGCTGGGGTGTCAAACTCAGTTCCTGGAGGGCCGCAGCCCTGCAGAGTAGTGTTGTCAAAAGAACCGGTACTTCGGTACCAAGTCGGTACTAAAAAATGAAAACATCATGGTACCAGATCTTTTAAAGCACCGGTGGTACCGAGGACATGGTCAACCCGGTTCTTGATGTGTAGGGCCATATGATTTCCGCGATGCAGAAAACGTGTACGGAATCGCGGAACCTAGTTTAAAAACAGAATTTACAGTTTAACACGGAATGTCATGAAATTTGTCACGGTTTGGATGAATTAATCAAAAGTAGGTCATTACACTTAAATCAAATTGCGATTATGGACTAGTATATGTAAATATTAATAGTAATATTCAAATATGAATCCCGCATGTTCTGCAAGTCTCTGTGTGAATGAATGACAGAGACACCCGTTTTTTTTTTTCTACATATACTGAAAGAGTGATTTCATCATCTGCCATCTAAATGAGAACATAAATACATAAACTCCAGAGCTGCTCTGAGAGTCACTTCACGAGCATTTAACCATTTAATATGAGTAAAACCAGCTTCATATCATATACACACAGAACTGTGAAGGTATTCACGGCAACCTGTCAAAATAAAAGTTCAGTTTTAGACATTGTGCCAGAAATATATTAGACTACTATGTAGTAGAATGTATGTGATACTACTACTAGGGTTAAAAACCGATATGTGTATTTTCAATAATGATCACGATATTCGATACGATTATTAATTTGAATAAGTAACGATAACCGCATATTTTTGAACCAGAATATAAATGTTGGTGTAATTAAATGTTTAAATTAATGCCAAATTAATAATAACAAGAGCTCTGACAATTAAATAGGTGAAACTTCGTTTAAGCTTTTCATACTATTAGTTCTTTGAATATCTTGAAAACTGTTAAATAACAAACGAATATTAAATAATTACAGTTGACATATTAAAAAATATTTATTTATAATAACATAAGTTACAGAGATCTACCCAGAACTGCATTACTTGTACAAACTAATTTTGTAATACAGCTATATGCTATAACGTATTTAGCGATATTGATAGAAATGATCTATTCTCAATCAAAATGTTTGTATATCTATTAATGTAGTAATGTATTACGTATAGCAGCTAATATTATTCGGCTAAATTGCCGTCAAACATTTTATTTATAAATTTTGATACAGGTTGCTCATGAGGACTTTTAAGTTTCTGTAGCCGATGTATATATGAATGACGATCGTTTTACTCAAATGAAACCGTCAAATGCTCATCAAGTGACTCTGCGAGCAGTTCATGGAAGGGATCGTTGTCCATGTATTTATGTCCTCATTTAGTGAGACGGCAGACGCTGAAGTCACTGCGAGCGTCACGTGCGCTTCAGTATGTGTGTGTGCAGTAAATGAAACCGCACGTCTGTGTCATTCATTAACAGAGATGCAGAACATGCAGGATTCATATTTAAAGTGTTTTTGCGGCTTAATATTAATAGATACTAGTCCATAGCGCGAGTCGATTTAAGTGTACTGACCTACTTTTGATTAATTAATCCAAACTTCGACACATTCCGCGACATTCTGCGTTATACGGTAAATTCCATTATATGACTGCATTCCACGATTCCGCCCGCATTTTCCGCATCGCGGACATCATGGGTTATATTGAGGTGTTTTGCAACTTCAGCAACGTCTGCTGCTGCTTTACCTTTGAGAGAAAACTGATGCGTGATCACTGAGGCAGCTCCAGTTAGCAAGTAGTGAGACTGCCTTCAGTTTTCCGCGAATTGATTGGTCGGACTCGTGACTCTCTACAAATATCAGATGAGCGGTGGGCGGAGATTGCTCTCAGAGATTGAGAGATCGCCTCACTCTCACAGAGTGTTGAGCTCATACAGGCTGTAATCGAATGCCATTATATAGTGCATATGTAAATATTACATAGTAATATCAACCTGTGAATTCCCGCATTTCTGCAAGTCTCTGTGTGAATGAATGACAGAGTCACCTGTTTTTTTTTTTACATATAGTGAAAGAGTGATTTCATCATCTGCCATCTAAATAGAACATAAATACATAAACTCCAGAGCTGCTCTGAAGTCACATTCATCGAGCATTTAATCATGTTAATATATAAAATGGCTTCGATATCGATAATACGGTACAGAACTGCTTAAGGTATTCACGACAACCGTAAAATAAAAGTTCAGTTTTAGCCATTGTGCCAGAAATATATCGGTCGACCCTCTATGTAGTAGAATGTATGTGATACTACTACTACTGTTAAAAAAATGAATAAAACTTTATTTTCTAATAAATGATCACGCAATATTTCTTCCACGTTTTAATTTGAATAGTAAATCCAATTTATTTACCAAAAAAAAAAAATGTTTTATTAAATGTTTAAATTTCATTAATTAAAAGACAAATTAAATTTGGGTGAAACTTGTTTACGGTTTTCCATACTATTATTACTTGTGGAGAAACTTGAAAACAATATTAAATAAGCATAACGAATGGTATTAATTTTTGTACATTTTCTTTTAGTTTGACTTTATTAATAAAATTAGTTTTTTTTATTTTTATTAGCATGTTTTTGTGTTTTGCTTTGGTACCGAGAACCGTGCATTTTCACTGGTATCGGTACCGAATACTGAAATTTTGGTAACGTGACAGCTAGGGTTGTGCTGATAGCCGATAGTCAGAGATATCAATGATAGCAAATGTCTTTGTCGATAGTCAAGACGATGTTATGCTCATTCTCCTATTAATGTATAAAATTATTATTAGGCGGCCTATTATTATTGGGCTATCAAATTGGCCCGCTTCAAATTGCATTTTATTATATAAAAATCTTTGATACCCAGGGCTCGAAATTAACTTTTTTACTTGGTAGCACTGGTGCTCCCAACTTCAAGAAGTTAGGAGCACCACAATTATTTTAGGAGCACCCACTGAATATTAAGGAGCAACACAACCGCCAATTGAGCGAAAGGGCGGGCAACATCCTTCCTGATGATTAACAGCTTCGTCAATTGAACCTGATCCTTAAGCTGCAGTGCTTTGTTTTTTATACATGCAAGATGAGAAGAAAATGTAATTTAAACTTTTCTCAAAACAGTTCCCCTCAGAAATACATTCATATAGACCCCCACTCCCAATTCAATATTTAGGATTTCCTTTCTATATTTCACATAGTGAACGTTGAGCTTGCTCAGGCTGCTACAGTATTTGATGTTCTTTGTGTCCGTCTTCAGCGTCTCTGGCTTCTGTTAATGGCTGTTTACAGACTTGGTAATATTTCCACACAAATTAAAATTTGGAAAATGATTTCAATGCAGTTTGTGCAAGTGCGGTCACAAAACCGGTCAGTTCCAAGTAGGGGTGGGCGACATGGCAAAAATATCATATCAATTTTTTTTTTTTAGACATTTCACGATTGTATCACAGTTCTTTGTCATGATAGTTTTACCAGTTTATCTGAGCAGTACTGCCAAACTAATTTCCCTATTATAAAGACAAAGCCTTTCAAGGAAACAAAATATAAATAAGAATGGTGGATATTTAGGCCAAAGTGGGCGAAGATAAAAAATCTTTGTCATTATTTTATCTTTGTTATGAAAAAATAAGAACAAAGATACACATTACAACTACACATAATATACAAACAGTGTTTAATTATCAGGTACAATAGGCATATTTAGTAGGAGCATTAAAGAAATTGAATGAACAATTAATAAAAATAAAACACTATAGATTGATTCCTATTAAAGTAACTGTATTGTTTTTTTCAGTCAAGAGTAGCAAGTTATGTTTTTCTCTATGGTTTTGTTGTTTTAACATTAAAGAATAAATTCGGTCATCTGTCTGTCGATTCTGTCATAGTGTTTTATATTAATACTAGGGATGTGCATTTTAAGCAAAAGTAATATTCGATAATCGCTGTGTATTATTCGATTACTATTCGAAAATCGCACCCCTCCCGCGCATGTACCCACGCACACGCTCACACACACACACACACACACACACACACACACACACACACACATAAACAGAGAGGGGGAGAGAAACCATTCAGGCTTTCAATCTGTAAGATAACATTTTAATTAATTAGAGAATAGTGTATCTTAACCTGAGCCAATTAATGGTCGTAACTTATGATTGCTGAAACATATTAATATAACATAACCGAATGAGGCATTTATTAACAGAACAGTCCGTCGATTATCAACTGCGTATAAGGTTAGGACAGTTCTATTTTAAAAATGAGCATGAACATTCATATTATAAAAAAACGTAACCGTTTGATTAATTAATGAATGAATATTATGGCATATAAACATGTTACGCATGTTATATGTTTTTATTACGCTAAACAGAATATCATTCTTAAAACATTATGCGCTAAAACATATTGTGAACAGCCTGAATGACGGCACTTATTATGTGAACATTAATTTTAACGTGTCATAATAATAACCTATTTCATATATATAATCATTTATTTGAATTAGCGAGAGAGAGAGAGAGAGGGGTATGAAAGTTGCGCGTGCATGTGCACCTGCATCTGCGCGTCTCTCTATACAAGCAATGAGGCTTAGTTACTTCAAAAACAGCGATTTCACCCCCTCATTGCAGAGAAACATAATATTGCGAGTCAGTAGCCTATCGAAGATATTTTACTATGAAACAGTTTCCGTGCTGTTAGTGCGCTGCGCTGCGCGATCTCAGATATCTGTGTGCAATAATGTGTGTGCGCGTGCGCCTATGAAAGCAGCGTAGCCTCTGAATATAGTTTTGGTTTAGCTACAAACCGGAGCCCGAAGCTATCCATTAAACATTAACCCAACCCGAAAGCATTTCGGGACCCGCGGGCTCGGGTCGGGAAGCAGACCTCTATCATGAACAGCCTGAAAGACGGCACTTATTATGTGAACATTAATTTTAACGTCTGTTCTCATAACAATAACCTATTTCATATATTAAATGTTCACATGCTCTGGAAGAAGACGAGAGTGCAATCTGTTCACACTTAGTCCGGGGAACTTTTAATTGAAATGAGGGAACGAATATAGATCCCTGCATCTTATCAGAATTCTCCGCCTGAGTCCGAACGCCCGTGTCTTTCTCTCTCTATCTCTCCTCCCCATTACAAAGCTGCTGCTGCAACCATTAAAATAGTTCCAAATAATTCGTTTCGTTATTAATTTAATTCAGAAATATGATTGGAACATTTTATGTTTTTAAATTCAAGTTTTTGTTTTTTTAAATACCAGCGGCCAGCGCAAGTTTGATCAGTTTATCTTTCTCAAATAAATAACTAAATAAATAAGATTCATGTCATATTTTAAGAATAAAGTCAAAATTACAATAATAAAATCATGTTATATTGCGTGAAGTGAAAGTTTAAATTTCATTAATTAAAAGACAAATTAAATTTGGGTGAAACTTGTTTACGGTTTTCCATACTATTATTACTTCTGGAGAAACTTGAAAACAATATTAAATAAGCATAACGAATGGTATTCATTTTTGTACATTTTCTTTTAGTTTGACTTTATTAATAAAATTAGTTTTTTTTATTTTTATTAGCATGTTTTTGTGTTTTGCTTTGGTACCGAGAACCGTGCATTTTCACTGGTATCGGTACCGAATACTGAAATTTTGGTAACGTGACAGCTAGGGTTGTGCTGATAGACGATAGTCAGAGATATCAATGATAGCAAATGTCTTTGTCGATAGTCAAGACGATGTTATGCTCATTCTCCTATTAATGTATAAAACTATTATTATTATTATTAGGCGGCCTATTATTATTGGGCTATCAAATTGGCCCGCTTCAAATTGCATTTTGTTATATAAAAATCTTTGATACCCAGGGCTCGAAATTAACTTTTTTACTTGGTAGCACTGGTGCTCCCAGCTTCAAGAAGTTAGGAGCACCACAATTATTTTAGGAGCACCCACTGAATATTAAGGAGCAACACAACCGCCAATTGAGCGAAAGGGCGGGCAACATCCTTCCTGATGATTAAAAGCTTCGTCAATTGAACCTGATCCTTAAGCTGCAGTGCTTTGTTTTTTATACATGCAAGATGAGAAGAAAATGTCATTTAAACTTTTCTCAAAACAGTTCCCCTCAGAAATACATTCATATAGACCCCCACTCCCAATTCAATATTTAGGATTTCCTTTCTATATTTCACATAGTGAACGTTGAGCTTGCTCAGGCTGCTACAGTATTTTATGTTCTTTGTGTCCGTCTTCAGCGTCTCTGGCTTCTGTTAATGGCTGTTTACAGACTTGGTAATATTTCCACACAAATTAAATTTTGGAAAATGATTTCAATGCAGTTTGTGCAAGTGCGGTCACAAAACCGGTCAGTTCCAAGTAGGGATGCTCCGATCGATCGGCCGAAGATCGGTATCGGGCGATAATCACATTTTATGACTCGATCGGTACTCGATAAACTTGGCCGATCTTAGGAACCGATCACAATTGATGACGTCAATGCGTGAGGACGTACACGATGAGTGGGGACGTAAATGTTTTGGTGCCGCAGTCATATCATCGCCCGTGTGGAATTACTTTGATGTTTCGAGAAACAATGAAAAATTTGCTATATGCCGTTTATGTTCCAAATAAATCTCACGTGGAGGCGCATTGTCCAAAACATTTAATACAGTGAACCTCATTCGGCACTTAAGAACGAGCCACCGCGAGTCGTATGGCGAATAAGAAAAACTGGCAACTGCAAAAAAGGCAACGGTAACTAATAATGCGAGTCTCACTCAGCCATCCATTACAGACATTCTGAAAAAACACGAACTGTACACACCAGACAGCAAGAAAGCTAAGGATATAACCGCGAAGATAATGGAATGTATATGCATTGACCACCAGCCTCTGTCAGTCACAGAAGACATTGGATTTAAACGCACATCTTGAACCACGATATAAACTGCCACGGCACAAATATTTTACTGATGTTGCTCTCCCAGAGTTATATCAAATCGTCTACAGCCACATAAACAGTCTACTTCACGAAAATTTGACGATTCACTGTAGTACTGGACAATGATTAAATAAACCTTGTGGGTTGCATCAGCCGGCTCAATTTTGTTTATTAAATTTTGTCTCATATTAAGTATTATGATGTGCATAGTGTTATGCATAAACCCCATTGTAAAGGCATATTAAAATATTCACTATATAATAAATGAAGAGCTCTTTTCCAAAACGCGATAAACGCCAAATTTAAAAAAAAAAATGAGTTTGTCATGCCATTTTGCTGTGCACTGAATCTATTCACTGCTCCATCAATGTTTCATGCCAAATCGCTATATTTCCTTGTTTAAAATGTACCTCACTCTCCTGACCTCACAAAGAGGCGCTCTAGCGACTGACGCTAACAGCTGTAGCCTTTGGCGTTCCTTGTTAGAGCGCCCGCCTCCCGCGCCGGAAACCCGGGTTCGAGACCCGCTCGGTGTGATGGTGCGGACCGGGGGGGTTTAACAATCATTGTTTAACATGTTCAGACTGAGCCAACAGACCATTTTAACAGGATAAATTGAATATTAACAAAATGTATGGGTCTAGGTAAAAAAATGTCATTTTCATGAAAACTATTAAAATGGATTTATAGCGTTTTGGAAAAGAGCTATTCAAATACTTCTTTGTGATTATTTAGTACTCTGTTAAAACAATAGTTACATTAGATATATTACTGTAAAAATATAACAAAAATATAACAAAGGCAACATTTATAGTATTACTTTATCTGAAAAAAAGTTAATGGTGATCAGAGAGCTTACATATCAGTTACATAAACTTGAAGCATTAGAATCGGCATTGGTATCGGCCGATCACCATGACAAAAAATCGGTACTTGGTATCGGTGGCAAAAATCCTGATCGGAGCATCCCTAGTTCCAAGTAGGGGTGGGCGATATGGCAGAAATATCATATCAATTTTTATTTTTTAGACATTTCACGATTTTATCACAGTTCTTTGTCATGATAGTTTTACCAGTTTGTCTGAGCAGTACTGCCAAACTAATTTCCCTATTATAAAGACAAAGCCTTTCAAGGAAACAAAATATAAATAAGAATGGTGGATATTTAGGCCAAAGTGGGCGAAGATAAAAAATCTTTGTCATTATTTTATCTTTGTTATGAAAAAATAAGAACAAAGATACACATTACAACTACACATAATATACAAACAGTGTTTAATTATCAGGTACAATAGGCATATTTAGTAGGAGCATTCAAGAATTTGAATGAACCATTAATAAAAATAAAACACTATAGATTGATTCCTATTAAAGTAACTGTATTGTTTTTTTCAGTCAAGAGTAGCAAGTTATGTTTTTCTCTATGGTTTTGTTGTTTTAACATTAAAGAATAAATTCGGTCATCTGTCTGTCGATTCTGTCATAGTGTTTTATATTAATACCATAATTTACTCACTCAAAATTAGTTTTAAACCTGAGTGAGTTTCTTTCTTCTGCTGAACATACATGCTATTTTGAAGAATGTGGAAAACCAAACAGTTCCTGGTCCCCAGTGAGTTCCATAGTATTTTTTTATATCCTACTATCAAGTGGACCAGCAACTGTTTGGTTACCCACATTCTTTGAAATATCTTCTTTTGTGTTCACCGCAAGAAATAAATTAATACAGGTTTGGGACAACATGTCAGTGAGTAAATAATGACAGAAATAAAATTGTAGGGTGAACTATCCCTTTAATTACAGTCGCAGTATGTTTAGTTTTGTCCCTTTAAGAGCTGCACGCATCTAATATACAGGCACGCTTCGGTTCCACTCACCGGTTTAATTTCATTTTAAACATAACCAACTGAGTCTATATGTAAACCTTGTGTGTTTTGACAGTATTGGCTCAAAAGATAACTTAGTTGAGTAATCAGGCGCTGTTAGGGGCCGCTCACATATCGCGTCTTTTGCGCGCTCAAGTTCGTTATTTCAAAAGTAGACGCGCGGTATGCGCGCTCATAATGGAAGCGACGCGGTCGCGGTGCGACGCGCTCGTTTTTTCCAGGCGTGTCCGCGCCGCATCGAGATAAAAACATCTCAACTTTTCAGAATGCCGTAGGTGTAACGGAGAGCGCAGCTGATGGTTGCTTAGCAACGACAACCGCCCGAGCGCTTTGGAAAAAAGGAGAAAGCAGCGCGCCTAGTGTTTTCCATGCGTTTTTAGGCGCGATATGTGAACGACCCCTTAGACAGGCTTTTTAGTTCGCGCGTTTCGGGTGCACGGGCTCAGAAAAAGCACACTTTAGACCAGCGCGCGAATGAAAAGCTTAACCTGCTTTAGCTCCCGGTCACGTGGCACATGCTGTGCAGTAATTCTTGAACGTTTAGCAGAGAACTGTAGAGGTCGCACCACAGCAATTATTTGCACTCGCACAAATGCTCCCAAATATATTTTGGAGTCGCACAGATTACATTTCGGGAGCATATGCGACCAAAATGGTCGCAATTTCGAGCCCTGTTGATACCATATCATTTTCATAATCCTTGTCACCAATGTTAATATCAAACTAATACAACCCTAAAGAGAGAGAGAAAAAAAACGTATGGAACAAAGTGTGGAAGCGCTGTCCTTGAAGGACGTTCAACTCATCTTTCCTTTTTTTTGTATTATACTTATCCTATTATTTTCAATGACAGACCTTGTCCAATATATTTATTTTTCTCTGCTGCACTTTTCACTGCTTAACAGCAAGATGTTAAATTAATTTAATATTTTGACAAGACTAATCAAATAGCTATTAGGCTAAACCTACATTTTTTCCTATTGTTAATTGTTGGCTGAATGTTAGCCTAAACAAATTATATCCTGACAAAACGAATAAAAATAAGGATTGCAATTTTTGTATAACACTTTTTTCTCTCTCTGTGACACTTTATTCTGTGTTGGCAGCAAAATGTTATTAACATTTTTCTGTCAATAAATTCAAGACTCTTGATAAGACGAATAAAATAAATACACTTTTGTGCAGACTAAACTTTTATTTGTTAGCCTAGCTCTCTTTCTTTCAGCAGAAATGTGAAGAAACAGAATATATCGTGGGAGCGGGACTAAAAAAACAGTTCCGCACAAACCTCTACATCACAGTTCAGATTTAATTTATCACTTGAAGAGAGATGACTGACAAGAAGAGTGAGGTGACACACTGACAAGACGATGCGGAAGAGTTTCAAAACCAAATGTAAAAGCGCCCGTTTTAAGCCTGTTGACTTCTGAGTCTGACATTAATCTGAGTCAAGGGTGCCCACACTTTTGTGTGCGGATCTTCTTTTAATATGAGAAACTCACGGAGATCTACCAAGTGAAAAGTAAATAAATGATAAAAATGCATTTTAAATAAATTATTAAAAAGGCTTGTTGGATGTATCTTTATATTGGATTAATTTAATTATAAAAATAAATAATGTTGTATTACTATTCACGACGCCATCAGTGAATATTTCCTCTGTAAGAATAAGCTGTTTGGAGCGTCTGATGCCCGTATGCACATAAACACCACTGATCCTCACAAACTTCTCCAACACACGTGAGCATCCGTTTTTAAAACACTCGCTGTATTCAACTACGTGAATATACTGAGCTGTATTCAAGCAGAAATATGATGTTATAGTGATGAGTAGTGATCGACCGATATTGATTTTTTTATAACTCGATTATTTGCATGTTTATGTTCCCGATAACCGATATGCAGAACCGATATTTATTTACTGTTATAAAGTACATAAATAACAGAGTGAAGTAAGTCCATTCTTCACTTTGGTTTTTTCCTTCTTTCAGTCATCTTAACAACAACAAACAACTGTTAAAAATTAACATTCTTTCATGTAAAATTGTATCTTCAAATTACAACAATAAAAACATTTTATTTATAAAAAGCATCATCAGCAACACTGATATTCACAGTAAGCTAAATAATGTCTAATGTTTTCAAATGGAGAAAATAAAGGACAGAAGTCATATCAACTTCATTTTAAACTACAGTTTTAGGTTTAAACGCTGTTTAATAGACTAAAGAGTGAATAATAATTCACTGAATAATATTCTCTGGAATATTTAAATAAGCTATAACAAACAAAACATCTTATTTTATTGCATTTCTTAACTGGCATGTTTTATTAAAATGTTTTTGTCATTCTAGATTATGAAAACTGCTGACAGTGCGGTTTATCTATTTACACAGAACTATACTCAAACTGCGATCGCTTGCGGAGATAATAAATAATTAATTTAGATAGAGATGTATTAATTAAGATGTTTATTGGTGAAATAATGGTTCTATAGTAAATGTTAATATAATTTAGTGTGTTTTAAACAAGTGAATCTTGTATAAAGTTACATGCGGTGGTCGTGCTGGAGCTTCTCCTGAGTGAACAGTGTCCACTGCTCCAAGTGTGTGTGTGTGTGTGTCCACTGCTCCAAGTGTGTGTGTGTGTGTACACTTGGATGGGTCGAATGCAGAGAACACATTTAATTGCTGGTTATACTCTATAATTATGTATGTGAAAAAAACAAACACTTTTTTTTTAAACCTATATCCCATTATGGTAAAATGCTAAAATATCGGTAAACCCATATATCGGTCGATCTCTAGTGATGAGTGAGCTGAGAGTGCACATACACAGTTCGTGTACATCATTTATAATGGACATCACGCATGCCTAATGCACGATCATGTCACTGTAATCAGCTTTACCTTGATTACAAAACTTGCCCATCAAAACTTTAGGCTACTAGTGTGACACTGGCTTCTTTTATACAGCCTTGAGCTGTAGTTTGCGTATCATGTGCTCATACAGCTGTTTTGAGCCACCATCGAGAGTCTCATCGAGTGTCTGTATTACACTCAATGAGAACGGTTTTGCTTCTCCGAAACACAGAATACGTAGAGAGGTGGTACTGTTATTTATTTATAGCCTATATATTTTTTATATTACTTAACCTGCGAGTCATAATATTAGTGAATATATTTTATTGTAGTTATATCTCTTGCCCCCCCTGGTTACCAGTGCCACTGACCTAACGCGCGACCGATATATTGGGCATCCCTGATCTATTGGCGCTTTTCCACTGCATGGTACGGCACGGTTCGGTACGGTTCACTTTTGGGGGGTTTTCCACTGGGTACTTTACCTGGTACCTGGTACTTTTTTAGTACCACCTCAGCCGAGGTTCCAAGCGAGCCGTACCGTTACCAAAACGTGACGTGTAAACTCTACTGATCACTGATTGGCCGGAGAAAATTGTCATTACTGCGTCACTGAACTTGCGACACGAGACCCTCCTCTACAGCCTGACCCGCTAGATTTAAATCAGCACAGCCAGCGAAGGATCGGACGCAACTTCTGTTTAAACAAACGCACATTTTTGCATCGACCACAAAATAGCAGTGTCGTTGTTTGTTGAGGAAGTTCAGACGTTCCTCTCGTTGATAGCCGAGGAGCGGATCCAGTGAGAGCTTGATGGCGCGACGCCGAAGGAAAAAGCCTTATGTATAACGTTACTTTTGAACTTGCTATATTTTCAGAGTATGTTTTCTGTTTATATTTTTACCTCTGTATCTGTGTTTTGCTTCAATTAAAAACAATCTGATCGAATAAGTGTACCTCCAGACTATATTAAATATGTATCATTGTATGAGCACGTAATGAACCTCTTGAAAAAGACAAATGATTAATGCCACGATTTTAAAAACCATCACATAAATAAAAAAACAAGGGATACATTGTATATTTTGAAAGTATTCAAAAGTTTATTGATAATTCACTTTACAGAACACGCTACATGAGTAGTTAACTAACTTAATCAAGTAACGCAGCACACCTGCACGAACATCCCTGATCTCCTCATCTACAGCCCGTGGCACTGCCACCACAGTCTCTGCTGCTGGGGGTAAATCACAAGCATTCTCATAGACCTCTCCATTGCTGTTAAAAACATCCAAATGCCGAGAGTGAAGAACACTATTCCGTCTCCTTTCTTTGTTGTGAGTTTGTTTGTGGCGCGTTCTTGATGATGTCACGGCAGTAGAGGCGGCGCAATTATAACGACGCGTGAATAAAATCCCGCCCACTCTATAGCGGTACTAAACTGCGGTGGAAATGCAAACCGACCCGAACTGAGCCGTACCGTGCCGTACCGTACCGTACCATGCAGTGGAAAAGCGCCATAAGTGATAATGTTTAATAAAAAAATAATAAAAGATTTGTTTCTCATTAATTTGGTTCCACAGTATTTGCTGATTTTTATTTAAACAGTGTGATTGATTTTCCCCCATTATTTTACATCAAGGTGTATGCCGTCCCTGCAAACTTTCTTATTCATTTTTGCTATTAAACGTTCTTCGTTTCATAATTGTTTGTTTCTCATTCTTAACTGATTTTTTGTTTTGTATATTTAAACTTCGTATACGTTATTTGTAATTTTATATTAGGCATATAGCATGGTGTATTTTTATTAGTTTTGTTAATAAAAGTTCGATGTTCTACATTGTATTTTGTTGTTGTTAAGCAAAGGAAAGTTAGGGAAAGGGGTAAAACCAAAAATAACTAAAAACAATCAACTGCTTGACGCCGAATTGCCGCTGATATGAAAGTCAAAGTAAAACACACATGGCACTTACAGGCTATTTAAAACCAAAGAAAAGCGAGGGAAAACTCAAACGACCCCCTACCACGGTGATACCGGTATAACCGGTGTGACAACACTTCGATTAACCGTTGGGAAAATTTCCTCACCGTCACAACCCTAATGTTTTCATAACCTTCTGGCCAAATTCAAAAACGAAACGCCCAGGGTAACGTCTATGTGTGGGAAACACTGAATGTAACATTCTTACTGGCTATAGCATTCTCTTTGGCTATAGCAACAGCGTGAATTTAAACATGCAACTTTTTCCTTTCTCATTTGTGATTGCAAACGGATGTTTTTTTTTAACTTGGCAAACCATCTTGTACCACTATGTAACCCCCCCCTCCCCCCCCCCCCAAAAAAAACATCTGTTTGAATGGCTATAGCGGTCGAGCTTTAAGAGATGTAACCTCAAACATGACTTCGGAAATGGTTTTAGCTTGCTAATTGACCCACAGCGCTAAAAATAAAATAAAAAATACAAGTTGACCACACGAATTAACAAGTCATATGTAGTGACCGTCTCTAGTAATTACTGTAAATTAAACGCACTTTGATGCTACCCCAGTGTTGATTATTCTTATCTTCCAATTTGACTATAACTGATCTGAAGGCCAGTGTAGTATAAGTGTGTGCATCAGTGTACATTTGCACTCTAGTCTGTTTGAGATCACAGTGGGGGATGGGTAGATGCGCGTGCATGCATGCATGTGTGTGTGTGTGTGTGTGTGTGTGTGTGTGTGTGTGTGTGGAGAGGGGGTGGCTGCTCGCGACTGTTCTTACAGCACAAGTTATTCTTTGTGCCCACGTGAAAAGCAAACTGCTGTACTTTCTGTGTCGTCCTGTTGTTAGGGGGCACACCAGGTGGATCTTCAGCAGATGCAGGGTTAATGACGTCCATTTTGTTAGGTAACACCCTTGTGGCCTGATCTGTCTGTGGTGTTAAAATGGCAGGGCTTAACCCTTGATATGCAGGACTGGAGCCTGCAGGGGCACCTTTGACTCAACCCTCTTGGCATCCACTTTGTCATTGTTGGATGACAAGAAGTGCTAGTTGTGAGAGATCCAGAGGAACATTTGTAGCATGTTAGACTCTGGGAACTTACCTGGAACTTTGTTTTTCAGTTCTTATCATCTGATTGGTTTCAGAAATGTGTTGGTGATGCAATCAGGAAGTCCTTCTGAACTGTAAAAGATTGGTTAAAGTGACTCTACTGTCCTTCTCAGGAAACACTTAGACAATAGTCCAGTGCAGTTTGACCTGTGTCTCGGTTCTCATCTCTGTTTGAGGTGATTTGTGTGAAATTAGTGTTTTTTGCTGACCTGAGTTATTATTATTACTCATTCTTTGAGATGAGGGCTTTTCAAAACCCCTACCACAAAGTGTTAAACTTTGAATTATAACTCATCCAGCAGAAAGTCATATACTTGGGTTCTTTTTTTTACTTGGGCCTGTAAGTAACCACTTCGCAATGCATTGCAGCCACTAGCATCATGGCGGTGGTTTTGACACGGATAGGCACCAGATGTTAAGGGTTGGCAACAAATGGATTTTATTTTTGTAGTTTTTTTGCAAAGTTTGCAATACAATTTGAAAGTGCTTATTAATTCAAAATATTAAATACAATTTGATGCTCAATTAAAAGTAATTTCATTAGGATTCAATAATGCTTTAAAGGATTCAACAAGGATTTTTCTTGCTCCGTTGCTCAGCAACTTGTTTTGCCAACATTCCCCCCCCACAACACTAAAAAGTAAATTTAATAGAAAATGTATTAAACTCAAATTTATAATTGTATATTTACAAAAAATTGTTTTTTTAAATGAACATTTTTATATTATTATTTTAACAAAAATGTAACATTTTTGTGTATTTATTAGGGGTGTAACAGTTCACAAAATTCACGGTTCGGTTCGATTCGACACAGTGGAGTCATGGTTAGGTATGTTTTTGATACGGGGGCGGGGTAATGGTTACGTCGCAATGTTGGAAATATTTCTGTTTTAAACCATGAAGGCGAGCCAATGGATATCACACAAGCACACGTTTGCACCAGGGATTGCACACTGCAAACTTAGCTCAAGATTTATGCTGGTGAACATCTTAATCAGTCAATTCACTATAAGCAGAAAGTGAAAGTAAAAACGGAATGACAGCGCTTTCGGCATCTGACGCCGCATATTCTCCCAGAGACAACGAGAGACGAAACTACTTCAACACATGCTGATAGCGGTTTAGCCTATAGCTGTTTTCATTTATTTTCTTTATATTTCTCTTGTGGCCTGTACATACTGGGAAAAAAAAATACAAGAAAGGTATTTTGTGTTAAACATGTTGTTTTGAAAGTCGGTGCTTGAAATAAAAGCTTTTTATTTAATAGATATTTTATTTATGACTGCAGTGTTAATATTTCAGTTATATGACTGTAATTCATTGTAGGTAGCCAATAGACCTGTTTTAAAATAAATTTTTAAAAACATTTTCATTGGAGTTTTTTTATTTATTTTTTGCTACAACATGGGATAAATAGGGCCCTATGAAATCTGTAAATTTTTTTCCCAAATTCAGTTACATTTTTTCTAATCTGTTTTTCAAGTTTTAAATTTTCAGGATTCCATTTTTTCCCCATTTACATTTTTCTGGAACCATTTTTAATGGTCTATTTAAATTGTATTAATCAAAAAGCATGTCTAATTAATTAAAATCATGAAACTTATACAATTTAACATTAATTTATTAAAAGTGTAAAAAGAAACACACGTTTATAAATGTTTTTTTTTTCTCTATTTCTGGCACAATGTCTTTAATAAGTTAAACCAAACTTTTATTTTGACGGGTTGCCTTGTATACCTTTAAAGTTCTGTGTGTATATGATATGACGCTAGTTTTACTCAAATGAAATGGTAAAATGCTTGTGAAGTGACACTCGGAACAGTTCTGGAGATATTGTTCATATATTTATGTCCTCATTGAGACTGCATTCAAGCGCCACGCGCACTGTGTATGTAATAGTTAGTAAAGAAAACTGCGCATCTGCTTCATTCATCAGAGAACATGCAGGATTCATATTTAAATCGACTTTTGCGGTCGTAATATTTACAAATACTAGTCCATGTCGCGATTTGATTTAACAAATTATGACCTACTTTTGATTAATTCATCCAAACTTTGACACATTCCGCGTTAAACTGTAAATTCCGACTGGATTCCGCGATTCCGTCCGCGTTTTCTGCATCGGGGAAATCATAGGGCCCTTGATAAATGAATGCTGATGAAATTTTATCATAGTTTAGAGTTATATGGTAACGAAAGCATTATTTGGGGAATTCCTCTTTTGTTAATGTTATAAGCCGGACTTCAGATACTTTTGCTTTTGAATTCGCGATCTTGTATTTACGTTTTACAAGAAAATATAATTGTCTGCTTTGCTTACATCTATTCGCCTTTCACTTTTTAAGACTAAAACAAAAGATGGATTCATTGTTATTGTTAAGTTAAAAAGCACAACAACAATAAAACAGCAGGCTACAATGACAAACTAGCTTACATAATTTATTAACAAAAAAACGAATAAGATGAGGCAAATCCTCTGTCCGCTATCATTTCCTCAATATTCGCATCATTTGTGCTGCGCGTTCGCGCTCGTGCTGACACGGCGAGTATAAACAGGCTCTTCACCCGAAACGCTCGCTCTGAAAGCACCTCTCAGTCTTTACGTGATCAGTGCAATGACTCCTGCTACAATGTGCCGCGGCTCTGCAACGCTGTACGGAGCAGACGCCTTGGAGTAGGCTGCGTTGTTGAGCACAGTGCCACTGATATTTCACACATTGTAAGCTCTTTTATTTTCCAAACATTATAGAATTAGTCCAACAAACCATGCGTACCGAACCGAAAGCATCATACCGAACGGTCCAATACGAATGCCTTAGTCACCCCTAGTATTTATATATTTTATGTATGTCTATAATAAATATATACATACATACACACACACACAATTTATAATTAAATTATAATTACAAAAATGTAATTTAAATGTTATACATGCACACACATTCTCATATATACATTTATTTTTAATTGTTTTATTTTCTTTTAAAATAAAAATATGAATTTAAATAAAATATATATTTTCTTTTTTAATATAGAATTTTTTACTTTTAATTTATTATCTTTAAACTATATATATTATATATATATATATATATATATATATATATATATTATTTTTTTTTTTACTTGTTAATGAAAATATTTTTTTTCTTTATAAAGAAAATATATTTTTGGTTTAAATATCATTTCATTTTTTTTATGTACATTTGTAAAAAACAAAAAGTCCCATTTTAAATTTAGATTTGTTTTAATTTATTTTATTTTGAATTTCCCAATAATAGCTCAAAAGTATGTGATTATTCTAAGTTAGACTGGAAACTTTAAACCATACATTTATAAACAGGTTTTCTGGTAATGAATAGCATACATTGTCAAAACATTACTGATTGGTTAATAATTTACGACCAATTCTTATTGATGCTACTACAATTCATTCTTTCCATTTATTCTCTTCAAATCTCATTTGTCGATCTTCTACATAATGTTACCTAGCGGACAAGATTAAAAAAGTCCATAAGCAGAACTTGAAAATCAGATGTTCAAGTTTGCACTCGGTCAAGTGACCATCCCCTCTGTCCTGGGCCAGCGGGTCGTCCTTATTGTTGAGCAGCTGAATGTACCGATCCAGTTTGGGTTGTATTGCTACCATGCTGTGTTGTTCTACAGCTCTAGCGATGCCTCCTATTGTCTTGTTCAATCTGCGCCCTAAGGGCAGTCATTACATCAGACGACTCTTCTTCATCAGGTCCTGTGAGGATAGTCATCGCACTCCCAGCTCGCCGCGGCATGGCATGAACAGACATGTTTTTCACACAGCTGAGACAACTCAATACACCACGCGCCGCTGTTAGCGCTTTATCGCGTGCAGATGTCGCCGAGATTTGAGTATTTCCATAGTGGAATTGTTAGTAAACAAACAAATGCGTGACCTCTATGTAGCATGGTTTAAATGACATCACAATCTCAATCTGATTAGAAAAACCCAAACACTGATGTAAATAATCCTCTGCAATATGTTTGTTATTAAAATATTAATCATCTTGTTTTGCATTACTCTGGGGTCTGTTTGAAGCTTCGAAATAGAAAGTGCAAAAACAAGTTGATTCTTTAAAAAGGTTTTGGTTTCATTGTATCAATCTGTTGTTGAGGCATGAGTGGTGCACAGATCTAATGCCATCCACTTGTCTTGCAAACACGCATCCATTTTCTAACCAGAACAAGTGGGTTGGGTATGACTAAACTAGTCAGTCGGTGTGAAAACATGACAGTCCTGTTCTCCGTATGACATTAGCTGGTGATGCAAGTGTTAAATGTTATATTTGGTATCTTTTAAGTACAGCAAAGACTCCTTTAAGCTAATGATTTTCTGGTCGATGGAGATGTGATTGTGAAACGGACTCGGTTGACTGCATTTCTAACTCCGTATACATTGACATGTTTGGAGACCTGCTTTCAAAAGCCCTGTCCGTCCAGTCAGTGTTCCTTTACATTGACAATTATATCTGACCCCACCAAAAGATGTCCAGAAGTTGATGTGAACATTAGATTTGTTAAGCCAACTATTTAGATAACATAATTTAGACTTGATGACAGGGATTTGATTCAAAAGCTAACTGTGAATGAGTTTTTTTTTCTACTGTATCGATTCTCGAAAACGGAATATCGATATTAAAAAAAAACTCATTAAAGATTCATGGTAGTTGTTTTAATTTTTAGTTCATATCCCGAGTGCTAGAGAGCAGTCTTCATCTCTGAACTTAAACAGTGACCAGAAATACTTGCATTAGGGCACACCACTAATTTTAGCGTTAATATAGCTCGCTGCCAGTAATGGAGGATGAAATAATTGCTTCATTTGGCTTTTGTGGTAACGTCCGCTCCGGGACCACGGTGCGGGTGCCACCTCGGTCTTGCCACGTTCTGTGTGAAAAGCCTTCAGGCAGCAGGGTCGCTGCGCGGCTGCAGCTTTCTCTTGTGTTGGGGCGTTTTGTGCAGTTGGAGCTAGGGATTTTACTAACCGGCTAACCGGTTTTACTATTAACCGTGCTTAAAAACGGCACGGTTAATTAATTGTAGAGGCTCCGCTACACAGAGTGTTTCTGTTGCACAGAACGGAACTGTTGCCACTTGTGCAAAATGAAAACAAAGTTACACTAGCGGTGCACCAGCTTAAAATGCAGTGTTTATCAGAGACACAGAGGCTCTCTCGCGGAGAGAGAGTACCTGCATTAGCATACCTGCATCTGCGCATCACTACAAACATTGAAGGTTTGAGTTTAGTGATTTAAACAGTCGTTTTTGCCCCTTCATTGATGATTAATATAATGTAGCGATCCCGTATCTAAGCTATTTTATTTAATGAAAGTCTGGGCAGCATTGATCGACAAGTTTCTGTCCTCCTGAATGTTTGTGTGGGCAGCTCGATCTCACAAACAAAAATAATAGACATGATTTTCTCAAGCCATATGTAAAATCAGATGAATAAAGATTATTAAAACGAATAAGTATGGATGACAGTTGATTACAATAATAGTTTATTTTATTCCCCTCATTAGTAACAGTGTCCTCTGTGGGATAAATAAAGTTAATATTAGGAATTAACTAATATTAATATATTAGTCTTATATTAATTAGTGTTGGGCGATATGGTCATTTTTCATGTCGTATCGGCAGTCTGTGAGATCACCAATACACGATATTATCGTGCATGGGTGGGGCAAGAGAGAGACTCTCTGTACTTGTCATAGGCTATTTCATAACTATTTGGTGATTTAAACTGCGTGTAGAGAGCGAGAGCCTGGAAGTACCAATAACCGAAATAATATACTTTCAAACATAATGAAAAACTGTTAGTTCATATTCGGATACAGCAGTCATACATCGCTATTAGGACCACGCGTCCTACTGGGACAAGTTTGCCGCATCAGCTCTAGGGATACGCGGTATACCGGTACAGCTTTGTCAGGGTTTTTATATTTTTAAACATCACTTCATCACGTGACGTCTCAATGAGGACATAAACACACGAACAACATCTCCAGAACTGCTCTGAGAGTCACTTCATGAGTGTTTCACCATTTCATTTGGATTAAAACTATCCTCATATCATACACACACAGAAATGTAAAGGTATTCACGGCAACCCGTCAAAAATAAAAGTCAGTTTTTTTGAAGATATTGCAGCAGAAATATTTGTTCAGCAGAATGTACATACTATTATGCTCCAATACAGAGCGCAGAGTCACAGCACACAGGCTGCGCAACCCTCTGAGTCTGCATAGAACAGAAAAGTACAGAGGGAAGAGAGATTGATAAGTAGTGTATTAAATCTGTGCGTTAGTTTATTGAGCCTTTTCTTTTAAAAGTTTTAAACCTCAGTTACTGTGTGCTCTTGAAGAGAGTTTGACTATAGTAGGGCCCTATGAAATCCATTTTATTTTTCCACAAATTCCGTTTTATTTTTTTCTAAATTCAGTATTTTCTGTTTACATTTTTCAGGATTCAGTTTTTTTCCCATTCAATTTTTTCTCGACTCCTTTTTAATGGTCAAATATAATTGTATTAATCAAAAAGCATGTATAATTAATTAAAATAATGAAACTTATAAAATTTAACATTAATTTATTAAAAGTGTAAAAAGAAATACATGTTTATAAATGTTTTTATTTTTTTCTCACCTTATGTTTTATTGTTACCAAATTCTGTGTTTTAGCATCCAGTCTGATTATTTGAATGCATACAAACAGTTTTTATTTATTCTTGCAGTAGCCTAATTTAATCTTTTTTTTACCTCAGAAATTCTATGTTGTGTATTTAAATTGTACTGGTTATCAGATGAAGGCATAACGCATTGATTTAATTTATATTTTAATTAATGAAAATTAAACATTTACATTTTTGGCAAATAAATAGGATTTACTATTAAAATTAAAATATATTGTGATAATACAACTTTATTTTTTAAAGAAATAATTTTTCAACAGTAGTAGGTTTACTAATACGTACATTCTACTAAATAATAGTATTATAGCCTATTTCTGGCACAATGCCTTTAAGTTAAACCAAACTTTTATTTTGACGGGTTGCCTTGTATACCTTTAAAGTTCTGTGTGTATATGATATGACGTTAGTTTTACTCAAATGAAATGGTAAAATGCTTGTGAAGTGACACTCGGAACAGTTCTGGAGATATTGTTCATATATTTATGTCCTCATTGAGACTGCATTCAAGCGCCACGCTCACTGTGTATGTAACATTAGTAAAGAAAACTGCGCGTCTGCTTCATTCATAGAGAACATACAGGATTATTTTTTAAATCGACTTTTGTGGTCGTAATATTTACAAATACTAGTCCATTTCTAGTGATTTGATTTAAGTGTAATGACCTACTTTTGATTAATTCATCCAAACTTTGACACATTCCGTGACATTCCGCGTTAAACTGTAAATTCCGTTTTTATGACTGGATTCCGCGATTCCGTCCACGTTTTCTGCATTGCGGAAATCATAGGGCCCTACTATAGTAACTGAACGCAATGCGCAGTTTGAATGCTGAATGGAGGATGACAGCTGGAATCAGCTTCCAGAAGAGATCAGATGTGCTAAAACATTAGCCACATTTAAATCCAGACTCAAAACTCATCTGTTTAGCTGTGCATTTGTTGAATGAGCGCTGTGCTACGTCCAAACTGATTACACTATATATAATCATTTTCTATTCTTGTTTTAAATTTATTTAAAATCAATTTTCATATAATTTAGTTTTTATTGTGATTGTTCTTTTTGAATTTATTGTGTATTATTATTTTTAATGTCTATTTCACTTCCTTTTATGTAAAGCACTTTGAATTACCACTGTGTATGAAATGTGCTATATAAATAAACTTGCCTTGCCTAAATGGTATAAAAATCTTAATTATAATTTTTCACCCTGTAATTTTTACCCTGTAAATAGTCAAATAAAACCCTTTCCTTGATATTCGTTGATATTTGTGTATTAAAAAGGTTTTTGATTGACATATATGGTCTTTGATTTGGGCTAGTTTAATTATCGGGCTACCAAAATCTGAGGAGTACCTGCCTGAAGGGCTACCAGGGATTTTGAAATTTTGCAAGCCCTGCATCCCAATGCGATTATCGGCCGATAGTGATTGGTAGCCAATCAATCGGAGCACCCCTAATATAAAATTAATATAAAAATAAATAAAAAATCCCCCCCCCCCTCACATGATTGTGAAGCGCTTTGGGTGTACAACAATACACAATAAAGCGCTATATAAATGCATCATTCATTCATTCTAGGTTGTTCCATTTGATTCAGTATTTTAAAAAAAATGCATGAATGGGATACTTTCACAATTCGTATATCTTTCAAACTACTTTCTGACTGTTCATTCAACCAAAAAGCAGTTACTTCAAAAATCAGTATATCAATGATAAAATGTGGTCAGCAGTCTTCAGAAATCATTCTATTGTAATAGAATGAAAATCATCAGAAATCATTCTGCTTAATATTTTCGTGGAAACATTGTTTATACCTTTTTTCAGGATTCTGATGATCAGAAAGTTCAAAAGAACAACATTTATTTAAAATATAAATTTTTTGTAACTGAAATGTCTTTACTGTCACTTTTGATCAATTTGATGTAGTTTCTGAGCTGAATAAAACTAAATTGTCATAAATCTTTTTTGCTCACCATGTCACCAATTAAACAATGATATCAATGCAGTTGCTTGGAGAAAATACTGGTGACCTTTTTTAGTGCAATGAAAAAAGTTGTGGCCGTTTACTCGTTTTACTCGAGAACACCATGGTGCATTTACTCGTGTGATAGTCATTTGACTACAGGTTTATTATGATTTAATTTAAAGGCATCCCTGGGATTAAGACTTGTATGGCTTAATATAACGTAATTGATGTATCCAGTGTTTCCCACAGGATTTTGAGAAACGTGGCGGCAGGTGATGTCACACATTAATTTGCATATTCATGACGTCATTGCGTCAAGTTTGTGTTCAGATGAGTTTTGGCACTTCAGATTTGTTCTACTCTTATGAAATGTCACATACTGTAATACAACTGAATGCCCAATAAAGCTGTTCACATTATATTTTCTGTTGTCATACATAAAACAAGTATAAATTGTAAACATGACCCATTAATACTGCATGTTAACGAGGAATTACTCTTCATTATACTCCTTAAATCCTGATTTATAATCGCGACATCATCTGATAAAATCAATATAAATCTAACTTACACTAAAAAATTTGACTATATGCGGTTGTTTTAGCTAGATTACTGTTTTGTCTCATTCAGCGCACTGCCTGCGTCTGAGTAACAACCTATGCGCATATTAACAGACGAATTGTTATTTACGTATTTAAAGGCCCAAATAGTCAGTAAGTGACAGGTTTTTGCAAACGCTGTTTTGTAAATGATTTACTGACCAGTCGGCTGGGTTACGGCTTGCTGAAAGCTCTGCCACTCACTGCTCGGAACAGACGCCGAGAGAGGCGACACTGTGCCGGGAGTCAGACCTTGCGCTCGCAAGGCAGTACTGGAGACATATTCCAACTGAACGATAGCTAAGGTATTCTTTTTTCTTCAAAAAAGTCACTAGGTTTGTCAGTATGCACCTGCTATGGAAAAAAAGCCGCCATAATGTTCTGAAAGTTGCTAAATATTGTGCTAAAGTCGCGCTTGTGTGTGAGAGACGCGGGAGCTGATGGTAGCGGGTGGTGGATATTGTTGCGGCCCGCCACAAATAAATTAACGAATGGGAAACACTGGAGGTTGTCTGTGGGAGTGTCGACCGGTAAAGTCTATGTGTGGTAAACACTGGATGTATCTTACTGAAATATATAGTAGAAAACCCATTAATGTTTGTTATTTAAAAAAAAAAATCACATCGTTTTATACCTATTTTGGACTATGGGCGGGCACCATTTTTCTGATGACGTAAAATGGTTGCACTCGGTGAGCTACTAGCGCTACTTGTTGATATTTTTACCACAACACAACTCTGAATAGACAACTCTGAAAATAAAATACTGATATGATGACCACAGCTACCGAAAGAGCTTACAGGTGGCGATGGATATAAGTATAGGTTTAAACCAAATGCTGTACAATGGATTTTTTTCCCCCACAAGGAGTCTAAACGTCTCTCAAATCGATTAAGATCCAAGCTGAGAAACTCCTCTAGCGGCCGCGACATTTACATCCTAAAGCCCCGTTCACACTATAAGCGACAAAGTGACATGATCCCATTAATTTCAATGGAGAGCTGGCGATTTCCGGCGACACGCGATAGTGACCGTTGGCGACCGGATGGGGTGTGTCCAGCGACGTGACGAAGTTTAGAATCCTTCAACTTTATGCAAATAAAACGCGACTTTCGACAGCCAATAGGAAAGATGGTTGAGCTCACGTGATCATTCTCCTCTCAGTCGTAGATAAACATATTCAATGGAAAAAAAGTAGGCTCTGTTTCTCATTCATTTTTGTTTGTATGTATGGACTTAATTCATATTTATATTATATTTAGTATTTCGCCTCAAAAATGTTTGTATGTAGCAGCAATAATTATAATTTGCTGTCAAGGCAACCAGTAGCGAGAACGCCCACTAGCGACCTCATCACCTGCCCCTGGCGACATGCAGCGACAAAGACGCTGGTAGTGTGAACGCAGCTTAACAGATGGTGTCTAACGTTTCTTGTCTCAGCCATTTGTAAGCTCTGTCAGTAGCTGTGGTCTACTAAAAGACTCAAAGGCATCAGGGCTAAAGTGGAGAGAAAAAAGAAGCGGGTCTTTAGATAGTTTTATTCGTCCACATGCATCTTCCCATTCTTTTCTCTCTTCTTATCGCTAGGAAAGTCTTGCATTGCTTCTCTTGTTGCTCTTCCACTGAAAATTACTACCAAAAGCCACACAATGTGGTATTGTATCAGTATTTTCTTTTCTGAGTTGTGTATTCTGAGTTGTGAGAACCATTTGATGTCATCGACGCAGAATGCACTGTGTACATAAAATAATGGCGCCCCCATAGTCCAAAAACTATGTTGATTTTTTAAATAACATGCATCTTTCACAAGTTTTCTACTACATTCAATAATTATTTGATTAATGGCTTGTGCAAACAATTGATAATTAAATGGTCGTTTAAAGTTGATACATCATAAAAATATAGTTTTGTTACACCGAAAAATGATTAGTGGTCGAGATACTTCGAAACCATTTTCACTCAAAGTTTTTGTAAATTTCACATAGTTATAAAAAATGATATTGAATTAAACAGAAAATGTTGAAGCTGAAAAACTGAAATAGTACTCTCTTGCAAAATGTATTCCGATAATCTGTTTTATTTACAACTTTGAAAAACTTCGGTTTGATGCTCTTCAGAATCCTAAATGCATAAATGTAAAAATGGATATGTAAAATATTTCATTACCTTTAAGTTGTGAGTGCAATATCTAAAAATCCTTATCTGAGAATCACAAACTAAAAGGAAAGTGGATCAAACAGTGAATCATATGGATCAAAAGACACTAAAACTTTCTCTTCAGAATCGAGGTTCTCAAATTTGCATAGGCTTGTTTGGATATGCATGATCATATGTGCTACTATTGTCTAGTCATTTGGTTTATTGACTACCTTTTATTGTTGTGGTGGTTGTTATTTTGCGAGCAACAAAGGGGCGGACACTTCCTCCTCATCTCTGAAAGACTTGTTTTGGAACGCGTGTGGCCCTTCCCCCCACTGGCAAAACTCCTGCGTCTGTGTGGCCGCATTCGCTGCCAGTCAGTTTCTCAAGGGGTTAAAAACCTGCTTCAGTCTCTCGGCTGCGTCCACCGACCGGTTCAAACTGGTTTTCAGGGGAAACTCTTTGTGTTCCATGGAATCTTGGGAAGGGTCATGTGAAGCCCCAGTGATGTCATGGCAGATGAGAGCAGGCCTGGGTGTTGAGTCAGCTGTATTGCTATCAGATGGCTGATATAATATGTAAGACAGGTAGGTCGGCACGTCACATATATGTGCCTTGATGTATCCAAATGATGGATCTGCTGATGTTTGCATGTTTTAAAGCTCAAGAAATGCCAATCTGTGGCTTTAAAAATCTATCTTCCCTTTACAGATGCATTCATCATATACCTGTAGTTCTCAACCAGTGGCACAAAATGACACAAAGGGCAGAAATCTGTTCAGAAACGATTAACGCAAAAAACCATGTCAAATGCGAGTAGGCTAATTGTTTTTTAAGGGAGGAGAATCTTTTGTTGTATCATTGACGTAAAGGCCACGTGTTCGAACAAACTACAGCAGGGGCTATTCAATTAGTTTCATTTGAGGGCCAGATTATTGAATAAAAAATTTGAAGGGAGCCGGGTGGAGCAGTCGTCCCAATGTTTTTTTTTTTGAAATTCATATAAGTTCATCTTTATTTAAATTTTAAAAGTTATCAGCGACAAGACCAGAGTGATTGCTCCTTTTTATTTTGTTCTGTAATTTCCATCAGTGACATACTTTATCATGTTTCACTTTAAAAACAGTGCTATCTCTTTAAAACCTGGTGCACATGACGCGGGTCTGACACGTTCACTTTTCTCCCAACATTTTACGGTAATTTACGGCTAAAAATCTTTGTCATTATTTTATATTTGTTATTAAAAATAAGAACAAAGATACACATTACAAGTACACATAATATACAAATAAAATGAACAGGGCTTTATTTTCAGGTTCAATAGGCATATTTAGCAGAGCATTCAAGAAATTGAATGAACAAATATAAAAATACAACTATACAGATTGATTCCTGTTAAAGCAACTGTATTGTTTTGTTGTTTTAACATTAAGAATAAAATGTTTTTCATCTGTCTGTCGATTCTGTCGTAGTGTTTTATTTTATACCATCATTTATTCAAAATTAGTTTTAAACCTGAGTTTCTTTCTTCTGCTGAACATAAATGCTATTTTGAAGAACGTAGAAAATCAAACAGTCCACAGAAACTTCCATAGTATTTTTTTCCTTCTATCAAAGTCATGTGGACCAGCAACTGTTTGGTTACCCATGTTCTTCAAAATAGATTGTGTTCAGCACAAGAAAGAAATTAATACCCGGTTTGAGATAACATGTGAGTGAGTAAATAATGACAGAAATAAAAATTTTGGTTGAACTATCCCTTTAATTACAGTCGGCTTGTGTTTAGTGCTATCCCTTTAAGACATGCACGTATCTAATATACAGACACGCATCCGTTTCTATCTCTACTGTTTACTTAAATTTTTAGACATAACCAACTGAGTCTATATGTAAACCGTGTGTGTTTTGACCGTATTAGCGCAAAAGATAACCTAGTTGAGAAATCAGGCACTGTTAGTGTTAGGCTCAGTGGTAGAGCATTGCGTTAGCAGCGCACAATATTGTGGGTTCAATTCTCAGGGAACACATACTGATAAAAAAAAATTATAGCCTGAATGCTCTGTAAGTTGCTTTGGATAAGTGTCTACTAAATGCAGAAATGTAAATGTTAGACAGGCTTTTTAGTACGTGCGCTTCAAGTGTGCGGGCACGTAAGACCAGTGAATGAAAAGCTTAAACAGCAAGGCTTTAAAACACATGCAAATTATGTACTTTTGTGACTGCAAATAAGTGCAGTGTTCCGTGAGAGTAACTCTACCGCTGAGTTAACTGATGTGCATGTATGTGGCGTTGTATATTGAGGCAGAGGCGTCAGAACTGTAGCTGATAGAATGTGCGCTGTAGCACGATACTACGATATTTCTTCAAAAGCAGACCGTGGAGACATTTTTATCGTCCCCGATCAAAAATCGTCATATCGCACACCCCTACTCCATTTGATAATCAACTTCGTCCAGTCTCTGCGCTATTTCTCACTAGGAAATATGACCGCTAGCACTGTCATTATACTCTTCTAAACTAGAGTTGCATATATCTCACAATCCCCTCACACGATCGCTTGTCAACCCTGCCGTCTATTGATGTTGCGGTCTCCAGTAGATTGTTGTTGTTGATCTTCCTTTCTTTATTCGGCTGTGAAACAATGGCCTGGGCCTTCAAGGCTTGTGTGAGACTCTTCCCCCGGGCCGGATGAAGAAGATTGGCGGGCTGGATTAGGCCTGCGGGCCGCCAATTGAATAGCCCTGCTCTACGGTATAGGCTAGGCCTATTGGTGCAAATTCATCTTTGGACTGATTGCATGGCATGCCCTCACCCCCAAAAACTATAAAGAGAACGACACAATGAGTACAATCCAGGCTTCTTTGAATATGGGGTCGACGAGATAAACATGGTTTGTGGCATCTGTAATGATTTGTTGAATTAGAAATGAAACACTCAAACTATAAAGGGAAGTCTTGAGCTGTTCAAAAGAAGCAATGGCAGCACATCACAACAAATCATGATTAAGTTATATTTTAGTAGTATTTTTTTTATTTAAAAATAATTTTACTATTTATTATTTATACTAAATTTATTTTATCATTTTTCTTTGCTTTAGTTTTTAAAAGTAATATTTTTTTATATTTGATTTACTTATTTAACCATTATTTAATACAATATTACCTTATTTAATAAGTGTAGTAATAATAATAATTATGATTACATTTTTTACTCTGGTGCAACAAATAGTTTTGTTACTGTTTCAGGTTGCCACTTGATGTCCAAAGTAAAATCTGGCTCCTTGATATTATATAATGTTGTATTGGTGATGGATCAATATAGCTGACAGTTTTTAGACAATTTGAAATTACTGGCTTCAGATGGTCCTTTGTGAACGCCGCCTAAAACAAACCTGTTTAGGATCTCTACCCTGAATAATTTCCAAAGTCTATCATTACAGGCAAATTCAACTTTACATGAGAAATATCACACGAATAGCAGTGCGATATGTCTGTATACCTGTATGCCATAGGCACGAGGTATATTTTCTCACCAAAAAAAACTCTTCCGTGACACAAAAACAGTATTATTTATAAAAGTATAGTGGATTTAAGCATATGCCATGACGTTCGCTGTGAGAAATAGGCTACTGCAAGTACAAACAGTTCTGTTATCACTAGAATATTGCACTGATGGAAAAAGCTCTCAGCCAATCAGGTTCAAGAACTAGAAAGAACATATATATGGCTAGCTGCCTGAAAATGCCTGACTCAGTGATTATTGTTTTACAGGTGAGATGTCGTCAGAAGACGCAGTGCGTCAGACGCGTAGTCAAAAGCGGGCGCTGGAGCGAGATGCCCCTGCTTCGGAGGGCGACTTGAAGAGGGTCAAGCTGGAGAGAGGAGAGCTGGGAGCTGTGGTAGATGGACTGAAGAACAGAAGCGAACAGGCCAACAAGGTGGCTAACATCCTGCAGGCCGGGGAGGTGAAGGCCACCATCAAGGTGGAGGTGCAGACCAGTGAAGAGCCTATGGACATGAGCACATCTAAGAGGTAGGTCACAGGCGGAACATAAACACATTTTATTTTATTCCCAAGCCTCCTTTTAAATAAAATAACTCAATTGTTAATCTTTGGTAGTAATGACCTGTGAACTGGAGAATTAGTGTGATCTTGGTCCTGCCGGTTCGCTTTTATGTTTGTTGAGGGCACTTAACCTCACCTTGGTCCGCTGAGACTTTGTGCTCGTAGCTCTGAATATAAAGCATCTGCTAAATGCAAAGTCAACGTGGTATCAAGTAGATGCAAAGGAGAAGTGCCTGAGCTCACTGTGGTGGTGCTTTTCTTTGCTGTTTTAAAAACTTGAAGCCATGATTAAATACCATGTGTAGGATTCGTGTTTAGCTTGGTGGTTTTAAAGGCACCATAGAATGAAAAACTGTCTTTACCTTGGCATAGTTAAATAATAACAGTTCTGTACATGGAAATGACATGCAGTGAGCCTCAGACACCATAGTTTCCTCCTCCTTATGTAAATCTCGTGGTTTTAAAAGACCACTGAAAAACAGGCGAATCAGAACATAACACCGACTGACGCAACAGTCGGGATCAAATTATGGAAATTTTTTATTAGGATATTTTTTTCCAATATTCTTTATTTTTCAGCATTATTACTCCAGTCTTTAGTGTCACGTGATCCTTCAGAAATCATTCTAATATGCTGATTTGCATATCAGTATAATGCATACATAATGGATATAGCATGTGTGTAATTTAAATATATATATAAATTAATTATAATCATATATTCATTGTTCATTCATAATGCATGAAATAGTTATTGTATGCAACTTTAATTTATTAGTGTAGTTAATTTGAAAGTTAAGCTGTACTGTAAAGTGTTAATATTATCATAATTGCACATGAACCTTTTTATTTTCTCTCAATAGTAGTAGAAAAATACAAAACTAGATGTTTTGTGTATTTTTAATAAAACTTCCCATGGCATTTGTAGTTTGGTTGCTAAGGCCTGAGCTTTTCTTAGTGGTTTATTGTCAGGTTGCTGGGCAGCTGCTGGGGGGTTCTGGGTGGTTGCTAGGCAAGGGATTCTTTTAATTTTGAAGATTCTTTTAAATCGATCTTGAAATACAAAAAAAAAAAGTTTCAAATGGTGGTTATTTACCTTGACACTTAGTCTCATAATGAGATGTTGTTTGGATGTTAAACTGATTGCATGATAAACTGAAGACCGTCCATATTTGTGAATACACGATTAATGTAAAAGACAAACAGAAGTTGTGATGAAACAGTGGAGCTCATGGTAAAGAACAAAGGAGGTGGCCTTATGCCATGCGGGATGGGGGAGGGGTAGAAAGTTGAGTTGAAAGATGTCACACACTACAAACACGACCGTCATACGCACAACTTTTCCCAAAGACCACACTCAAATATGTGCTTGCTCAGCATGTCAGTCTCCTCTCGAGTGGCTCTGCCCTGCTTGGAAAAAAAAGAAAGAAGTCCAAAGTGTTTTCCGTCGCACCTGAACCCTGCCTGACTTTGCAAAATGAGGCCTATGTCACAAACTGGTTTGAGCCGGCCGTTGCCATGGTTTCCACACTGGCAGGAACAGTTAAAGAAAAGGGAGGGTGTGAGTCATGTGACTAGAGGGAAATGCTTGCATCATGTGATCTTGTTGATGCTGGTTAATACACAGGAAGTGATATAAAGTCAATTCTGGTGAAGTTCTGGTTGTGCACATCATAAGAACCTGCGTTTAGTGGCTAGTGATTCCTGTAAACTTGGACATGCTGTGTTTCAACTGATGCATTTAATTGACCAGTTTGCTTTTAAGGAAACTCAAGTGCCGTCCAGGGATACGTGTTGTTTCTTCCTTCCCATTTACATGAAAATGTACCTCATTTCCTCATTTCATCTGCTGCTTGAAGAAAATGATACCATAGTTGTTGGGGAATGTGCCATTTTTTTGTATACTTGAGGCAATCAGAATTATAAACACTTGATACAAAGGAACTTCAACCATATCGGGGACCAGAATGATTTGAAGACTTGGGAATAAACTCTTTAGACTCAGAAAACCCTAGCAATGCCCTAACAACAACCACTTTGCAATGCATGAACAACTGTTTTTGAGCACCCTACCATCATGTTAGCAAGCGAACATGGGACTTTCCAACTTTGTGTGATATTACTTCTCTGAATCTGAATTATGATTTTAGCTTAGAGGTGGGCGATATGACCAAAATCTTATCACTATGATCGGTTTTATTTCACGGTAACAATATATATCACAATATAGTTATTTTTGTCTTTGATATAAAACATTTGATACCATAGATCATAATTCTTATCACCAGTGTCAATATCACAAAAAACTAATAACTTGCCTAAATTAAAAACCAACAAAAAATCTCTTGCTCACTGAGACAAGTAAACTGTCAGTCATTAAATAAGAAATCAAAACAACTATTTAGTTTGGTTTCTGCAGGCAAACATGACTTGCATTGTCTTAAAAAATGTAGCTGCTACAGTTGCTCCCAAGAAGCTAATTTCACTATTGATCAGGGTGTTATTGCGATATTGCGTTTAGTATGTGGCCCTTATCCTATAAGCAGCAAAAGGCCTCTAGCAGATTTCCCAGCAGCCCTCTCTGACTCTCCCCTCATGAAGTGTACATGCTCCCCGGAGAAGGAGCATGAAAGCGGGTGTCTTTGTTGATATGCGAGCGACCCGTCTGCAGTGAAAGTTGAGGTCGGAGTACACACAATAGCCTGGCCGTTAGCCATCCCATCCCCCCTCCTCCTCCGTTCCTCAGGAGGGGGCCGTAAGACCCATCTGGGTACAGCACTACTGTCCTTTAGACACGTCAACACGACACTGCTCTCATATGTGTTTGGGCTGATTTGCATTAGGAGCCGCTTATGTGTCCAATCTAAAAAAAATTGCGTTTTCGTGTTATGAGACCTTCTGATTACTACTTGTGGCACTTTCTTGAAGAGTAACTCCTTAAAGCGTTTGAGGACAAAATGTGCCATCAGCGGTCTTAGGACGACCTCTAGTGGGCAGTGCAGAAAATGCAGCATTCGGTGAGGAGCAATGGGCCATTTAGGGCTGGGCGATTTGACCTAAAAATCTAAACCTTGATTAATTGAACACTTTACCTCGATTACAATTTGTCACATTTTTTATTTGTTATTGATTTAATTAAATATTTTTTTGGTGGGAAAAAATTATTGTTGGTTTTTATTTATGAATAATACTACAACAGGGATAGTATAAATAACAAAGTTAATGAAGCATTATTAATATACGACTAATAATAACTTTATTTATCCCAGAGGGGAAAATGATACTAAATATGGAAATAAACTGTAATATTATTGTAATCAACTGTCATCCATATGTATTCATTTTAATAATCTTTATAATAATTCATATGATTTTAAATGTGGCCTGAGAAAATCATGTCTGTTGTTTTGTTTTGTGAGATCAGAGATCACGCTGCACATGTGTACAAACATTCAGGAGGACACAAACTTCTTGAGAACGATCCCCTGCGACTTTTATTAATGATATTTGCAATAATCAATTGAATTTGATAGGCGTCTCTCACTTTGTCCCACAGAAACATTAAAATAGTGTAGATTAGTGTACATTATTTTATTATAACAATTTATTCTATTTAGTGACCATTTCATTATTTTAACATTTAATATTGGCACATCCAAGTTATTTGACATATTTGAACACTTTTTTTTAAAGTAACAAGTTGCTTTCCCTGGTAACTAGTTCCTTTTATAATGATGTGACTCCGTTACTATTTGTGAGAAGTAGTAATAGAACTAATGAATGTTTTAAAGTAACGTGCCCAACACTGCATACTATACAATGATTTATTGCTTGTCTTATAGAGCTTGAAAAAAATTGCATATTAAATCGCAATCGCAATATTGGTCCAAACAATCGCAATTAGATTATTTTCCAAAATCGTTCAGCCCTAATTATCATTATCATATAAAATTTATAAAAGAGTGTAGTGTAAAAACCTTTGGTATTATGAGTCAAAATGATAAAAAAAACTATGAAAAACATTCAATATTACATTAACATTTATTATTATTACTATTATTATTACAAAATTAAATATTTAGCATTTTTATCCAATGTTGTAATAGAATTATTATTATTATTATATTAAAAAATTATGACATTTATAATACAGTTTTTGTGTGAAACCCTTGGTAGTATAATCAGAACGAGAGTGTTAATTTAAGCAGTTGCTTGCATGATGATGCTGTGCTAGGTGGTCATAAAGTTTTCGTTTGCATGTATTTATAAGTATTGCAGCGAAAGAGAATTAATTTCATCATCAAACCCAGTAATTTAAGTACATTTGATCCGATCGGCTCTTAAAGTAACGGCAGTCTAATATTCCTGCTGTCTGTCAATCATGTGAATCAAACAACAAAAGAGAGAGAATCTCTCACTGCTCTTGATTAAGTCACTTTTGTATTTTAATAAGACAGTTTACATAGTGAATAATATGCAGTGTTTTATACATTTAATTACTTAAAACAATGCATGCAGCATTTCTAGTTTATTTGTTCTACTGTATTTTTTTGTCCTATTGCTTGTAATTAGTTTCTTATTCTTTTTAATCACTGACTGTTTACTTGTCTTCAGTGAGGTTGTTTTCTTTTTTTCTTTTTTTAGGCTAGTATTAGTTTGGTTGTGATATTGATACTGGTTCCAAGAATTATGAAATGTCTATGGTATAAAAGTTGTATATCAAATAGACCTTATTTAAAGCAAAAATAACTATACCTTGATATATATATTTTTTTGTGACCATGAAAAGAATTGCTAATTTTGGTCATATCGCTCACCCCTATATTTCACATTATCCAGGTATATCACTCATACAGAAAAAATCCCATACTGTACATACATATACTGCAGAAGTAATCTGAGTAATATGCTATTCTAAATATTCATGCATTTAAAGAGACCGTGTATCTTAATCGATGTGTTTTTATCCATTGCTCATGTTTTCTTCTATCTGTCTCTCAGTGACATAAAGAAAGAGCGACCTCCGACGCCAGATGATGTCATTGTTCTGTCGGACAATGAACCCTCTAGTCCTTGTATGAATGGGGTCAGCTACAGTTTTAAGAAGACTGATACTGAGATGCTAATGGTAATGTGACTTCTCAGTACATCAAATCTATAGATCATTTGCACTTGATATAACAATGCATCAGATCTCCTGTTCACTTACTAGAGTGATTGTTCTTGTCCATGTCATGTGCAGAAAAGCAGCCCGGCTGAACGTGAGCACCTCATCAAACAGCTGCAGGAAGAACTGCGTCTTCAGGAGGCCAAACTCGTCTTGCTGAAGAAACTCAGACACAGTCAGACCCAAAAAGATGCTGTGCAAAAGGTAAAAAATGCAACAGTCGGGTTGTCAGATGCAACAATAAGGATGCTTGAAGTTCAATCTGACCTGACACTGACCTCTTCTGTATTGCAGTCAACCAATTCTGTGGCGGCTCCACCACCTCTCGTCAGGGGTAGCATCTCGTCCACTAAAGGACCCCTACAGGTCAGTGAAAATGTGTCAAACTATGCTAAACTTTTCAAACAGTAGTACACTACAATGTACATGACCTCACGATGGTGCATGTTTAAATCCGCATGTGTCCAGTGGTATGTCATTATTAGAGGTAATGAATAGCGAAACACAATATGATTATTATAAAAATGATTCTAGTAATAATAATAAAACATAAATTGCAGGAAATTTTATGTTTTATTATTGTTGTTATTATTATGATAGATAGATAGATAGATAGATAGATAGATAGATAAGCATTTTTAATCCAGATTTGCATTTTAAACCACTGCATTTTAATCATGATCCAAATAAACATGAGCAGTTTTTAATCTAAATTAGATTGTAGAATTTCGAAATTTGAAGCAATAACAGAATGCTCTGACTTCAGTTTTGTGAAACTATACATAATATCAGCATGAAACCAAAACGGCAGACGAGCTGAATGAGATGCAGATTCACTCACTTTAAGCATTTCCTTGGTTTTCGCTCTAAACAAAGCAGCGCTGCACTTATGAACTTTAATATGCTTTATACAGAGACGATATGAAAAGAGAAAATACCATCTAAACTTTTCTAAAGACAGACCCTTAATTGAATCGTGATTTGCTTAACATCTCAACCGATTTGAATCGTCATATATTTTAATACATTTTCAACCGTCTCGTGGTTAATTGTTACATCTCTAATCAAAACTTAAATACATGTTTTGTTTTCAGGTCTCCAACCGAACCTCAGGGACAGTCATTCCTCCTCCTCTAGTTCGAGGTGGAGCGCAGGTCTCCAAGCACGGCTCCCATAATACCGTAGTCATGCCAACCTTAGTCAGAGGCTCCCAGGTATGTACTGCTGTGGCTTGATGACCCGTAAAAGAATTGTACTTTTTATACAAATCGTTTTCTCTGACATTTGTGTGTTAGCCCATCACTGTGACCCCGCAGCAGATTGCGACCCTACGGCAACACCATTCGGGTTCTGGCCCTCCTCCTCTGCTGCTGGGCTCACGCACCTCCGTACCCACCGTACAGGTGCAAGGCCAGAGGATCATTCAGCAGGGCCTGATCCGTGTGGCCAGTTTAGCCAATGCAAACATCCTGGTCTCACAGGTCACTGTCATTTACTTGTTACATACCATGTTCTGTTTATATATATATATATATATATATATATATATATATATGCATATATATATATATATATATATATATATATATATATATATATACATATACATATATACATATACATATATACATATATACATATATACATGCATACATACATGCATATATATATATACAATTGTTATTGCAATAATATTAGTTGATGCAGTAAAAGTATTTATAATGCGGTTTAAAAATATAGTATTTAGAACATTATAAACATGTGTGTGTGTGTATATATATATATAATTTTATATTATACAGGGTTTTTTATAATGTATTTATACAATTAAAGCTACTTTAAATTATCTTTTAAAGTTATAAGTAAACAAATGCATATCAAAATACATTATTGTAATTTTATAACTTGTTATACATGTCATAATATAATATTTATATTAAAAACTATTAACTACTGTAAACAAGTTTTTAATACATTTTTGCTATTTTAGTTTTTAAATTGTATTATTAATAATACTTGGTAACACTTTATAATAACTGCACGCTACGAATCATTAAGTAAGCATTAGTAAATGTGACCCTCTCTGTGAAATCCAGGCTAAAGTCTAAAAATCGAATTATGAGAAAGCAACCATCAAAGTTTGAATTCTACCATTAATTTCACTATAATTTAAAACTTTGACATGACTATACTCAGTCAATATTAAAGATATAAAGGTTACGTTTTCACAGAATGTTCTTTACCATATGAAGGATGATTTTTTTTTGTAGAAAAAAGCAAATCACAAAAAAATAAGTTTAGCTGGGTTTTCACAGAGAGGGCCACATTGTTCCAACATTAATAGTCATTAGTAAGCAGTTTATAAATGCCTTGTTCTTTATTTATAAGACATATCTTATACAAAGGAGATTTAAAGGCTCAGTTATATTCCTAACAAACAAAACAACACAGTTTAAACATTGGTGTTCTGTTAAACATTTTAAACAGTGTGTTCTAATTAAGTGTGGTCCACTGCTGCACACGTGCCACAATATCGATACAGGGCCAGCTGTATCGGTACTCGTATCATCAAATATCTGTGATGATTCATCGTCGTATCGAACACAGCATTTGAGCTATTAGCTAAATAAACTGCGAAAAGATTGTTTTCTAAAACATCATGGACGGAATGATCCTGAGCTTGCGGCGCCATCTGCAGGCGTTCCCAGATATTTAGCAGACGTCTTACATATTTACTTGTGCTGTCTGGGTAGTTGAGCTGCAGATAAAACTAACTTTTATTACTGTCATCCATAAGGTCTAAATATAATTTGATACATAAAATAAAAAATTACATTATATACATTATTAATTAAGTGTTGTAGTGTAATTTTTTATATTCTAGATTTAATCTCACTGTAATAATTTGGAATTAATCTAGATTAAAATGGCTCATTTGAATTTACTGCCGAAGGCATTCAGAATATTTATAGCTACCCAAATAATGACTAAAAGTAAGTCTTTGAGAACGTATGAGCTTTTGATGTCCTGCCCGAGTGTATTACCACATAGACCAGCCGTTAACAATCTGTCCATCACGGACTGCGCCATTCACTTAACCAGCCACACCAAAGCAAACAGGAGGAGAGCATAAAGAGACAGGGCAACTAGAATTGAGTTCAGAATTAAAATATACAGTTTAATAGTTTATTTTATATAAAAGGTATATTTGTGTGCAGGGCCGTGCAGAGACCTTTGGAGGGGCAGGTGCTCAAAATATAAAAGGGGACACATGAAACAAGGCTTTAAATAGGGCTGTGCACCAAAATATCATAACAGCAATGTATAGTGATGCATTCCTTGCTGATACGCGTATTGATGCGGATGCTGTAAATAACTGTAACAATAAAAGTAAAAGTATGAATAGATTTTATAGGTCAAATGACATTAAAATACCAGACCCTTCACACCCCTTTAAATGGAAACTTTTCTCCCTCAAATAGCACGAACGAAGTGAACACATGCACCTTTTTTATGGTGCTGCTGCTGTGTATAACGTTTAGAAGTGGCGTTTCAGCATTCTGCAGGCTAAACACAGCGATTTAAACAAAAGCTGTGCAATGCATGTTCCTTCGACGTTGTTCTTGTAAAATAATAATAATGATAAGTAAACAAGCATACCACTCCGGGGGCTAGAACCCCACTTACTTAAGCTGCAACCGTAGCGCGGGACGATATTGAAGTGGTGCCTGAGCGCGAGGGATCGTTCGGATGAGGTCGTCAGGTGAAAGGTTATCATCGTGGGTGCCATTGTTTAACTACGGCTTATACCCATTATTAATCATTAATTTGGTTGCTAATAGTCTAGATCTGAGCAGGCCTTCACAGAAGGGTGTTTAATAAAAAAAAAAAACCTAATTGCCTTGACAAAAGGGCACTTTGGGCAAAGGGGCAGGTGCTCAAGACCTCCCCCAGCTCGTTCCCCTCCCCCCCCACTCGCACCTACCACCTCTGCACGTGCCTGTTTGTGTGTAAAGTTGGGTATCATTACTATTCCCGTCCCGCCCACTCCCGATAAAATATTTTCCTGTCCCGTCCCAATCACGTGATTCATAGCGATTTTGTTTCCCATCCCGCGGGATTCCCGAAAAAATGCCAGCCTCTAGTTCGAAGACTCGTTCTCGCCCCCTACAGTGATTCAATCGTTTTTTACACGTTAATACACAAAATATGAAGCTGATAATTGTTTTCAACATTGATAATAATCAGAAATGTCTCTTGAGTCAAATAAATTGTAATGATTTCTATAAGATCACGTGGCACTGAAAACTGAAATAACGATGAAGAAAATTCTGCTTTGCATCACAGGAATAACATTACATTTTATAATATATTGAAATTGAAAGCTTTTTTTATTTGTAATTCTGTTTCACAATATTGCTGTTTTTTACTTTAATCAAATAAATTTGCCTTGATGAGCAGAATATATTTATTTCAGAATCTTTAATTGTAATGTTTTTGGCAGGCACTTTAATAATAATAAAAATTCTATATACTATATATATTTTACTGTAATATATTATAGTACTTTATTATACTATATGATATTATAATGTTATCATGATTAAGTGCTGCTTTTAATTTTAAACAGGACAATAATATGTATTCTTACAGTATAAGATATATCTTTTAATATGCTAAAATATATATATTTTTTATAAGTGCTAGGGGCGTGGCTTGAAGCGTGGTCAGATTTTCCTTCTTTTGGTTTCTAGTTGATCACATGCCTGATAATAAAATGTATAAATGTTCATTTAAATGGTTTATTAATCATTTACTTACACTTTCTAAATTATCTTATGAACCACTGACAACTCCTAAATAACTGGTTTGTAAATAGCGTAACAATTTAGAAATGGTAAATCGATTGTGAATGAAGTATGAAAATATAATTATTAAACATAGATATGCTCAAGAACAAGGGATTTATAGCTGTATTTATAAACTGCTTACTATGCTGGAACAATGCTTTATAAAGGATGAATTGACTATTTACTAATGCTTACCTAATGATTCATAGTGTGCGGTTATTATAAAGTGTTACCAAGTAATAATACTTAATATTTATAAGTCAGCCAGCAGCCATATCACCCTGTAGCCCAAGACTGTTTGCCCACTGAAGCTAAGCAGGGTTGAGCTGGTCAGTACCTGGATGGGAGACCTCCTGGCAAAACTATGTTGCTGTTGGAAGAGGTGTTAGTGAGACCACCAGGGGGTGCTTACCCTGTGGTTTGTGTGGGTCCTAACTCCCCAGTATAGTGATGGGGACACTATACTGTAAAAAAGCACTGTCCTTCGGATGAGATGTTAAACTGAGGTCCTGACTCTCTGTGGTCATTAAAAATCCTAAATTTGCCCATTGGCCTCTGACCATCACTGGCTGCTTCACTGTCTCCTCTCCACCAATAAGCTGGTGTGTGGTGGGCGTTCTGGCGCACTATGGCTGCCATCGCATCATCCAGATGGATGCTGCACACTGATGGTGGTTAAGGAGATTCACCCCCCCCCCCCCCCCCCCCCCCCTTTCATGTAAAGCGCTTTGAGTACCCAATGTAACAAATTATTGAACCGTTTGATACAAGGCTTTCGGTTTGCCACGCATTACAAACCGAACGATTCGTTGGACTAATCCTATTACAGCATTATCCTATAAGGTTTGATTAGTGCGTGTGCGCATATAGAGCGTGTTCTTTCACATGCATGATTCAGTCTATTAAAATGCATTTAGAATGATCATAAAATTCAAGATATGGGGGCAGAAAATTTATATATTTACATAATTTCATAGTTAATCAATATCACAGAAGAGTGCCGTTTTTTTCTCTCCAAAAATCAGCATGATTACAAATCATTTTTTACAACAGTTCAATAAGCAAGAAGTTAATGAAGAGACTTACATTTGAAATAGCATATCGAATTATATTCAAATTTAAAAGGCATAAATTCAGTATATTTCAGATATTTGTGTTTATTGAACCGTTTTTTCCTGGTTTCCACATCAGTGGCGTTTGTTCTGATATCCGTAGCTTTAACATAATTCTGCGCTGAATTTGAATGCTTCTCACAAGATTTGACAGATGTTTTTAATTATGCGGCGAACTCAACTACTTTCTTCACTGTATCTCTCAGCACGTTGTATACCGGTGTCGCGTGATCGAGAGCAGCCAGCGGCTCCAGCCCGAACAGATCTGTGCCGCGTAGCCCAAATGAGTAGCATGGATTCGTTCCGCTTTCGGTTCGTTTGTCCAATGTAGCTCTTGTAAATCGGGCATGATGAGAATGCAAGGCTGTTCATTCCATATTTCAAACTAAGAAACAACCTTTCTTTGACTGAATGTGCAGTGGGACGATGTTACGGGACGCGTCTAAGCTCAAAATCTGCTGTAAATTTGCGGCAGTTGTGAAAATTTGCGAGCGCTTGCGAAAATTGAGTTTGCTTGATTTTGCGACAAATTCAGCGATCGCAGAATCGCAAAATTCTGGAGGGACTGATTTAAAATGTCCAACTACAAACATTTCAGCAAAATTTATATTTTAGTCAGAGTTATTGCGCTCTGTCTGTTTGGCGCGCATGTTCGCATTCAGAACCACGTCTGTGAAGTTTAGCAGATATTCGCAAAGCAAAAGCTCATGCACGTATCTCATGCACATATCTCATGCTTATTAACTAGGAACTAGGGGCTGTATTATGCATATTTTATTATTAGATAATTCATTTATATTATATAGGTGTAGTATTTTTATATGCTTGTGTATGACAATTTTTGTATATTAGAATATATTTATATTAATACTACTATTGTGTTTAATTTATGTATTAATTAGTTGTAGTTGCCATAGCATACTTAATATAATTTTTATAATTAATATAAACATTTTATATAGTCTGCGATTTGTAATCGTTTAATCAAAAGGTTTTAAAAACTAAGAAATGCTTATAATAATGAAAGAGATTTTACATATCACATTTGTGTTTGTCTGACTGATAAGTAGAAGCTGTTGTGAACTCGCATTATGTTTTTCCTTGTCCAGGCCTCTTCCACCGGTTTGAAGAGCTCTCAGTCTGGTATGGGCAGCAGCGCCAATGAGTCTCCTGCCAGTCGACAGGCCGCCGCCAAGCTTGCGTTACGGAAACAGCTGGAGAAAACCCTTCTTGACATACCGCCACCTAAACCTCCGGCACCAGAGCTCAATTTCCTGCCCTCGGCAGCTAATAACGAGTTCATCTACCTGGTGGGGCTGGAAATGGTGGTCCAGAATCTGCTAGATACACTGGCTAAAAGTGGGTACATCCTAATAGTGCGTATTTACAAAATATTACACTTAACCATGCTAACGTTAATTGCTTTCTTTCCAGGTAAGCAGCCGCAGACAGAGTCTGCATCTACCCCGTCACCTAAGGAGCCCTTCACTTGCGCCCAGTGCCAGACGGACTTCACCTCTCGCTGGAGGCAGGAGAAGAGCAATGGCTCCATCCTCTGTGAGCAGTGCATGAGCTCCAACCAGAAGAAGGCCCTGAAGGCTGAGCACACCAGCCGCCTGAAGGGTGCCTTCGTCAAAGCCCTGCAGCAGGAGCAAGAGATCGAGCAGCGCATCCTGCAGCAGGCCGCCTCGCCCGTCTCCAAGACCACCACCACATCTTCTTCTTCCTCATCCTCGCCGGTGATTAAATCCGATCACGTGCTGGTGTCGCCACAGTATAAGCAGCTGAGCACGTCGCTGACCCAGCAGACCAACAGGGGGACGTCGGTCGGACGATACCACACCATCAAGCAGGTAATGGACACTCCCGTCTTGGTTGCTTTTGTCCCAGACACAGCGTTTTCTGACTTTAGCATGGTTTTTCTCCGCAGACTCCAGGCCAGCTGTCCCGTAGCATACAGCAGGCAGTGAGTGCAGGCGCACGCGGGGTGAGCCGCAGCTTCTCTACTTCCTCCCAGCTCCAGAATGCCGTCACGGCCGCCGCGCTGGTCAGCAGGCCAGGTAAGCATGTCGTGAGGGCAGGGGAAAAGGGCACCAGCAGCAGAAACCCCACCACCAATACCTGGAGGAAACAGAACAGCGGCACCGCAGGTAGATGATGCCTACTTAACAAAAAAACAGTCTGCCCCTTTTCTAGTTCTTTTCCTGTGCCTGTACATATTTTTTAGTGTATATATATTAAGCTGATTGGCTTCAAAGGGCTAACATACAAAAATGAGGCAGAAGTGCTCATGTTAATGTGCATCACATTTGTCTAAAAAGCACATCAACAAAAAACCCCATATAATTTATTTTGAAAAGTTAGTTGAGGCCTGTTCCAGCCTTGGGTTTCCCTGTTTTCCAGAAAATTGTGAGGGGGAAAAAATGGCTTGTTTATTCTCATTATTTATTTATTTTTTAATAAAATTAACACAGGGTGTCTGATATCTATTTATTAGTGGTAGACCGATTAATCGGTTTTGCCGATTAATCGGCACCGATAGTTGATTGCCGCAACTGTCGGTTATCGGTAAAAATCCATGCCAATAGGTTTCTGTTTTGCGTCCGTTGCTGGAGTGGCTGAGAAGGGTCCGCTGGCATTATACAATACGAGAGCAGCCTCTAGATGCAGAAATCACTGACAGCACGTTGTTTATTTTGACATGTGACACTGCGCCCTTCACTGAGCCGGAAACTTCAAATGCCATTTAAATACAGCCGACAGAAAATGCGTAACCTGCGGTGGAACAGAGTGCCATTCACATAGTTTTCTATTATATTTGTCCTAAATCATTGTGAATGTACATAATGACTTCACTCTGGGCTGTACATTTTGTATTATGCATTTTTGAGCAAAACGTTTGTCTTTCTGTGGCTCTAATAAAGTCTGTATGCTTCATATAGAGAACTGTAATCGCTCTCTTTCCATTTGCTGTTTTTTTAAACCGAAATTCAAACTTTTTAATGCCACATTGTTCATTCTAGAAACAAACTTCTGTCCGTTTGGTGATCAAATAAACTGTTTTAGAACGCCACTTGAATTGAATGCAAAGCGTCGTGTGTGTGTGTGTGTGTGTGTGTGTGTGTGTGTGTGTGTGTGTGTGTGTGTACCTACTTAACCATATTTTGGGGACAAATTTGTACCCAAAAGTGAGGTAAACCTGACAAATTCTCCAAAAACCTCCATTTGGGGACGTCCTCATTTGTAAAACAGGTTTAAAAATAAACTAAACTAGGAAGTTTTTTTAGAATTGTAAAAATTGTCTAATAAAGTCTCCTGTGATGGTTCAGTATAGGGAACTGTAGGGCTCTCTTTCCATTTGCTGTTTTTAAACGGGAAATTCAGAACTTTTTAATGCCACAGTTTGTTCATTCTAGTAAACAAACATTCTGTCCGTTTGGTGAGTCAAATAAACTGTTTTAGATACGCCTAATTGAATGCAAAGCGTCGTGTGTGTGTGTGTGTGTGTGTGTGTGTGTGTGTGTGTGTGTGTGTGTGTGTGTGTGTGTGAGTGTGTGTGTGTGTGTGTGTGTGAGATACCTCTGAGTTCTCCTAGACACAGCGCTGCACTTTTCCCTAATTTTTGCTTTTGTGTGACTAACTTTTTCTTAATTATTAGATAATTATCAAGTATTAAAATAGAATGCAAATAAAGTGTGTGAGTACACGAACAATATCCAAATGTATGTAATTTTAATGGTATGGCCTTGTGTATATTTAAAGATGGCCATCTCTAAGCATGACTGTTGAAATGAAATGGTAACACTTAACAATAAGAGTCCATTCGTAGCATTAATGAAAACTAGAATTATACAGAGTGTTCATTTCAACATTCGCTATTAGCTATTAATAGGCTACATTTTTACATTTTAAAGTTTTATTCTTTTAAAATTAGCAAACTATGAAATAACTTTAATGATCAATATAATAAATAATATTAATATTTGTATTAATTTGCAAAGTATGGTTCAGTACTGTTACTGCTTATATTTTTTAAATAGCAAAGATCTAGTTTTATTTCAGTATCCATTTAAAAACTATCGGTTGATTAATCGGTATCGGCCAGTGTGGTCCAACCTAGGTATCGGTAAAATCCACTATCGGTCGACCTCTACTATTTATGAATGGAATTGTACACAATTTTAATTGATATCTATTCCATGAAATGGCATTTTCGGTTTTCGAGAAACGGCCGAATGTGAGCCCAAAATGTCACGCCACATTGCCCAGCAGTGTTCAGCGCGCAAGTTTCACTCTCCTCCTAGCAGCTCAACATTATGCTCTATGATAGTAAGTTCTGCGTTCCGCTCATGCTCACCGGAAAAGCAAGATCCGCTCAAATAACGCACTGACAGGAAATTTCTATGTAGTATACTTGTTCCTGTTTGCAATAGCGCTGCTGTTGTGTACTGGGCAACGCTGGTAAAATGGAGCTACCCTCAAGTTCACTGATCTGCTCTGATAATAATAGCTTTGTAGGATTACATATTATTTGGATAATTAGTCAAATAAAAAGTTAAATGTGATTGTTGCATATAACTAAATAAAAATAATATATTGAAATATAATATGAATATATTTCTGTCTAATTTTGTTACTTTCAATAAACGTGTGGTTATTTTATAGGCTTTTTTTTATTTAATTCAGTATCATAAAATTTAGTTGAGTCTTACGAAATTACTTTATATTATTTAATACAATTAATAAATATTTATTACAACGCACTTTCTGTTTTTGGCCCAGAATTTTTTATTTTGGTGCATCCCATTTTAGCGTACTTAAGAAATTAACAATTTATGTTGTTAACCCTGTTGTCATTACAACTGTTGAATATGACTGTTTTTAATTAAACAATAGTATGGAAATGTATATATCATCATCCTTTCAACTATTATTGAACAAGTACAAGAACAAGCAGTTTATTACTGTATCTTAAATTATTTGGTGGATAAGAATAAGATAATCTTAAATGACCAACCCCGTTGCCGTTATAACTATTGATTATTAATATTCTGTATTATTCCAGTCATAAAACTGGTCAATATCTCTTAATTAAATTCAAATACATATTTTTTTAATATTCACTACTATTACAATAGGTATTTAAAGGGGGCATAACACATACAGTTTCACCCAATCTCATGTTAATATTGAGTACCTATAGAGTAGGGCTGCTCGATATTGACAAATATCATAATCACGGTTATTTTGGTCAATATTGTAATCACGATTATTTAAAACGATCATTGGTGGGCCGTATGACAAACTTTATATGAAAGATTTATTTAAAGAGTGATATATATCAAATATATATTTTCTGTAAATAAGGTTGCTATGACATCTACATTTTAGAGACCAGCGAAATGTCACTATTCTCAATACCACAGCAGAATACCAGAGTAACTAATATTAGTAAAAAACCTAGGTCCTCAAAATGATTGAACATAATTAAACTGCCAGTAATAAAAAAAAGCAAACCAGTCGTGGCTCTAATGGATAGAGCGTCGGACTTAACCCGAGGTTGTGGGTTTGAATCTCGGCTCCGGCAGGAATTGTCCATGACTGAGGTGAGACCCTTGAGCAAGGCACCGAACCCCCAACCGCAGCGTTGGCTGCCCACTGCTCCAAGTGTGTGTGCACTTGGATGGGTTAAATGCAGAGAACACATTTCACTGCTGGTTATACTCTGTATACAATGTTCCTGTTGCTCAGTGGAAGAGCATTGCGTTAGACTGTGAAACAGTCACAATAGACATAGCTGAAACATTGTCATTCAGGAAAAAGATCACGTGGGTGTTTGAATCAAGATCGCAATTTTTTTAATGATTAATGGTGTAGCTCTAATGTAAACACTGCAAAATGTTTTGGGAGGATCTCATCACATACTCGCGAGACCAGTCTGATATCACGAGACAAATCGGATATCGCGAGATGCCTACAATAATAGCCTACATATTGTTTGTATTTCGCTATAAAACTGACAGATTTTTAAAGCTGAGACTTTGGAATATCTCCCGGTGCTCCCAATCCGGGCCAAAACTCTCCAAATACTAGGCTACGCCACTGGTACAATTCAATTAATCAAAAACCATCACAGAAGATAATCCTTTTCACTCTTCATGAATAAATTAGAACCTCTTTTCTTTTTATCACTAATTTATCAACCCTGTTACCATTATAACTAAATTAAAAACGTACTAATCGTATATAATTGTATAAGTTAAATTAAAGTCAATTAACCATCTTGTCAACTTTTCAACTCTTCATGGACAAGAGTTCATCTCTTTTTTTTTTTAATCACGTTTTCTTTCATTCTTAGATGTGTAAGAAGTGAATAATCCTAAATGGTCAACCCTGTTACCATTATAAAAAATGTAGCATTCTATTACTTAAAACAGTCAAATGGCATAATCCTTTCTGCTTTTCAAAGATAAGTAATTTCTTTCCTGCAATAAAATATATTTACTTGTATTATTAGGCATGTCAGAAGCAGACAATCTTAATCTTCAACTCTGTTGTCATGTTTTTGTCATAGTAAACAACTGATTTTTTAAATGGGTAATTGGAAAAAAATATCAGCATTTTTATTTATTTTTTTAAACACCTTGTAGTGTCATGACCATTGCCATAAGGCTAGTAATTGTTGGTGAAATATCAAACTGCCAGTCCTGTTACCATCAACCCTATTACTTTGCAACCTTGTTTTTAAAGTCACAGTTAATTTAGCTTGAAATGTAGGGCTGGCTATTAACTAGGGCTGTGCGATTTGGTGAAAATATCTAATTGCAAATTTTTTGACATTGCGATTTGATTTGCGATTTTAAATTTGCAGTCAAGCTTCAGCTCAATATTGTCAATAATATGCAGCACAGTATGAGTATTGTTACCCTGCTGAAACTAAAGGGGGAAAAAAACAGTAGAAACCATCACAGAAATTCTCATTGTTTCCATAAAAACCATTATAATATTCATTTTTGTTTTGGGCAATATTCCAATAGGAATTACTGTTGTTCTATTGATTGCCATCTGCTAGATTACATCCCACCAATAGAATGCATCAAATACCAGTAGACCCCATTATAGTTTACATTAAAACCAATACAATCCCCCCTTAAATCCATTACATTTTCTATTGTGTTTTGGGAGGGGTTCTACTGTTTTTTGTTTTTTGCAGGGAAGATTAAAATGGTATTACAAATTTTACAAAATTTCACAGGAATGATTTTTTTTATTTTTTATAAAGAACTTTTTATTTTAGTCAGTTATTAAAGTATTACGTGTTACACGGGCTGATTTATTCATTTTTAGGTATTTGGGATTTTAAGAACAAGTGGGAAATGTGCTGAATGTTTAATTTCATCCAAGTGAAATTGGCAAGCAGTTAGACTTTCTTTACATTTGTTTTAAACGCGGAGCCTGGCGCGAGTTAACACAGGTTGCGCGCGTGCGTCATGTCTCGTCCATATTGCCAGATGCGCTCGTGAGAGACTTGCAGAGCAAAACCGGGCACGATACCGTGAGTATAAAAGAGCATTACGAGACAGGATTCTTGTGTGCGGCAAGTGTGAACGGCTCGTCCGTAAGACGCGTGGGGCGGACCGAGTATGAGAAGCATTCAGAAACACAGGCTGTGTGTGCGGTCTTCTGAATCAGCAAAAATGCATTATACACTTATTTCAAATTAATCTGTTGGGGAGATCAAATGTGTAAGCTAACGTTCATGTAGCCTACTAATAAAAAGATAAAAATAATATTTTATTCTCCAGTACTGAACGCAGAACCGAAAAGGGAGCTCTTGATATGCGTTGTGAGACAGCTCTTGCAAATTACGTTTTTTTGTTAGCAGTCTGTCATTTCGAAGCTGAAGTTTTAATCTGCCTAACTTTCGATCTGACCCTTTTTAAATGGTGGGCGTTTAAGCAGTTGGCTAGAGCAGTGCTAATTGGGGAGAACGGAGGTGCGCTCACTCTATTGGTTAGTAAAATTGCCACTCAAGGCTGGCTGTCATGCCTATGCTCTGGAACGGAATAATATCGCGTCCACATCGCAGGCTTTGCGATTAGCAAATCGCAACGTCTCAAATCACGATTCGATTTCGATTAATCGCACAGCCCTACTATTAACAATTCAGATCTTTTAGAAATGTACTTGGTCATTCTTTCAAAATCGGTAACCACTTTACATTCTCCCCCGACAGGTGTCACCATGGCTTATGTCAACCCCAGTCTGTCTGTGCACAAGACATCATCTCCGGTGGACCGTCAGCGAGAGTACCTCTTGGACATGATCCCTTCCCGCTCCATTTCCCAAACGACAAACACATGGAAATAATGCCCTGATTAAATCACTCTCAAATTTCTCAGAATTATAATCCTGTCTTTTTGGACATTCGGTCGGTTATCAGTATCAGACAACCAGCCATCAAGCAATAATAAAAAAATAAAAATTATTTTATTTTCTCTCTATTTCTCTGTTCTGAGACCCTTAGTTGTACAGTCTAAGGTAAGACCCAATAGGCCAACATGTGTCCTAGAGGAGAACTGTACCGTGATCCGTAATCCACATCACCCACAACTCCCAATTCCCGGCCCTCCAGGCGGAGTAATTGCTTCATTATGTGAAACTAAAGCCTTTGTATGACGTTTCCAGAGGCTCATGGACACTTTTCCCCACAGGAAGTGGAGGACACAGGGCCGTAGAGTACTTGCGTGATGCCAGAGATTGTTTAATGATCTTTTTGTGGACCATCTACACAGCTTCAGCTACGTTTTCCGACCCACAGCGTCTCTTGAACAGATATGGGAGTGTATGTTTGTGTATTTGATGTCAATACATTTTTTTGTTTGTTTTTTAGCTTCACTGTGGACTCATTCCACCCTTTTCAAAATGGCCTTTTTTTAAAGGCTAGAAGTTTAAGGAATTGTTATACTGTTGAGGTGGTTATACATCTGGTGTAGTGTGTATTTTTGAATACTTTGGGTTGTATCTTTTTTTTCTTTGTAAGCTTATAAAAGACATTTATCTAAGAATTGTGCATCAGGGATGGTTACAGAGATGGATGTAACTAACAAAAAGCAGCAGCCGTAACAGGACTACTACTAGACCTTCATGTTTGAGCAATTTGTTTATCAGATGAGCCGAATGTTTTTTTTTTTTTTTTTTTTTTGCAGAAACCATTGATATGTTACGCTTTTAGTTAACGTTGTGATGTGCTCCCCCATAGGCTTTCTTGTAACAGCGTCTAGGTAATATTTGGATGTTGTGTTATTTATAAATGTCACTTTAGATGGAGGATATCCCATTAGCTCCTTCCCAAATAGTTTCAAAGCCTTGTGAATTTAAGGTTGGACTGTATTTAGGATGTTTAAATGCAATTTTTTTTGTCTAATGCGCTGTACATTTATGTCCTGTCTACCATTTTAGATCCTGATGGAAGTCGTGCCACTTAAGTTACGGCTTAAACTTTCCTTAAAGGAAATGATTGGGTTGAAAGCATTACTGCTTATTGAATGTAGCACACAATCTTAGCTAAATTGAGTCCTACATGTTAGGTGATGTTATTTTTACAATCTCTTATTTTCCGTTCATCTGATATGGTTTGCTAACAGTACTCTTGCTATTTTAGCTAAACAGTTATGTATGTTATATACGACAGCTCGGATCCTTTGTCATCGCAGTCCATGAACACGTCGAGTCATTTCTGCTTCAGTCGATTTTGTTTTCCCTTTTCTCGAGATGATCGTTCAGTGATCTTGAATGCCTGTGGAGCGTTTGGAACACAGAGCCAGCCCATCCCCCCCCCCCCCCCATTTCTGACTGCTGTTCTGACTACTGCCTGCTGCTGACAACTAACACCATTCCATTTCCCCCTGAGATGCTGCCGTCGTTTATTGTGGAGCATCTCTTTTAAGAATTGTACAAAAATTAAAACAAAAAAATCATCTGTTTCTGCTCTATCAGTTAATAATTATAATAAACTAATTTTAACCTGTTTCGTCTGGTGTGTAGGTGTATTTTGAGTATGAATATTTATTTTTTTCAAACTGGGAACTAATTTGAATGAGTTTAATAAACTTGAGTGTGAAATGGCCTTTGGTCAGGGTGGACAACATGTTAATTTGATATGAATGAAAATGAGGGTGTGAGAGATATAGAAATAAGTTTTTATGGAACAAAATAAAAATTGCAACATTCTCATGTTCAAAATCTGATTTTAATAAATTTTTAATATTCATGCATCTGTAGCCATACAAATTCATAGTGACCAATAAGGTCCAAGTTCTAAAGATGCCATGAAAGTGGTCTACTTCAATGTTATAAAGAAAGTTTTCAATAATATCATATGGGTTTAGAACATGAGTGCATTTTCTTTTAAAAAGTTTTTTTCCCATTTGAAGTCCCCACATTCTAAGTTCAAATTATTTGTATTAACAAAATCAAGAAATGTTAATATTAAAATAACGTACCTCGATATGTTTTTCTCAATAAAACACTTAAGTTTTTTGTTTTAATTTTGATGATTAGAGCTTACTGCTAATTAGTCAAAAATCAGTATCGCAAAATATTAGATTATTTGCATTTGAGTTTCAATAAATGACCATCCATACAGTATAAATTGTGGGTATCTCTTTTTCTTTGAAATCAAAATAATGGGGAACACTTTTGACTTGGCAATGGTCCAGAAGATGATCATTGACACCCTTCACAAAGAGGGTAAGTCACAGAGGGTCATTATTGAAAGGGGTGGCTGTTCAATGAGTGCTGTATCAAAGCATATTAAACGCAAAGTTGACTGGAAGGAAGAAATTGGGTAGGAAAATGTGCTCAAGCAACAGGGATGACTGCAAGCTTGAGAATACTGTCAAGAAAAGCCGATTCAAACACTTGGGAGAGCTTCACAAGGAGTGAACTGAAGCTGGAGTCCTGTAGCTGGCTACCAAGCCACTTCTGAAACAGAAACATCATCAGAAGCATCTTACCTGGGCTAAGGAGAAAAAGAACTGGACTGTTGCTCAGTGGTCCAAAGTCCTCCTTTCAAATGAAATTAAATTTTGTATTTAATTTGGAAGTCAAGGTCACAGAGTCTGGAGGAAGAGTGGCGAGGCACAGAATCCATGTTGCTTGAAGTCCAGTGGGAAGTTTCCACAGTCAGTGATGATTTGAGCGGCCATGTCATCTGCTGGTGTTGGTCCACTGTGTTTCCTGAAGTCCACATTCAACACAGCCATCTACCAGAAACTTTTAGAGCACTTCATGCTTCCTTCTGCTGACAAGCTTTATGGAGATGCTGATTTCATTTTCCAGCAGGACTTGGCACCTGCCCACACTGCCAAAGGTACCAAAAGCTGGTTCAATGACCATGGTGTTACTGTGCTTGATTGGCCAGCAAACTCGCCTGACCTGAACCCCAAAGAGAATCTATGGGGTATTGTCAAGAGGAAGATGAGAGACACCAGACCCAACAATGCAGATGGCCTGAAGGCCGCTATCAAAGCAACCTGGGCTTCATTACACCTGAGCAGTGCCACAGGCTGATTATCTCCATGCCACGCCGCATTGATGCAGTAATTCATGCAAAAGGAGGCCAACCAAGTATTGAGTGCATAGAAATGAACATACTTTTCAGAAGCCTGACATTTCTGTTTAAAATATCCCCTTTTTAATGATCTTATATAATTTTCTTATTTTCTGAAACACTGACATTTGGGTTTTCATTATATGTAAGGCAATTTTGATGATCATTAAAATTTCAAGAAATAAAGGCTTGAAATATTTCACAATATTGTGTAATGAATCTATATAATAAATGGGTTTCACTTTCTGAAATGAGTGACAAAAATATTGAACTTTTTCCTGTATATAGTATTTTAAGTTAAAGTTTCTATAAAAAAAATAGAATTAAATTACATTTTAACTGGTGACTTAGAATATGTATACAAAATATTGAAATAAAAATGCAAAATAAGTTGCTATTTTGCATACATCTTATTTGCTGTAGATAAAATTGTTTTACATTGCTCTTCGGCCACCTTGCTCTGTAGATAACGTTAGCTGTATTATCATGGGCCATTACAAAGACCCACATCTTTCAACCACCTCTTTGAGTAATTTGTTTTATAGTTTCTCCATTTATCTATTGCTATTCTGCCTCAGACTGTCTCAAAACTGATAATTTTCCTCAGTTTTGACTGGGATTCAAATATTAGGATAATCCAAGCTCTCCCAACTGAATGGATTTGTAACACTGTGTTTCTTTGCATTTGCACACTGTTTTATTAGCTTGTGTGCTTTAGCTTTTTCCCTTCTACATCCACGAAAGTTCTGCCACCTGCTGAATGGTTGGACGTGTGGAAGGATTGAACTGGAGCAGAGTACGGATGAAGACCCGGCATGGTTCCTGAACACCGGCGTCATCTGAAAAAACCAAAGACTTTCGTTGAAGACGGTGAAGTCGCCTCAAGTTGGTATCATCATATGGCATCGATCCAGTCACCATGACGTACAGAATCACCCCGAGGCTCCATATGTCATACTTCTTTGGGTCATACGGCATTCCCATGATAACTTCTGGTGGAGTGTAGGCTGCAGAACCACAGAAGGTCTCGCTGAGCTCTGAAGGGTCTTGAACACAGCGGGCAAAACCAAAGTCTGTGATCTTAACTTGTTCTTCGGCTGTCAGCAGTATGTTTTCACACTTTAGGTCCCGATGGATGATGTCCATCTGATGGAGGTAGTTGATGGCACTGACCATCTGAGAGAACAGGTTTTTGCTTTGGTCTTCTGAGATGCGTTTAACTTCATGTATCTTCTGAAGTAGATCTTTTTCGGCAGCTTCCATCACAATACAAAGTCGTTTACCAGCCACCTCAATTAACTCGTGCATTTGCACAATGTGGTCATGATTCACTCGTCTCAGAATCGCCAGTTCCCTTGGGAGAAACTTCTGGACAAAATCCTTAGGGGCCTTTACACGGTCCACAATTTTGATGGCCACGTTACAGTGGTGCTTCTGCGAAGTGGCGAGTTTGACTTGGGAAAAACTGCCTTCACCAATCTCAGCTATGAACTTGTAGCCCATGCCTTTCAAAACGTTATTAACAGACATTGTTTGAAATTTCAAAGGAGTTTACAACAGCAGCAGGAATTCTTTGGCTTGAGTTTGGATCACAAAGGTTGTTCACCCTTGCTGCAAAGTATTTTGAAAGAGGCATTTGAATTCTACCGCATTCTGAGATATATCAGCATTCTAATTTATGATGTCACAATAGAACATACAAAATGGAGTCCAGGGACAACTTATGGACACATACCAGGTACTAAGAAACAGTCGATCAGCCATCTGGTTTTTATTTGTACCCCATTAAATCCACATTAATGCCTAATTTAGCATTTGGTTAATTTTAAGAAGACCTGCCTGATTGTTGAGAACTTATTTCAGAAGTAAAAAGTGCTAAACAAGCTTTTGTCAGTTGTTGTAAAACTGTCAAACATGCAATCATTTTTGCTTTTTCTGACTCACCCTTTCCACAAATAAAAAGAGAGAAAAACCCCACCCAGCAAAAACGCGTTGAAAAGACGTCGAAAGGACTACAATGCCAGACTTCTAAACAACGTCAAAATGTGGTTGAAAAGTGAAAGGTGAAAAGATGTCTACAAAAAGTCATACAAATTGCGAGAGAGAGAGGTGATTTGAGTATGAGTGAAAAGTGTATTGTTTGCATGTGCACGTTTGAAGGTTTTTTTGTTTGTTTTTGTATGCCTGGTTGGGTTCGCAAGTCGGTATGCTTTTTTTCTTCTTTGTGTTCGTGTATGTGTACAATATATTTATGTGCATCCCCTTAAACTGTAGGTTTTTCACTCAAAGTCTAACTCTGAAGACCAATTATTAGACAATGCATGTACTAAGTGCGCGATACCAGTCAGTACTGTTATTTAAAAAACGTACATTTCCCGCTAAGATTTGAGCACTGTTGAGCGGATTCTTAAAGAGCGCTGATTGGCCATTGTATTCACGCGCTCAACAGATATGACTGTGATTGACTACATTGATATTCGCATCACACTCTTCACTGAGCGCTCACATGGAAGCATACGGGAGCGTTTGAAAGCCACGTCTATCAGTGGATCCGCCTATTTGCAGATATATTAGGGATCTGCTGAATAAAAGACAAGGTATTTCGAGTCATTTTACTTAAGTCCGAGTCAAGTCTCAGGTCATGAATATCAAGTCTTTTACGAATATTTGTAAAGCAAGTCTCAAGTCCTAAAATTTGCGACTTAAGTGACTGTGGAGTCAAGTCATGTGACTCGAGTCCCCCACCTCCGGTGAGCTCTAATGAGAAGGATTCAAATTCTGCACATAAATCTGATATAAACAGGTCAAACAGTGCTGATATATAAACAGAAGTAGTAACGCTAACTATAACCATGGTGTTGTGGCAGAAATATTGGAATTTCATTACATTACGCATTTCAGGGTTTGTACAACCCTTTGAGAGAGAAATTCAAGCACTTTCATTTTGTTACAGTATTTCACACAACTATTTACAGCACAACTATTTAAAACTCTAAAAAGGATATAATTCAAATGTTATTTTTAAAGGCAAGACCAAAATATACTTTGTGGTAAACAAACACTTTTGTAAAATAAAAAGGTGGCATCAAATTACCACTATAATCAGTAGATGTGCACTTATAGGCTTATTAGTCATTAATTTCTACTTTTTACTATATATCTTGAAATTATAAAATCAATGTTATACAATTTTAAGTGCTGACCCCTAAAATAATACTGGGGGAAACAATGTATATATATATATATATATAGCATATGTGTAGCTAAATTAAATTTGCAATGTAAATGCAAACTAGCAATGCAATATGTAAAATGGCAATATATTTCTGTATTTCAATTTACATTTTACCATACACGTGTGCAACATTTTGTGCAAAATAAAACTGAAAATTCAATTATATAATTTAAATGTTCTACACTAGTTTTAATATGCATATTAAAAACATATAAACTGGAGTAAATACAAAACTGAAATGAGACATTAGTAATAAATAGTATAGTGAATAAATGAAATAATCACAACAGCAGGACACATGAAACACGTATTTACGATTCCGATTCTGGGAGTCACGATCCGATTCCAGAACGATTCTTGATCTACTCCCCCCCCCCCCCCCCCTTATTAATTAATTCGTTTACTGACTTTGGAATAGTATTTAATATTATCTGAACTTTTTCCATTCAAGAACTGTGAGGTTTGCCCGTCCTATGCCATGAGTATGATCTCCCGTCGGACGCCATGCTCATTCTAGCCTTTTTTGATTTTCTGAGATGCTCAGAGCTCACCATCTCCTCCAAATTCGATCTGGACACCAACCCCACCATCTCAGACCTAACAGTTCTCGATAGCGAAACCATTTTAAAAAAAAGATTTGGTGCGAGCTTTCCTGCTAGACAAACTTACCTTTTCAAGTCCCACGCTTGGCGAGGCTCACCCATCTGACACCGTGAGTCTTCATATCCTGTCGGACGTCGGCTAGAGCCTCCCAGCCAGACAACTTACCTTTTCCATCCTGCGGCCGGAGAGTCTTATCCAATCCAGGCTGCGAGTATCCATCTCCAGCAAGTGCCTCCCGGCCACCTAACTTTACCTTTCTGTCTTTACCTGCTCGACACAGTGAGTCCCGATCTCCCGACGGACGCTGGCGAGAGCACTCCCGGCCATACAACCTTACCTTTTCAAGTCCCACGCTTGGCGACGCTCACCCGTCTGACACAGTGAGTATTGTTCTCCCGAGGGGCGTTGGCTAGAGCCTCCCCAGCCAGACAAACTTACCTTTACCATCCTGCGGCCGGCAAGACTTACCCATCCAGACTGCTAGTATTTATCTCCAGTCGGATAACGGCGAAAGCCTCCGTTCCACACAACTTTACCTTTTCCGTCTTTACCTGTCTGGCACAGTGAGTATTGATCTTCCGACGGATGCCGGTGAGAGCACTCCCGGCCATTCAACCTTACCTTTTCAAGTCCCTCGCTGGCGAGGCTTACCCGTCCGACACAGTGAGTATTGAGCTCCCGTCGGATGATGGCGAGAGCCTCCCAGCCAGACAAACCTACCTTTCCCACCCTAACTTTCTGTCTGACGGGCAGCGAAGACCAGCCGTCAGTCTCTTCGGGTCTCGTCCACCCGCCGAACACCATCCGAACCCTCTCTTCTATCCTCCCATATTTTCCCCCGCCTGACGAGGCTTACATGTTCGGGGTTTTTTTCTCCCTACCCGCCCGGCGAGGCGATCCGTCTGACATAGTAGTCTTGAACTCGCATCAGACGTCGGCGAAAGTCTCCCGGCTGGGCTCCTATACTTGCCACCCGCAAGTGAGGCACATCCATTCGATGCCGTGAGTATTGTGCTCCCGTCGTATGTCGCGAGAGCCTCCTTGTCGGATGTCCCAAACTATTTTTATCTGCCAAGCCGATAAGACCCTCTCATCCGGCGATGGAGTATTGTGCTCTGGTCGGAGGCTTCATGAGCCCTCTCAGCCAGATAACCACCCTCTGTCCTCTGAGTAGCAGGGGCTGATGGCCAGTAGGGCCCATACGCCGACTCCGTGAACTATCCCACTGCAGGCAACTCGGATCCTCCTGGTCAGGGCCTCAACCACGCTGTTCCTCCATTGGGAGGCAGGGCTCATCTGTTCCAAAGTTATGAACACACCATGGAGTTTCGGTTTGAGCCCTCCCTGACTGGTTGCCCCAAACCACGTAGCTCATACCAGCGGCCGGTGGGGCCTACCCACGCATGCCAATCGCTCTCTTTGAGCATGTAGGCTCCCTCGGCCCGCCAAACAAGCTACTGCTCGAAACTAGCTCCCGCCAGATCTCAGTTCGTATTTTGGGGGGGATCTTAGTCTGGTGGCTGTCCAACACTCATTGCTTTTGGGGTATTCTGGGTTCGGGCCATCCCCGAGCTCGGAGCCCTCCACCAGGACAGCACACCAACTACGCATTACCATACTCGCCAAATATGCATTATCGTACTTGTGCTAAATATATGTAAGTGTGAACTTTTTTAATTATTTTTAATTAACAAAGTTTGAGAGGAGCACTTCAGATACTTAGCCTAATTAGAAATAAGTGGTACGCAATCAAATTAATCAATACATGGAAATAAATACAGCTGACATACCTCACTTTTTAAAACATATTGAAATAGAAAATAGTTATTAAAAATTTAAATTTCACAATATTACTTTTTTCTTTATTTTAATTAAATTAATGCATCAGTGGTGAGCATAAAATATTTATTTCAAATACAAGACAAATCTGACCCTTAAACTTTTGAATGGTAGTGTAAGTTTGAGGTATTACTGACTTGTCATATGGCTCATAATGTCTAAAGATGTTCTTCGACAGGAGATACGCTCCAACTATAGTGCACGGTCATCAGCATTGAAGGAATCTAGGAACATAAACAATATGTCACAGAGCCAACAATATTTATTATACAATGCCAGGTTTATTTTATATAATCTATAGCAGAGGTCAAATGCAGAAAATAAAAATAATAATTTACAGAATATACAATATAAAATAAATACAAAAATAACAGAATGTACATTTTTATGTTTACTTATTTAGTAATTCTCTTACAGTGTTACTTATGTTTGGACATTAAAATAACTAACAAGCAAACACACACACATATACATTTTACAATAGAAAATTACAGATGCATTGTCATATAGGCTAAATATTTTGTGAAAGATGCATATAAAGTTATTTAAAACGCAGATGTAAATATGGATAGCAGTTGCACCCTCAGAGTAGAAATATGTAGATCTGACTTCCCAAAGACTTTATATCTCGTTTATGTAATTTTTTTTAAACGCCGACTTTATATCTCACATTTTGACTCTTTTTCTTACTTTAAACATTATTTAAAAATTGCCGTTTTAATTTTTCATTCTGAGGCGGGAAACAGGTACCTCAATTCGTTCGCTCCATAAATGCAGTTCGATTCTACAACCTTATTTTAATGATGCGCAAAGAGAGACCAGAGTTATATATTAGAGATATTTATACCAGTATGTCTCGGGAACACACTTAATTGCTTCATGGAAGCTTCCATTATCCACTAACCACCAAGATGATAGGCAAAAATAAATCATGTCGACCATATAACGTGTTATTTCGACGCCCTACATCAGGTTAATGGCCGGTGAGTGCTGGAACGGATCATTAAGTTAATTGCACATCCACAAATGCCTCTTATTAGTTTTAGATGAACTGGAGCTCAATTATATCCCTAACGTTTCAATAGGAAACGTTGTGCCTGCAATGACACAATATAACCTCTAAACGGCAGTGTGGCGCTAAACTGTAACTGTTAGCCATCTCCATTAATCCAGTTTTTATTAGAACACTTATATTTAAATTATTTTAAACATTGCTGATTGCTCATTTTAAATGCAAATGAGCCAATTCGTGCTTGTTTATAATAGGATTAAGCACTTCAACACTGTCACTGTTTGTTTTATATGTAAGCAGTATCACAATTTACATGACTTAGTCTTAATTGTTCTCTAAAATCATTTTAAATGGTCAAACCTTGAATATTAATGCCTCACTGCATGAATATATGCATGAACAATATCGTATTACATAAATAATGTACCAAAGCAACACTGTGATGAATAAGCTTTTGAACTGAAAGAGACGTATCCACACTCTCATACTGAGGATGCTACATCTAAGGAATGTGGTTCATGCTTGACTGAGCTCTCCAGCATCAGGGGCGCTCAGCCAATCAGACGGCGCTCCCGGTGTCTCCCTGCCTCTTAATTGGCTGACACTTCCAGCAAGAGTAGCTGATCTATGCGTGGAGCCTGGGTGTATCAGCCAGTAGACAGAAGCAGGGCACACAGTGAGAAAAGAAAGAGCAATAAGAGGGTGACTATTGCCAGAGATAAGCGAGGCTGAATCAATCAAGATGAACCACAGCTCCAATGAGAAAGAACCTGCTGGGACCATAGAGCCACTGCGTTATCTCAGGTATGCTCTTTCTTCTTCCTCTTCTTCTTTTCCATAATGTGACAAAAAATTGGACATACATAACCTTTTAAGACAGGTTTGTGTTTAAATGCATCTTAAAAGGGATTCCAGTAAGGGTGAGTAATATTTCCGCAATCCTTTCAGTCTAACTTTTACATAAATGCGATTTGTGACAGAAGGATGGTTGTACTATCCCTGGCTGTCTAAAGAAAATGCATCTAACTCAATTTCCTGCCAGCTTTCCTGTTTACAAAAATAAGACTAATTGATTATGATCAACATGCTTTAATAACCTGTAAATGTGGCTTGTAAGCAAGCAGGTGGAAGGAACGGTCCACTTCAGCTCTCTCTACAGCAGTTTGTTGGTGATTTAGGCATGTCGACAAAGGTGATGTGACATTTTAACGGCTGGACATTGTGATGGCAACATCATGGCTAGCGATTTGCTCTTTAAACAAACGGGAGGTCGCCTGTTTCCTGAGCTGAGTGAAATATGGCATGTTAGAATTGCTTTCTAAAGCAATAGCAGTATATAAAAGCCCGTTTAATCTAACATCTGACAAATTGCCTCATATTCCTTGTGAGGTTTAGATATGGCAGATGTAGCCGGAGAAATACTTAAAAAATGACACAGAATAAATGGTGTTTTGATCAGTAGCCCGAGCGGCACGATGTTTGCTTTCTGTACTGGACTTTCCTGGCAAGAGAGGCCCTTGAAGCTCTTCACACCAGCCCACAGCGTTTAAAATACGGTGGTCGGCAAGAGACGAGGCAAATTATACACTTCAAGGGAGGATGGAATAATAGGATTTGAGGTTTAATGGCTTGGATTGAGGGGAGATTAATGTTCCTGTAACTTAAAAACCTCATAGCTAATAATGGTTTTGCGTGGAATCCACATACACATAGTGTGAATTCAAACAATTGGCTTTTCTATTATATTTTTTTAAGCAGACTGATTTGTGGATTCGTACTGTGTATCTTGGGATTTGTATGGGTTAATGGCCCCTGTGTCCTTTTATTGACGTCAGGTATTGACTCCGAAACCAAGATGGACAACATTTGGCTAGAAAAATGGGAGTTTAGAATCACAGGGATCTTTCTTCATAGACAGCCATTCAAAACTAACATTTTAATGAAATATTTTTGCAAGCTGCATACAGTATCCACCAATTTCAAAGCAGATTTCTTGTGAATGGGCGAGGCTTCTAAATCATCAGCTGTAAAAAACTAAAATAATAATAAAGTGCAATAAAACTGGCAAGTTTGCAACTTCAAGCAGCATAACAGACTGTTTTGTACAGCTAAGACAACTGGAAGCCTCACACATTCAAGTAAAAGATGTCTTGCAATAAAAATAAAGTGGACAAAACGCTAATGTTTTGAGAAGGGTTTAACTGCAGCCTGGAGATCTCCAAATGGGGGCGGGAACTCCAAAACGGGGTGAGAGCTGCAAAATAGGGCGTGGCTTCCTCCCATTGACAGACATGCACGATTTTTTCTCCCAGTCAACTTCAGCGCAAACTCTGCCCCACAGATAATTCAAAAGATTGTATTGGTTGTGTCCATCACAGTGTTAATTTAATTTCCTACACTATGCTGCAAAAATGCTAACCCCTAAACCTACCCCACACCTGACCCTAACCTTAACCAGTGAAAGGATTGGGGCTGAAAAGAAAGTTGCAGTTCAAGACGCATTTAATAAGATTATGCTATATGATATCTCCGAGCCGGGCCGTCCGGTAACTCCCCAACCAGACCTCACCGGACAAAAGCACCTTTTTAGTTTCACACGGCGTCACTACCCCATCCCACCCTGCAAATTTCATGCCCAGCGACGCCTCCGTTGCTTAAAACAAAGCGATAGAGTAAAAGATTTCCCCTGTGCTACGCTGGGACGGCTCGCGGAAGAGCTCGTGGGTGATTCCCGTTCATATCATTAAACAGAGGTTCTAAATCCGGCCCGAACACCACGGTCACGAGCTTTGGGCTCTCCTCTTACAGAGAATATTGATTTATACAGCATATTTTATTTTAGATAAACTAGAAACAATGTTTAATTTATAAACTGTTATTTTGAAATGTAAGGCAATAACAATTGGCTAAAGTCAGAGCCAATGGTGAAAGTCTTTGGGCGAAGAGACCCCACCCAATTTTGTAGGATCTGCCCACTTTTGGAGTTCATGCCCCATTTTGGAGATCTCCAGTCTGCAGTTATACCTACTTGAATGTTTTCAGCATTACATCTAAGGATAGTCACTAGTCAAGGGCTAGCATGCACCACTGTCATGACATAATTTCCTGTTTCAAAATTATTAGTCATATGGCAGATGATTGGCTCAAAAAACAGGACAGATTTCAAACCGTCTACTTCAGAGGGTTCCTGCACTAACCTGGCACCACACATTCAGATAAAAAGGAATATTAACAGCTAGTTTTCTTCACATATTATATGTTAAATTTGTTGTTTCTTCTTTATTCAGAATTGCACACCTTTTCTACCCAACAGTAGCAAAACATGAAGAAAAAAGTAGCTGGGTAGGAGTCACAAGGTGTTATTATGGTGTGGAAGTTCTACCCGATTGCGCATCCACCCTGTTGTTCTCCACAGTCGTGTGCAGCTCTGTTTCGTTTCTGCTGGGCGTTGGGGTTTATTTATAGGACAAGACTCCAAATGAAATAACAGAGCAGCCTGGATGATTTGTGGTTTGTTACCAGGCAATGTATTACTTCTAATGGTGGTACCCATTAAAGTTAGATTATGGAGGGGAAATATCAATTTACTCAGTCTGTCAAGAATGAAACAGAGGTGTGTGTGCTTTTGCTAGGTGTTGCGATACAGGTGCGATTTCCTGAATGTCTTTACACAGTTCAATAGGAATATTTGCTGACCCTTTTGAGTCCTCATGTATTGATGTCTAATGATCAATCAATTTACAAGATCATAGAGGTGTCCACTGTCATTGTTCTCAGCTGGTCAAGCAAAATACTGCCACACACACCACACCATCTGTCACTTCAGATTTGATGCCAGAAATTGTCTGATGTGCCATCAATCCAGATCTATCAAATGGGATCCAGCTAGACTCAAACTATAAAGCCCATGTGAGCACAATTATTCAAAGTAACCACTGAGGCACGACTCAGGCCAGAGACAAAGAGCCAAAAATCTTCTTAAAAGTAGTCAATGGATAATTGATAACTCAAATTGAAACGGTGTATAACCCTTGTAAATCTGGTTGAAGCTGTAGAATTTGGAATAACAGCATACTTTATTAAAAAAAATGCGAGAAATATAATATTAGTATGACTGTATACTATTATAGTATACACATTATATGTTGTTAAAGCATTTTTAATTCAATTATACTCTTCACGAGAAAACTAAAACTGCTAGTCGGTGGCGATAAATGTCTTAATGAGGAAGTTGTTGAGTCGTTCATTTATTTGATTAGTTCAAAATGAAGTAAATGGCTCTCTTTATGAAAGGTTCATTGAATCATTGGTTCACCTGATTCATTCAAAACACATGAATTCATTCATAAACGAAACACAGCACGCGTTGTGCTCGCAGATGCACAAGGCACAACTGTTCTATTGTGGCTTTATCCACTATTTTTCAACACAGAAGTAAGCCGTTTTATGTGAATAGGCGAGACATCCAGTTCATTAGCCACTGTAGGGAAATAACAATAAGTAAATGGTAAAACTGTTTTCACTACAAACCAGTGTGCTCAATTTAAAAAAGCACTTTAAAATAATGGTGAGATACATTAGTTTGCAATATCAAGCAGCAAAATGAGGTGTTTTGTACATCTAAAAATAGCTGGAAATGGCCAATTTACAAATGGCTACGCCTGCTCTGACGGGTAAAAGGTGGATACTGGCAAAACTGAGCAAAACAGAAAATATTGTGTTTAAAATATGACACAATATTAACTTCTTATTTATTGAACTGTTGTGTCAATCAGTGTCACATTTGCACTCCTGCTATTTGGGACAAAAAGTACTTGTGTGATATTACACTCATTGCCTATGTGATATTGCTTAACTATATCATATGGTATACATATGAGACCAAAAAATATATAAATTTTTGCTCCAATATTGGGCAATGTGTATTTTTTTCGCAAACAAATCCAAACCTGTGTTTTAACGGTCGCTTAGTTTCCATTTCTACTGGATAGCCCTGCCCCCACACTGAGGCTTGACGTAGATTAAACTACGAACAGATAGACTGGGCGTTTGTTATCAGATATTATATGAAAAATCCATCTAATTCTAAGAAAAAACATAAAACAAACGCCCTTTACTGAAGCACCACGGAAATCAGGAAAATGTGAGATGTGTTCTTAATTGTACGCTCCCAACAACCATCAATTTCTCTCCGCACAGAAGGACTTGGTTAATTCACCTGAAAAGCATAGTCGTTTCAGAACTGAGCAAGTAATTAAAATGTATACAAGAGTATGAAAAAAAAACAAATAATGTACAGTGAATCATCCATAATAAGACCAGATGTATTATGAGAGTCCATTCAGTCTATTTTGATTTCAAGTTCACTATAGTTCAAGATAAAATTATTCATAAATGCGAATACCTCTAAGAGCAGAGTTAATTACATCAATTTCTTGATTATTAAGACGTCTGAAAGGGTAGAGTGGCAGATAAAGTGCTTGTTATTCTCTTTTGGGAGCAGGATTTTAATGTTTGTTTTTTATTTCAGCCCCTTTGCTTATCCATCCGAGAGCTAGTTCACCCGAGTAAGCTCATGTAGAGCCTCATTTACTGAGCTATAAAGAGTATGGATAGAAGTATACATTACAGGCAAAATTATTGGGTACAGAAAAACATTTGACTAATTTTGACGAGCCTCTTTCACAGTTTGTTTGTGAAATCAAAGATCTATTAGAGATCATGGCTTATTATATGTTAATCAGGCACAAATCTCTCCATATCACATTAATATAGCGGTAAAGATTGGTTAATTTTTTTCTTATCTGTGAATTCTTCAGTCAAGGCATTGAATGAGACTGACAGTATTTATTTTTCTCCATTTGACGCATATAATGAGTTTAATCACTGCTTGCAGTTGAGGCTGTGAAGGGGGAGGCTGTTGGATAAGATTGACAGTGTTTCGTTTTTCTCCCCTGATGTGTTTAATGAGGGTCTTCACTGCCACGGTGCTGTGTAATGAAGTGCCTCTATTTCTGATAGACAAGGTGAGATGTTGGAGATAGGGGAGGTGGGTTTGTTTATGTGGAAAACACCTTTGTCCATGCAGGCTCGCAATCCTCAACAAGTAACTGGAAAATGGAGCTTGATTGAAATATCCTTGAGTCACTGTCCTCCATTTCTGTCCTTTAATTCTCTGCTTTATTTAGAAAATTGTTTCATTTTTGCTTCAGAAACATTCAAGAATGCCCTACATTTATTTGATCTCATTAAATGCCTTGTTTTACTCAGAAATACGCCATATTACAGAAGCGAAGTGTGTTTAGCCAGGAATTTTATGTTAAGACCTTTTTATTTGTGCTTTTCCTCCTGAAAACTAGCCCACATTCCTGCAGGGTGGAATAAGAGGGTGGAATAAGGGGGGTATGGGTAATTTTGGGAGTCGAGAGGTAATCACGCAGGAAACGCATCAGGTATGTGATGTATAATCAGTGAGGCGTGACACTTGGATTACAGCATGTAGGAGGGAATCATCAACTGTTAAAAGAATCGATAGGAGCTGTTTTCACGAGCACATGGTGCAATTTCCATTAGCGGAGAACAGCTGCGAGTCAGGGACTGATATATGGCCAAGTCACCATAGAAACAGTGGGACTGCAACATATTGCTATGAAGTCAACATACATTTTTGACAGCATGGCAGGTTCTGAGAGAATGAGGGATGAGAAAGGAACAGTTGACCAGTCACGAACTGAGGGAATGTGAATATGTGCTTGAGCTCTATTAATTATATGTTGAATTTGTCAGATAGAACAAAGTCCCACAGCCTCATCCAGATTAAACATCCAGACTGTTTGACGGATGTGGATGGCCAACATTCTAGATGGTTTCTACCGCCATGCTTGTCTCAAATTGTCCCTTTTTGTTTTGCCAGAGACAGTGTAATTGGGTTCACCGTCTCGCTCGGTTGGGCTTATTACAAAGCCATTATGCTCTGGTAAAAGCTGACAGTCTAGAAACCCAAAGTTATAATTTGGCCCATGTCCTCTGCTCTGTGAACACACTTGGTTTATAGCTCGCAAATGTAATTTTTCTTGTAATGCTAAGTCTACATTTATTGCGTTATCTAATTGAATAAATTCAGCTGTGGGTCATTCTCAGGATAAGGTGCCGATAAGGTGCTGTTTGCTGGTATGAAAATTTCAGGATTTCAGGAGACCATATGCACAATTTTATTAACCTTAAAGGATAGTTCATCCTTAAAACGAAAATTCTGTCATTAATTACTCACCCTCATGTCGTTCAAAACCCGTAAGACCTTCGTTCATCTTCGGAACACAAATTAAGATATTTTTGATAAAATCCGACCCTCCATAGACAGCAAGGGAACTACCACAGGTAAGGCACAGAAAGGTAATAAGGATATCGTTAAAATAGTCCATGTGACATCAGTGGTTTGTAATTTTATGAAGCTACGAGAATAATTTTTGTGCGCAAAGGAAAGAGAAACAATAATGAATTAATTAATGACAGAATTTTTATATTTGGGTGAACTATCCCTTTAATTAAAGGCAGGTAGGTGATTTGGTTCAAAAAAAGAGTTTTTGTTATGCTGGTCGAATGTCTCTTCACATACCGATAGCAAACACTAAGTTAATGGTCTAAATTTATTTATATGTACAGTATTTATATCGCATATCTCCTGCAGCTACTGCAGGAAAACAGTAAGGGCAGACTGCTGCTTCTCACTGTAAGTAAATCGTAATGTAAATAGGGCAGAGATCTTCACAAATGGTTGGGACTTTTTCCCTATAATGATGTGTGGGTAGGGAGTAATCTAGAATCGCTTGTTCTAAAAGACTGTTAATGATTTATTGGGATTATAAAAAAATTGATGGATTTCTGGATTTTTAAACACACAACCGTTCAAACATCTTATAAAAGTGATTTTTGCATAATACTGTAGGTCCCCTTTAAGTGGCAAAATAGATTAGTCACTTTTACATTTTAAAGGGGTCATATGATGCTTTTTTAAAGATCATTATTTTGTATATTTGGTGTAACAGAATATGTTGACATGCTTTAATGTTCAAAAAAACACATTGTTTTTCAAATGCTGTACATTATTGTAGGTCTATGCCCCACCTCTCTCAAACGTAATTTTCTACAAAGCCCCTCCTTCCGACAAGCGCAGTCTGCTCTGATTGGCCAAATGACCCAGAGCATTGTGATTGGCCAAACACCACAAGCCGCATCGGAAATGTAACACCTCTTTCCTTAATCACGAGCTTTAGCGTTTCAATGTAAATATAAAGATAGTTAATAATGTCTGTTAGGGGAACAGAGTCGTGTGACAAACAGTGATGATGCTCGTATGTGTTTGCAGTACACAAGCCGTGATTAAGAAAGCTGACTCCACTGTGATGTGACCCTGTCTCTCTCTCTCTCACACACACACACACACAAACACACGATGCCTTACTCTATACTGCGCAAAACTCCGCATTTGAGCAGTCAATAGCAAATAATTAAACTAATAAAAAAACAAACAGTATACCTTCCCTTTTAGATAGAATAAATCATTTTGTGGGAGACTTTGAGCTTTGTAACTCTGTAGATCATATACATGCACAAACACCTACATAACACATTAAAGAAAAGGAAAAAAATAAATCGCATCATATGACCCCTTTAAATCTAGTGACCTGCCAGTATCAGTTACTTTTCCATTTACGTATCTATGGGATAGTAAAATATCCATTGTTTGACCACTTCAGATTTTTTTGCCTGAGGTTTTATGAATGCTGTGAATTTGGATGTTTGTCAGATAAATGTTTGTCTGATAAATGGCAGATAGGGGAGTGTCAAGTCAGTATTTAGTAATTATTTTTTAAATTTTTGAAGTCACATAAGTCACTTCAGAGAAAACAAAGAACCTGTTGCCTTTTTTGGTATGTCTTAAGTAATTCCTCTGTTTACCTCCATTATTTCTGCTTCTGGGGTTTCTGGGAACAGACAATTCCCATTATGACTCTTGAGTATATGAACAAATTATGTTGAATTTACCATTGAAAACAGTTCATCTGTGAAAAGATGAAAAGTGCTGTTGGGTTAACACATGTCTGCTTGTCTTATTAAGTGTGTTTTTTCTAATGTCAGAACAAAAAGGCTCTTAGAGGATAAATAACTGACCTTTACCAAGCATGTAAAGCCCATCATCTGCATTTTTTATGTGAATCAGCCAAAGGCAGTTTGCTGTCTTGTGATCTGAATTACTGTGACTGAGGGTGAAAGGAGACCTGCTCTCAAGGCCGCTAGTGGTCTGCTGATTAGCGCTCTTGCTAATCACAGTCAACAATCAACATGTGGTGGCCTTCGGCAGCCCTGGTGTTGTGAGGAATATATTTATTTGACCCTGCTGGAGGTCTAGAAACAGATTTAATTGATCTATTCATCACCACTGGCCAGTGCAGCACCACACAGAAGCATTTAACATTGCAATTTGGTTGTAGTAAAGAACACTTAAAAGTAAAATAAAAAGGAAAAATGTATGTTCTCAAACCACAACATTCATAAACATTGTTGAACTAGTTTTAACAGGACAATATAACAAATTTCTACTACAGAAACCAGACTGAACTGCAGGTAGAGTAAGTATCAAGGACAAATTAAATCTGTCTTACACTTAAAACATAAGATGCTGCCTTAAAATTTTAAGTACAACCAACTTAGCTGTTCAAGGCAACTCAACTTAAATTACATTGGACTGGCTTAAAATCATGATTTGAACCTTGTACAACTTTGTACAAAAAATTGCTTAACCCATTTTGATGAGTTAAAGACAGGTGATTTGGTTCAAATACATTTTTGGTATGCTGGTTGAAAGTCTCTTAACATCAAGATAGCAATCAATAATTAAGTGGTCTAAATGTATTTATATGTATTTGTCTGTGGTAGGCGTAGGACCATAAAATGCTCGTCCAATCAAAATGTTGAGTCTGAAAGTTACGATTGGCTGTTCTGCCTGTCTGTCAAATATAAATTTGCATATCTCTGCACATCCTGTTTGCCAGACATGATATGTCATCAGCGCGCTCCAGCGATAATGAAAGGCGCTATTATTGTACTATTATGCTCTTTGAACTGTAATGTGTTCACACGGGTGAATGAGAGATGAGGTAATCTGACAGAGTTGCATTCAATCCTCTATACTAACACTGTTCTCTCATCTTGTCTCTGGTCTGCCTGTGCGCATTCATGTGTTTTGGAGGAGGCGTGGCTTTGCAAAGTGATTATGCAGGGAGGGTGGGGAACTTGCTTTCAAAGCTAACTTGCTATTGATAGCCTTTCCGAAATCACGTACCCTACTGTAAAAACACGTTGTCATAAGTGCTTGGTCATATAATTTATTTATTTATTTATGTAAAAATAAACAAAGCTACTAAAGAGACGTTTTTATTGGTAGTGCTATTATTAAACTTTTAAATAAAACATTGTTTAAATAAAACAACGTTTACATCATGCCTGTTCTTTGTCTGTGCTTTGTGCATCAAACAGAATCATTTTACATGGCATTTTAGTTGCAGTAATCCACACTTAAAAGTAAAAGTTAATGTAATCAACAGAAAATATTTTAGAAACATTGTGGAAGTAGCCTTCAAATGTTAACGTAATATATTTTTACCAAAACAAAAAAAAACTAGACAGAACGTTTGCTAAATTAAAATTTTGAGAAAACACATTTTGGCAATTAAAAAATTAGTTTGTGGGACTGAAAACCTTTTTTTTTTTACTGTTACTTAAAAATAACACTAACAAGTCTCTTTGTAAGCTTTGTTTACAAAGAGACTTGTTAGTGTTATTTTTAAACCTAAATAAATAGCTAGACAAACGTTTGCATTACACTTGTTTTTTTTTCTCGGTGCTTTAAGCATTACATGGAACAATTTAATGTTGAATTTTGGTTGTAGTAAACCCCACTTAAAAAAATAAATAAAATAAATAATCAACAGAAAATATTTCAGAAACATTGTGGAGGTAGCTATCTTTTCTATGAAAGTTCCCCTATTTTTACTACGAAAACCAGACTGCAGCTATGTATTCAGAAACTAACATTACAGCTCAAAACAAACCTTTTTTTAATTGTTTTTTATTTTATTTTAAACCTAAATAAAACGTTACACAAACTTTGCATTATGCCCTTTTTTGGTGCTTTGCGCATCACACAGAAACATTAAACATTGCATTTTAGTTGTAATACACCTCACTTTAAAGTAAAAATTACAAGTTGAATATAGTAATGAGGTCCCTAAAACGTTTTTACTGTTTACATCAGTGTGAAAATCTGTCGTATTAATCTGTTAGGATAATAGCATAATAATAAAAAAAGTGTTTTTACAACGTAATTGTACTAAAATCAGCAACATGCAAAACCAGAACTGGAAGGTGTCTGCGATAGTAGTAATATCCATTGCTGTTTGCATTAATTACAGCGGGTTTGGGCAGAAAAATATTGGCGCCTGACTTGCTTGTGCTCTCCCACACAACACACATTTTCCATAATGACTCTCCTCAGTGATGTTACAGCAAAGACAGAACACAAGGAACATAGCAGGGATTTGCCAGCACCGGCAGCCATTGTTAACTCATCTCTGTGTGTACGAAATTCAAGTTTTAGGCAAAATTGATCTTGTTTGAGCCAGCAGCTACATCTTTTTTTCCTCTTTATTAGAGGCCTCTGAAAACCCCCCAGCAATAAACAAGGTTGGCAGCGTCACATAAATAGCTCATGAAAAGTCAAAATGCCTCACTCCAGGACCTTTGGGATAATACTTTTTAGTTTCGTTAAAATGAACAAACTGTGATACTTGTTTATTGCTTGGCATAGTTTAATGTGACAACAAAGTGACTTACAAATGTATTCAAGACTGTGAAGAACATCATCTTTCCATGAAATGTACTTTTCGTGGTTTCATACTTACATTTTTTGGGCTTTATTTGATAATTAAAATTGATATTTTGTAATAATGTTACATAGGGCACTTGAACGAAGAATAATGTTATCTTGCTTTCCCACCTCCTTATTTCTTTTATTCATTCACTGTCAGTCTCCCATTGATATAATCTTTCCTCGGTTTTAGTCATATCCTTTCTATTCTGTCTGGAAGATTTTGCTTTGCTGTCTGTAGGATTTGATTTTCTCTTCAATTATGCATGTTTTTTTTCTATGCCTGTCACAGTTATAGGTGTTGTTCATTTTTTTTATCACCATTCCTCACTACAAAGTATATCAGTGTAGCTCTCTGTTAATTTGAAATGCTGCTAATTTAAACCTCCTGGGCACGTCTGGAAATAAGGATGCCACTCTTAAATATCCAAACTGTTTCTATAAAGTATGAATCTGGTATTATGTTTCACAAGACAAAGATGAGATTGGATCATGCCTCTTTTGATCTGGCTTAATGCAAGATGTCAAGATATTAGTGATTAGCAGTGTTATTTTAGTATTATAAGGTCTTATGACTTCCGGAAAATGCAAATGGAATTGTGGAATCCAGTTATAAAAATATAATTTTCTGTGTTGAATATCACTGAATTTGCCAAAATTTGAATGGATAAATCAAAAGTAACAGTCACTGTCTGGTCTCAAACATTTCATGTAGACTGACGTGACCCTTTTGTCTACAGTCTCGTCATTCCTGTGTTCCACTCCCAGATCTCCACCGCTCCTGTGCTCCACCGTCTCCAAGCTCCATTGCTCCCGCTGGTCCCCCTGGATAAAGTAAAGAATTGATTACTTGTAGATAAGTCTAGAAACTTCTCCATTCCTGATTCACTCACCTAGACTCGCTGCATAGCTCCATTTCCCTGCCATAGTTCACCACCCTTGCGCCTACTACTCACGGAAGCTTACACTGGCGGAGCGTTACTACAACACCGGTAACCGGGAGCTGCTCACCATCAAGTTGGCTTTGGAGGAGTGGCGGCATTGGCTGGAGGGAGTACAACAGCACTTTTCTGTGATTTACGGATCACATAAACCTAGAGTATCTCAGGAGCGCCAAAAGGCTAAACCCCCGCATGGCCCACTGGGCTCTCTTCTTTATTCTATTTTAATTTACCGTCACCTATAGACCGGTAGACAAGAATATCAATGCAGACTCCCTCTCCCTGATTCACCACGTCTTCCGTAACTATGGATTCCCGGAAGATATCGTCTCCGATCGTGAAGCCACAATTCATTTCCAGCATATGGAAAGCCTTCCTCAAAGTCCTGGGCATCTCAGTTAGCCTCTCCTTCGGATATCACCCCCAGACCAATGGACAGACTGAGCAGAAGATACAAGAGATAGGGAGGTACCTCCGGGCCTACTGCCATGACAACCAGCACAGCTGGAACCATTTCCTTCTCTGGGCCGAGTATGCACATAACTCCCTCCGGTAGACCACCACAGGACTCACCCCGTTCCAGTGCATACTCGGCTACCAACTTCTTCTGTTTCCCTGAACAGGAGAACCCTCAGACGTTCCAGCTATGGACCACTGGTTCCAGGTGAGCGAGAGAGTTTGGGACTCAGCCCATGTCCACCTCCAGCAGGCAGTGTGGAGACACAAGGACTTTGCAGATGTCCGTCGGCTGCATGCCCCGTCTATCGACCCGGGATCTGTGTCTCCGTCTGCCCTGCCGGAAGCTGAGTCCCTGCTTCATAGATTCTTTCACCATCAAGAGGCAGATAAATGACGTCACCTCCCTCCTTCAACTCCCAGCCCGTTATCGTATTCCCCTACATTCCACGTATCACTTCTCAAGCCCTTCTCTCCCTCTGTCCCAGGCACTGAAGAACTGGCAGTACCACCGTCCTCCCGAAGTTCAAGAGGAACCCTCCATCTACCAAGTATGAGAGATCTTGGACTCCCGTCGACGGACCGGCCACTTGGAATATCTGATCGACTGGGAGGGTTACGGGCCGGAGGAAAGATCCTGGGTGGCCCGGAATCATGTTCTGGATCCCTCTCTTCTTACCGATTTCTGTCACAACCACCCAGACCGGCCCGCACCCAGAGGTAGTGGCCGGCCCCGTCGCAGTCGTGGGGCGTCAGGAGCCGCCCCTGGAGGAGGGGGTACTGTCAGGGAGTCAAGGTCATCAGTAACCACCAACTACACGCACCAGATCCAACTCACCTGATTACTGATCACCGCCACCTGTTACCAGTCATCAAGAGCACTATATCAACGCACTCCTCCTGAACAGTCACTGTCTGGTCTCAAACATTACATGTTGACTGACCTGACCCTATTACCTTTTTGTCTACAGTCTCGTCGTTCCTGTGTTCCGCTCCCAGATCTCCACCGTCTTCAAACTCCATTGCTTCCGCTGGTGCCTCTGGATAAAGTAAAGGATTGATTACTCCCAAATAAGACTCTCTAGAAACGTCTCCATTCCTGAATCACTAATCTGGACTCGCTGCATTGCTCTATTTCCCTGCCATAGTTCAATAAACCGGCTGTTGAATTCACTTACCTCTGTGTCCCTTGTCTATCTGCTGACATTTAAGCTGCAAAAATACTATTTAAATATGAATTATGTATGTTCAACATGTCTGTGTGAATTAATGGTGCGCACGGACAGTTTCATTTACTACATACGCTGAGACAGGCATGATGCTTGCGGTGTTTTCAGCCTCTCAATACATGAACACATGAACATGATCTCTAGAACTGCTCTGAGAGTCAATTCGTGAGCATTTTATGGTTTCTTTTGAGAAAATGTATCATCGTATAGACTACAAACAGAAACTTCAAGGTCTTCAGAGCAACCTGTCAAAAGAAATATTTGGTTTAAAAGAAACCATGACAATAAATATATTACTGAATGATTGTATTAATAATATAATTATTAAAACATTATTTGAGGAATATTTACCCAAATTTATTTAATAGGAATATGTAAATACACAGGATTTCTGATAAAATAAAAATTAATTAATTAATTAGAGATGTTTTTGATTATTACAATTAAAAGAAACCATTAAAATCCAGAACAATTCTAATGGAAAAAACTTTAAAAGAAATTCAGATTTCATATAGGGCCCTAGTATTATTTATATACTATTTGTATTTGATATATTTTTTGTTTTTATTTCAGTTAAAGTTTTAGTAATTTGCTTTTGTCATTTTTTATTAGTTTTTGTTTTACTAAACTTATAGATTTGTTTATTTAATATGTTTATATCTTTGTTACTCATACAGGAATAATAATAATAATGATAACAATACAATTTTTTATATAAATGTTACATTTTTAAATAAAAAAACTATACTTTTTACAATTTTAATTCATTGTTATAAAATATATTTAAAATTTGTATTTAGTTACATTTTATTGTTGAAATTATAATATTAATATTGTATATTATTTATTCATTCCATCTCCATCTTTTTTACTATAGGCCGATTTATGAACATCCATGCCTAGGTTAACTGACTGCTTAGTGTTGTTGTATTCTTTGTGTTTTTATTTGTTTGTTTGTTTGTTTTGTGGCAGTAGTGCTTTGAACATTTAATATGGCATACTTTTTTTCATATTCTCATATTGACTTCAACTGTCTTCATCTAAATGCCCTCCCCAGATTGGCATCCTAGTAACAGTGCTGGTTTAATCTGCATTAAAGATGTCTATAAAAGTTAGAGCGCACGATGCAATCAGATGATGGAATATGAATGCGAGCTTGTTCTCCTTTGAGAAGCCCTCAACAGGGGAACATCAGAATGCAAGACAGGAGGAACAAAGCTTTTATTTAGCACGTCTTTGTAGCGTACTTGCTTCCTGTTTGAAAGACTTCAGAGTAGGTAAACAAGCTATGAAACTGTCTAAACCGAGATGTTTTTTTTACATTTTTCTTGATGGAAATTCAAATAGCAAATTGTGAACATCTGAGCACACAATCTCCTTGTGTCATATGGCCGTATCACTATAATAAAGCTGGAGAATGTTGTTTATAGTTCTCAACTTGACTTATTTTCAGGATAAATTGTGATTCTCAGAGCAGCCATATGAGGACATGGACCCCTGCCTTCAAGCTCTGGCATTGTCACGATGTAGTTTATTGATGTCCTGGGCAAAAGGAAGACGAGAGAACAAGAATACGTCTCAGAGGACGCACTTTCATTGGCTCGTGTTGACAGCCTGGGTCAGGACATGAGCGACGCTATTGGTCAGGATGATTGAAACCATTGTTGATCCATATTCCAGTGAGTAACACCTCAAGAGAGACACTTTAACAGCTTAAGAGACACTTTGTCATCGCATTAAACACACACAGTTTATTTACAACTCTGTATTGTAACGTATTTAAATAAATCCTCAAAAACAAGTCCAGGTCATATTTTTCCTCAAAATCAATTTTAGGGCCATATAGGACTTTTGTCTCCCCTTTTTGTTTGGCATGACATTATTATCTTCTATAAATATATAATATTATGACATGATATATAATTAATGTTTGATGAATTATTTTCTATTTCATAGTGGCATTTGTTGTATTTTATGATAATAAATTACTTTAATTTTTTTCACGAAAAAACAGTGAAACAAATACTCTAATTAGTAGAAAATATTGAATTGTCTTGAAAATAATGTACCAATGCAAAAAATAGAAATTATGCAAAAAAAGAGTTGATTTTCTTCATACAAAATTTCATTTCTAATTTTTGGGGGGTCTAATTTGGATTTTGGGGTGAAATGTGAGCTGGACATGTTATTGTGACACTCATATTAGATATTTTGCATCGTAATGACACATTTGTTGTTTGAGAAAGAGAAAGAGCATATTAGTATCACTGCATAAATAGCAATGGCAGATTGGGGTCAGTTGTAATACATTGGCTTGCTTAGCTTGTCATGTATCTGCGATTTCCTTGAGGGAACACTTGAGGTCTTTGCGAAAACGCAGAAGCTGCTCCTGCTGTCCTTTATTTATGTTCTACATTCTATTCAGACCACTGTGTTCCAGTTCATTTTTAGAAAAATAAAACCAGTGAACATCCCCTGAGAATATGAAAGGCAGCATTCTAATGAAGATATGCTGCATATTTCTTTAGGCTGCATGTGCAGCTTCTCTCCCAGGAAAATAACTAAGCAACGTAATGTAATACACTCTCATGTGTCTCAATAATACTTACTTGCAAAAATAGTATGAAATTGTGCAACTTTACTTGTAAGAAAAAACACACTTTTTTGGCTCATTTTTAGGTTGTATGTTTTAGTATGAAATGCTTTTTCAAATAGTATGAATAATGTTTGGCATGATTTCTTAAACTTTTGCCATCTCTTGTGAATTATGACTTCTCTTAAGAGCAAGTCAGTCTAACTTGTGTGTGTGTGTGTGTGTGTGTGTGTGTGTGTGTGTGTGTGTGTGTGTGTGTTGTGTGGGGGGGGGGGGGGGGGGTTGGGTTAGGTATTGATTTGAGTTGTGTGTTTTATCGCACTTTTACGTCATTTTGCCTTCTCTTGCCAACTCTTACGATTTTGCCTTCTCATACAAGTTATGACTTCTAAGGACCAAGTTATACTAAGATATTTTTGCCATTTCGATTGATTTATGATTTCTCATGAGGTTAGTTTTTTTGGTTAGATTTAGATTTGTGTTTTCATATAAGGTTTTCTGTATGATTTCTTATGATTTGTATAATTTATGACTTCTCACAAGGCTAAGTTAGATTAACTTCTGTAACAATTTTTTTTGGGGGGGTTAGATTTAGGTTGTATTTATTATTTTTTTTCATACATTTTTCAGAGTGATTTCTTGCTATTTCCCAATCTCATATGAATTATGACTTCTAATTAGACTAGGTTACAAAAGTTTTGTGGTTAGGTTTAGATCGTATGTTTCAGTCTTAAAAAGAATTCTTACAATTTTGCCATATCATATGAATTATGATTTTCGTGAGATGAGAATTAAATTTTTATATATATTTTTAGATTTAGATTTTTTTTTTGTTTTTTGTTTGAATTTTTTTTTACAATTCAACCTTGTTCGATTTATGATTGCTCATAAGACTAGACTGTTAGACTTTAGTAAGTTACCAGACTAAGATTTTTTTAGTTTTCATAATTATTCTTGTATGAATTATGACTTTTCATGGTTAGGGTTAAGATTGGGTTGTATGTATTAGTCATACTTATTACATATGCTTTCATACGATTTCATACAAATTGTGACTTTTCATTACACTAACAAATGTTTTTGGTTAGATTTAAGTTTAAGGTTTTATGTTTTAGGCATAGCCTATACTTTTTTCTCGTATAATTTCTTAAGATTTCATCATCTCATACAAATTTAGACTTCTCATATGTTTTAGTTATCAAATACTCCTTGCTTCACACAAAATCTAAACATTCACATACTCTGTTCTAGAACGCCGCAATCACCGAAAAGCAGTCAGGCCTTAAACTTAATTCATATTCAAAGCATATGTGTCATTGGATTACTCTCCAAAATACTAAAAGATAACACCCTAACCTTAAGTTGTACTGATTCCTCAATTAATTCATGTGATATGATTCAGTGTTTTCACACTGCATACATCCTACGTTACTCCAGATGGCTGTCACAGTTGTTTTATTGCCTTAAATTAGCCTGTTAAATTACACTTCAAAAATAATCAAAAGGATTTTTATTCAACCATACCTATGGCTAAACACATCTGTTACTAACGCTGCATATTCACTTTCTTCATTTGCTGCAGAACTCCAGTTCAGCCATGTGATGGTTTTAATTGGGCCTGAAGGACTGTACCTGCGTTCCTATTTTCAGTCTCTCTCTCTTCCCTACATCCTTCAACCTGTCTGCGGGCACCATCGGTTTGGCGACCTGACTTGCTCCGTTGCCATGGTTTCCTTCACTTGCACAGTCTCCTGTGGTCCTCTCGCTATATCTAGTTGGGCACGGTTACTTGAGAAACTGCCAACTGGCAGAGGCCATAATTACAAAAGCACATGACCGCTGAAAAAGTTCCACTTTGATGTAATGCTGCTGAAGGAAACGAATGGATTTAAGTCATGAATTGTGGTTGCTAATCACATTTTGTGGTCTCTCCATCTTTGGCAAGCCGAACTGCTACTCGGTACTTCATTGTCTGGTCTACTTGAACTAAACGGCCTGTGTTAAAATGCAACATCCCTCAATGGCACTTTCATTATCATTCGAGATCGTATTTTACAACGGGTGTTTGAGCAGAGCTTCAGAATGAAGTTCCCCTGAAGTCGCTCCCCGGTGCCAAATGCAGTCCATCAAAAACAAGCCTCCGTGTCACCAAAAAACGCTGCCATGGTGACGGGCAGCCGTCCCGGAGCTGATTGGCTGCCAAACAGGCCCGTTCATGAAGAGGTTCATGTGCTACACGCTCTCTGCCAGATTCCCAGAGCTCCAAAAATGGAACGGTTGATGTATTATTGTCATTTTGGAAGGGAAGTCGAGCCGCCTCAGCAATGGGTTTCAAAATCGAGTTAACAAGCCCATCCAAAGTGTTGTGGAGATGAGTTTATAGGTCAGCGATAGGACTTGAGACGAAGCCTATAACCCGTTTATTGATTTTTCCCAGAGAATTGGCCGAAACATGATCCTTTCTAAGGCATTAAAGTAGCTCCTTGCTTTCATGCTTTCAAAAAATTATTTGAGCTCCGATGTAGCCTACTGTTGTTTCCCGGTTCATCTGGTCAAATGAAAGTCATTGTGCAGTGAGCTGGCCAGCTGGGCCGAGGCCTGATACGATTTTCAGGTGTGCCTGGTCTTCTGAATCCCTTACACCTCAGCGGACAGTTGAAATGCATAATGAGGGAGGTATTATGGGTCAAAAATTTGGTCTTGGACCAAAGGGGAGGTAAGCATTTGATTATGCAGAAGTGGGGAGGATGATACATACAATATGGATGTCATTACATTACTGGCAAGAATTTATTTATCATAATTCTCCTGCATTATGGAACAGTCCTGTAATTCCTGTCAAACTATTGTCGCTTTGGCCTTCCTGTCACCAGTCCAAGCACTGCTGCCATAAGTCCAGCACTGTGGATCTTAATCTCTGAAAACATTCTTTCCGATGCACCAGGCAAAGATGATGACGCCCTACTAGACCTGCTGTAACCATCTGCTCTTCTTGATCATTGCTATGAATGAAGAGCTTCTTGAAAAGCATTGCCAGTTTTATTAGTATTTAAAGTTTTAGTCATAGTTCTTGTCTTTTGACAAAAATACCCTTAGAATTCTGCCAGTATGTTTGGATATTTAACATAATATGACAGTTTGTGGAAAGCTCATAAAATAACCTTATGATTACACTATTGTAATGTCAACACATATTTTTGTTTAATTCATATGAATTTGTATGATTTCCTTTGTACGTTTTTTGCAATCTGTTTTCGATCCACTGACAGTTAAAATCAGAGGTGGACCTTCATGCTTTCTTTTTAAAATAAATTGTACATTTCGTGCAAATCACAGTGTACTAATTCATACGAAATTGCCACCACGTAAAATAGTTACATTTTATCATGATAATGGGTTTGTAATGTTCTTCATGATTTTAGTTTTTTGTTGTTGGTGCTTTGGCGCATTGTTAGACAAAGAGTGTATTCATGGGACAACATTCTAGCACATACCTCAAGTTCACGTGTGCCTTTTGCATTATTATGTTCAAATTTAAATTGTAATATTAAGTTTATGTCATGTATATATTGCATTGAACTCACATTTTAGATGAGTTTATGTGGCGCAGGTATGCTGCTAGCATAGCACTTCAATTTAATGATGTTCATTCATTGTTTGGCTTCAGTTTGTGCAATTCAAGTAGGTCCCGACACTGTTTACTATGAGTGAATTATTTTAAACAATCCTATTCTTTCTAGATATTTAATTTTCTTCAAGAAAAAAATAGATTTTTGAGCACATTGTCAGTCAATGTTTTTTCTCATCATACATTTCTACATGCGTCATACTACATACGAACTAAATATAAAGACTCGAATATGCAAATTCACATCGGCCAATGTGATTGCCAAGAATATGCTATATTCACCTGAATCGAAAAATTGTTTGAAAATTGTCATTCTTTGCCACAAGGTGGCGCTTAAGAAAAGCAGAATATACCCGATACATAACACTACGTTATTACAGGCTTTATACGGAGGTAATATGAAAATAAAATGCCATCAAAACTTTCATGGCCAAAATGTGAGTTGACAGGTATGATTTAAACACCATAAATCACACAAAATATTTATTATTCATCATCAGTAGAATGAAACATGACATGTTGGCATTAATGTGGACTGTTTGGTGATCTGCTAACTGCGTTTTTATTTTTAAACATGCCGTGCTCACGTTTAATTATATCACATCCGTATAAAGTTTAATGATCATATTTAAGCAATAGGACGATTCCTATTTTTCCATCCCTGGATTTAAAATTGAGACTTTGAAGCAGCACCATAATCTAAAACCTTCAACTGACACAGATTACATCCACGCAAATTACCGAACACGCAATGCATGATGTTACAGAAAGTTGTCCGGTCCAGTTCTTTTCACACAGCAGTGTTTTTTCTCTTGTTAATCTGCTCGTTAACATAAAGACACTCTTGTGCTGGGCTACTTTACTAGCGATGCATTGGTTGTGCATTCCGCTTAATACAGTATATCAGTGGAACATATCAACTATGTTGGCATGGGGGCAGTCGTGGCCTAATGGATTGAGCGTCGGACTTGTAACCCGAGGTTGTGGGTTCAAATCTCGGCTCTGGCAGGAATTGTCCACGACTGAGATGAGACTGCTCCAAGTGTATGTGCACTTGGATGGGTTAAATGCAGAGCACAAATTTCACTGCTGGTTATACTCTGTATAATTGTTTATGTGACAAATACAAAATTATTATTATATTCAACTACACAAACGGTGTGGGGGGAACCTAAACTGAACCACTCACTATATAGGCAACTACAACCAGGGCGTCGCTGAAAATGAGTGTTTGAGTTTGTTTACAGAATGCTGTTGTCATTGCTGCAAACTCCCATGTAAATAATTATTCAAAAAATATAATTTCCTTGCAGCCAGTGGGCGCCCTTTTTAGTGTCGGCCCCCGGGCTTCAGCCTGCTTGAAGCCTGTGCATTAATGCGCCCCTGGCTATGACGCAAGTTACTATTAAAGAATAAAACATAATTAATATGTGATCGTGTTAAACAAATAGAGCATGACTAAATTTAGCAGTTGTACTTTTAATGTTTGCTGAAAAAGAGGAAGCTGTGAAAGAAGTTAAAAGAGCTTGAGGTAAGCAGTTTTAAGTTATAGCGCCATGTCGCGTTGATTAAAAAGCCATTTTATGTCTCATTTTTATTGGCTGGTCAGTAAACATGGGTCGTGGCAGTAAACACACTGTGATATGATAATGCTGAATTTCTGACACTCATAAAATGATCGCAGGCTATCTTTGGTCGCAAGATTGTGACAACGGCCGTCTTTGAGCCTCACTGTACGACACAGGTCCAGCAATTAGGAGCTGTGATCACAGAAATCGCCACGATTGTCTCACAATTCCAATCTTTCATCTGGGAAAGCAGAAAACCGTGCAGTGTGTAGAATGCTAGTGTACATTTACATTTATGCATTTAGCAGACGCTTTTATCCAAAGCGACTTACAGTGCATTCAGGTTATACATTTGTATTGTCAGTATGTGTGTTCCCTGGGAATCGAACCCACAACCTTTGCGCTACTAACGCAATGCTCTAACCACTGAGCCACAGGAACAGATAACAGCTCCAACCATTAAACACACCTGCACAAGCTCATCAAGGCCTACAGGATTTCTAGAAATTTCCAAGCAGTTGTGTTGGTTGGAGCTAAACTCTGTGCACTGGTTTAGACAGACAATTCGGGATTGCCAAGTTTTTTTTGTACAGTTTTTTTATATGAAGATTCACTAGTATAAAATTTGAGCTCCTTAATGACTGTTTTTATAACCTATACAGTGATTCACATGTTAAAAGTGTGTGTATTTCACAACAGTGATTGTAAAAAAATATGTATTTTAGGTATGGAAGTGGTATGTTTGGAGTTTTCATAATTCGGCTAACTTAGGATAATATGGCTAGTTTTCACTGGCCATTGGGCTAGTTTGGTTACTCAGATCTGACAATTCTGCACTGAGCCGTTATCTTACTGTGCAGCCAGCGCAGGTTAAAGAGGTTACCTCAGGGCAATGTGTCAGCAGATAGACAAGGGACACAGAGGTAAGTGAAATTAACAGCCGGTTTATTGAACTATGGCAGGAGAAATGACTCAGGAGATAAGATTCCTCGGATATCATTTTATTATCACCCGACATGGAAGACGGCGGTGAGTTGGCGAAAGGACCATACTGTACATAACGTAGAGGTATTCGTAAGTTGGCCTGATGTGAGGTTATGAATGTCCTGTCTGTCGCACTGTATCGACCCTCCCGGATTGACGAATCGAGGTTGTTACTGCACTCCTGACAGACTCCCAGCGTTCACAAGCATTGCAGCCATTTGGAGTCCAGCCACTTAGATGGTGTCCATTGGAGGAGTAACGTGTCCGGGACCAGAGGAATGTGGAATACAGGGTATTTGACAGGGCTGCGTTTGGCTACTCATTACACTGATGGAGTGACCATGCCGGTACTCATCTGGATAGCAGCGGCCGGGTCAGAGCCTCCATCTTATCCGATCGCGCCAATTTGAAATCGAAAGTGAGCGGAGAACCTTGAGGATCCGGTCGAGGAATGGAACGGGAGTTGAGGTTATCCTTGAGACTCCGTATGATAGGCCTGAGATCCTCCTTGCCCTGACGCTTGGGATGCAAGTGAAAGGTGAACCTTGTGAACCTGATGTAGTCATCGCAATCGACCCTTGGGGAGTGTGGCCCCAGGCCCATAGCACAGTCTCATGGCTGGTGAGGGGGTAATTGTGTGGCTGCCTGTTTGCTAAACACATCCTGGAACGCCGCATGGTCAGATGGGATCGCATGTTTCTTGAGGGGTTCGGGGCTCTCCACGAGGGTGGAGTTAGCTTGGAGACCGGAAGGAAGTACTGTTACGTTAGAGATGCAGTTCTGGAAACCGGATTCACTCCATCACAGGATCTTGCTGGAACCCCATCTAACCTCTAGGGAATGTTACGAGAGCCAGGGGCATCCAAGGATGATGTCGACGATGGGTCCCTCCAGTATCAGAAAGGAGATGGTTTCAGGGTGGAAGCATCCAACTTGTAGAGTGACAGGGGGAGATCCATACTTGATACGCCAACGCGGTTTTCCTTGTATGGTTTCTATCTTGAGCTCCTGAGCTTGCGGGGTAGGTCGAGATGTGTTAAAAGGTTTTGGGAGATGAAATTCCCTGAGGGGCCTGAGTCCACAAGGGCGAATACTGTAACAGAATTATGAGTGGCGAGTAGTTGGACTGTCATCGAAGGTAATTGGGAGATTGCAGGTTCGATACAAAGGGTACTCACCGCTGGGCATTGGGGACGCGAAGGACACTTTTGGATAAAGTCCCCTGAGGCACCGCAGTAAAGACATGGACCCGTGGCGAGATGTCGCGCACGTTCCGTGCGAGTGAGTTGGTTGGTGTCCACCTGCATAGGTTCTGGTACTGGAGGACAGGCAGCAGGTGAGGCTTGAGAATGAGTGGTTTCATCAGGTTGACAGGCAGTGAGTCGTTGGTAAATCCTTACAGCCTTTTGGATTAAGCTCTCCAGGCCGACATTGTCATCATAAATCGGCATTTGGATTTTGATCTGGAGACCTAAGCCTTGGTGGTAGGCAATTATCAGCGCCATCTCGTTCCATCCACAAGAGGCTGCCAGGTTGCGGAACTGAAGGGTGTAATCGCTCACCGAAGAAGTGCCTTGTCTGAGGTGAAGGAGTTGGTCGGCCATGGATAGAGAACCGGTTGACAGGCCGAAGAATTCCTTGAAGTGAGCGAAAGCATCGAAAGAGTTAACCAGGCTGCTCGGAGAGTTCCAGATAGCTTGTGCACAGAGCAACGCTCGTCCAGATAGCAGGGAGATCAGGAAGGCCACCTTCGATCACTCAGAGACTAAGTTTCGGGGCTGCATTTCTATAAAGAGGGAGAGTTGAAGCAAAAACTCGCTACATTCTACTGCCTCACCTGAGTATGTTGCTGGAAGGGCCATGAGACTGGCTGAGGCAGATAATGGATTTGGCACCAGAGACAGAGCGGCTCGAAGAGCGCTGACGAGCTCTTAGAGAGGACCCGTTGCCGTGGGGTTTCAGGACTCTATCCCCGGTCTTCGGTTAGGGTCTGGTCTTCTGTCAGCAGATAGACAAGGGACACAGAGGTAAGTGAAATCAACAGCCAGTTTATTGAACTATGGCAGGGAAATGGAGCTATGCAGCGAGTCCAGGTGAGTGAATCAGGAATGTAGAAGTTTCTAGAGGGTCTTATATGTGTGTAATCAATACTTTACTTTATACAGGGGGACCAGCGGGAGCAATGCAGCTTGGAGACAGTGGACATCTGGGAGCAGAACACCGGAACGACGAGACTGTAGACAATAGGTAAGAGGGTCAGGTAAGTCAACATGGAATTCTTGAGACCAGACAGTGACTGTTTGGGAGGAGAGCATTGATATAGTGCTCTTGATGACTGGTGACAGGTGGCGGTGATCAGTAATCAGGTGAATTGGATCTGGTGTGTGTAGTTGGTGTTGACTGTGGTGACTGTGACTCCCTGACAATGAGTTGGCAAAATGGTGATTTATCTTTTCTATTATACAGCCTGTTGTATTTTTTGCACTATTTGTACTTTGCCGTTAAGGCCTGGAAATGTGTTTGGAAAGGTCAGGGTGGGTATAAGGGCAGAAATGAATGGAGGAAGTTGGTCTGAAATACTGTGTGTTTATGATTAGTGGATAAATGGAAGGCAGCATGGAAAAATGTGAAGAGCAGACGGCATGTTCTGGCATTTGTTTATCACTTTAATACATAGTTTGTTGAACATGGATAGGATCAGGAAAGACATACCTCTTTGGATGTTTACAGAAGACACTTTAAATATGTACCCTGTCATCGATTAATGTCAAACGAAGGCTAATCTTAGCATAAGGCTTAAGAGTGTCACATTTGATGGCATATTTCATGGCGTGGCCTGTTTGGGTTTGGTCCCCCTCGGCTAGGGGTGGGCGATATGGATAAAATATATTTAATAAAAATTAACTTGAACGATTCAAGATTTTATCACAATTCTTTGTCCTATTGGTTTTTCTATTTTGCAAGTTGTTTGAAAGCATTACAGCCAAAATAATTTCCCTATTATAAAGACAAAGCCTTTCAAGGTAACAAAATATAAAAAGCATGGCGGATATTTAGGCCAAAGTGGGTGAAGATAAATATCGTTGTCATTATTTGATCTTGGTTATTAAAAAATGAGAGCAATATTTCTTTAAATGTTTTGATATTTTTGCCATATCGCTCACCCCTAGCCGAGGAGGACCAAACCCATACACGCCACCCCAAACCCCCACCCCGGTCCACGACTGTGCCCTCGCTACGCAATTTTGCCCCTGCCCATCCGGAGGTCTGTGCATGCCACTGATTACTGCTCACCATATCTGCTCTTTTCAGCTCACCTTTTCATTTTCTCTACATCAACCTCACTGTTCTCTACACTTTTGTGATACTTTTTGATTAAAATTGTACTTTTGATTTATCGCCCTCACATGGCAGAAGTCTTAAACATCTCCAAGGACCATTTTGTTTAATTTGATTGGGTGGTCCAGCATTAGTCTGGGTCGAATAGGGCCACCCTGTCCCTTATGTGGACGTCACCCTAGAGTGAGCTGTCCGCTGGTCCCTGCTGACCATTCCTCCCCTCCAATGACTCTGTTGAGCTTTTATGTCATTAATGAGCAGGAAGTCGAGACACTCATTAGGGAGGAATCAGCAAGAGATTGAGCGTCACCCCTTTTAGAAGTTTTTAATTGCTTTAAGAGTAACACGAGTGTTCAGCTCCTGGATATTCAACATCTTAAGACGTTGTTTTTTTCTTTTTCCATGAATCATTTAAGGCAGTTGAAACTTCAGTTTTGCGTAACCTCTGTACTTGCTGACTGGGATTAGTCTTAAGATTGCTAGTCTTTTATAATTGTGATGGCAGATGCTGTTGGTCACTTTTAGATGTAAAAAGAAAATAAGGGCTATATTCGTTAACAAACTAAAATAAATGTTACCTGAAATACAGCTAGATTTTACACACACACACACACACACACACGCACGCACGCACGCACACACGCACGCACGCACGCACGCACACACACACACACACACGTATGTATGTATGTTTAATTTACATATTTTGTTTTACATAAACATTATTAATTTATTATTTGTATATATTTTTTAGATAAAGTATTTCGTAATTCTATAAAGTAATAAAATAAATAATACACATTTTTAATTATTATGCGTAAAATAATTCTCCATTTATTTTAACAATAAATTAATTAATGTAACATGGTAGATTTCATGTATGATTTATTTGTTTTATTTAACCCTCTGGGGTATGAGGTGATTTTGGGGCCCTTGAGATGTTTTGGCATGCCCTGACATTTGTGCTTATTTCAGCTACTTATAACATACTATTGGCCAACATGTATTTTTTTTGTGTTCCGCACAAACTTTGCTACAATAATATGTGAGCAAGATTGATGTATATGTTTGTATTTTTTAGAAAAAAAGATTGTGCGTGGTTAGTATAAAAAAAAAGATGTAAATGCCACCACAATTGTAGAGTGACACTCACAATTTTTTCAAATGTTACCTTAAATTGCAAACAAATGCTCATAGCAGCGTTCACACCAGGGCACATATCCAACATCTGTCATTAAAGGGTGCATTCAACACTGTGTGAAAATGATTTTGTACCGAATAAATTAACAGATGTCAGCCGTGCCGAAAAGGCTATCCACCCCCCGTCTATAACCCCTCCAACTATCACATTATTGGGAGCCCGGAGGGGCCGTACGCTATGTTTGGCGGTTATGTAAATAGCAGTGTACTCTCCTGTATCCATAGTCATTACTTTTCTTTTATATCGTTTTCAACCACTTATTTCCTTTGTTAAATCAGTCCTCACTGAGAACATTGGGTGGTAAACCGGATTCTTGTCAAAAGTGGCTGGTCCACTAAAACAAGCCCACCGATTAAAATCGGTGAGAGGTGGTTATTTAGTTGTCGTGGTGTGCTGAGGTAATTACAGTGGTTGAAAATGAAGAAAAAGAGGGAAAATGTTACCAAAAGGATATTGAGAATTATCCCCCATTTTGTGCTATGCTTAACACAAACAACCATGTTTCCTCTTGCAAACAGGCACAACCATTTCAACACTTCTGCGTGTTGAGCAAGCTAGCGGACTGGAGGTAAACAACCTCATTAGCCAAGTTGTTATTACATCTGATCAGCACAATTCGCGACTCACAGTTATCGAGGCTCCTCAGGGGGAAATTAGGAAGACTGTCAGGGCGGGTGCCCAGGCTGATACTGTTGTTCATTTGACTGTGCAATCATGTGTGTATTTGCTGTAAGGGTGATCAACAACAATTAGCCCTAGCCCTAGCCCTATGGAATAGCAATGCTGCGGGAGATGCTAACACAAACCTGTTGTCATTTTCAGAGCCTGTGGTACAAATCAGATTTACACTGTAAAAAAAATCAAGGCTCTTTATTTGCATTGATGGTTGGATTTGCATTGAAGGACCTTTAAGATCCATTAAACCTTTCCATTGCACCTAAGGTTCTTTATAGCGGTTCTTTTAAAAAAATATATATATTTTAAGAACTGTTCACTGAAAGTTTCTTTGGGTAACCCAAAATGGCTGGTCTGTGGCATTGTTGTGAAACCCCATTTGTGGACTCTTAAAATTAAAGGTTCTTTATTGGAATCAGTGGTTCATCCATGGAACATGGAACCTTTCTATTCCACAAAAGTTTCTTTAGATTTAAAAAAATGCTCTTCACACTAAGAAAAAATGGTTCTTTTAGGAACTGTTCATTGAAAGGTATATTTTTTAAAATAAAAGTTATTTACATCTGTGATTTGAAGAAGAACCTTTATCATCCATGGAACCTTTTGATTCTACAAAAAGTTATTTCGATTTTTTTAAATGTTCTTCAAACTAAAAAAGTGTTTAAAGTGCCCCTATTATGGATTTTTGATGCAGTGTGTAACACAGCCAGTGGTGGTCAGTAACGAAGTACAACTACTTTGTTACTGTACTTAAGTACATTTTTCAAGTATCTGTACTTTACTGGAGTAGTTTTATTTTGAGTAACTTTTACTTTTACTTCACTACATTCCAAAGCATAAGATGGTACTTTTTACTTCACTACATTTCATAAAACATATCGTTACTCCTTATAATACATCACGTGCTCCGAGACGCAGAAGCGGTGTCTGATTCATGAACAAACTGATTCTTTTCAATGAACCTGTTCAATCGGTTCGCTAATCGCAACAAACGATTCATTCACAAATTGCAATGATCCGATTGCAGCTGTTCTCGAGTCGAAAACTCACTGATTCAAATGATCCGTTTAGAGCGAGTCTTCTTCAGTGAACTGAACTCACAAGTAAAGAACCGGGAGATCTTGTGAGTGCGCGCTACTGATGCTGTGAAAAGTACGTTACTAATGTCGAATTTTAGGATTAATTATTGTAACGGAAAATAATATTTAGGTCAAAACTGTCAGTTGTTTGTGAACTAAATCTGCTGTAAAGGGTGATCTATTTAAGCCCACTGAAATGCTTGAATGCAGACAGATCAACATCATTGTCTCTAACGTTATGTTTTAGGTCAAAAAACAAAACATTAAAATAACACCGATTAAATAAAATAACTCATGCACGTGTAACGGATGTATACCAGTAAGGGCTGTGTGTAAACCTCACTCCCCTGACCTCAAAAAGAGGCGCTCTAGCGACTGACGTAAGAGGCTGTAGCCTTTGGCGTTCCTTGTTAGAGCGCCGGAATCCCGGGTTCACGACCCGCTCAGAGCAAGTACGAGTTAGTGTAACGGATGTATGCCAGTAAGGGCTGTGTGTAAACCTCACTCTCCTGACCTCAAAAGAGGCGCTCTAGCGACTGACGCTAGAGGCTGTAGCCTTTGGCGTTCCTTGTTAGAGCGCCCGCCTCCCGCGCCGGAGTCCCGGGTTCGCGACCCGCTCGGTGAGTGGGTGCAGACCCGTGTCGGGGGGGTTACATTGGTGCCGTGACCCGGACGGGAGTGAGGTTTAGGGGGGTGAGTGTAACGGATGTATGCCAGTAAGGGCTGTGTGTAAACCTCACTCTCCTGACCTCAAAAGAGGCGCTCTAGAGGCTGTAGCCTTTGGCGTTCCTTGTTAGAGCGCCCGCCTCCCGCGCCGGAGTCCCGGGTTCGCGACCCGCTCGGTGAGTGGGTGCGGACCCGTGTCGGGGGGGTTACATTAGGATGGTGTGGACCCGGGGGAGATACACACGTTCATATTCCCCGCTGCTGTAACGTTAGCAGTTTTTTTTTTTAAATGCTATGCATTTAGACCTATGTGACGTCTGTTTTTATATTGTTTATCAACAGTATACATTTTTATATTGTTTAGATCAACTAGCCGAGTAGACAGATATGAATGTTTATTCATAACCATACTGAAAATAAGTAAATATTGTTAGCTGATGCTAACTGTCTAGCTAACAAGCTTGCTGGTGCTAAGTTGAGGAAATTGTTTGATATAAAGTCCAAATATCTTTATTCAGCCACCTAGATAGATTCCATCTGAGGGAAAAAGAAAGGATGTGATGTTCAGAACATAGTAACTACAGTAAGTATCAGAGTGGGAAGCAATGCCCTCTGGGGGCATTGGGCCAGGGGTGTTTTTACACCACAGACAAGGTTTGAGAAGAAAAAAAAAATCATTATGAAAATATAATTATATTTTCCTTAAAATGTTTTTCCTAATTTCAGGCCTAATTCTCATGTCATTTATAACTGACGTTCTGCAAAACAACAAGTTCTAAAACACTTTTTTCTTCCTGGTGAAAATGAGATGGTGAAATCTGTTTTCTCTCAGGTACATGGCAGTGTAAGCTTCACAGCGAACATTACTACATCACTCTCATCAACGTAGTCCATATCAACAAAATATATATCTCGACTCTATAGTGGTTATTTTGGGAAAAACCCAGGTATTTTGGGCAGTATGATTATAAAAATATGTGCTAATATAAAATTAAATAAAGTAGTCTATATAAAATTGCAAAATAAATCTGTCTATCAGTACTTTTTTACTTAAGTACATAAAAAATTGAGTACTTTTGTACTTTCACTCGAGTAAAATTGAAAAAGCAGTACTTTTACTTTTACTGGAGTAATATTTTATTATACGTATCTGTACTTTTACTCAAGTACTTGATCTGTGTACTTTGTCCACCACTGAACACAGCTCCAAGTGAATGAAAATATCCTGCAAAATTGGAAATCTGAAAGTGCACTGTGTATAAAGTTATTGTCTCTCAAAAGAAAGAGTCGACTCTGAATCATTGAAACAAGTCGTTTTAAAAACGAATCCCAAGCCATTGTCCCAAACATTAGCATATTGCCCACCCACTTGTTGGTCTTTTCAGGTTGGTCTGAATAAAAATGCAAATTCAATCTTTGCCACTAGGTGCCGCTTTTTGGAGCAGTATAAAAAAATCGGTTTCCACAGTAACGCTGTACACAAAGCAGCACTGCTCACAAACACTGCTTTATCAGGCATCACAGATATGATAAAATGAAAATGAGACCAATCGGACCAATAACCGCAGATTAGCTTCACGCAAAGGAGGGGTTTGGAAAAATGTATCGTTGAGCGATTAGTTTGGGAGTCCTTGAGCAAGTAAGGTATAAATGCATATTATAAGACAATGAAAGTGCTTTTTGACCTTGCATGCATGTCAACCTGTTGTTGGGGACTCCTAAAACCAAAATATGAACATTTCATTACCCATAATAGGAGCACTTTAAGAACTGTTCACTCAAGGTTCTTTGGGCAACCCACAATTATTTATTTGTGCTTTTCATTGTACAAAAGATTCTATATAGTGGGAAATATTTTTTAGATTAGATTATTAAAGAGCTATTTATTAAAAACTTCTTCAGGGAACCAAAAATGGTTCTTACATGAAAAATGTTATTGGAAAATAATTTTTTAAGGGTGTAGAAGCTTTCCATTACATAAAAGTTTATATAAATATATATATTTTAAACATTATTCACACTAAGAAAAATATTAAGAACTGTTTACTGAAAGATTCTTTGGGGTACCAAAAATTATTCGTCTGTGGCATCACTGCAAAATACCCTTTTGAAGCTGTTATATCTAAGACTGTAGATGAGCTGATATTATGTTAAGTGACCTAATAATGTCATGTAATTTGGACTGCTGGGTGATCTGGATGCTGGACGAGCACTCTGAGCCACGCTGTCCTCTGCTGGTGAGATTTGCTCGTTGCAGTTGATCCACTACAAAGAAACCTAACGAAAGACTCAGGGATGCATTGCAATTGTTTTAATGCTCGAGAGATATTAAGTGAAGTAAGATTTCTTTGCAGGCCAAAAACAGTTTCTACATACTGGAAACATTACAAGGTTTATCTAGTCCCTGGAACCTTTCCGATAACTTTGGGAATATATGGTTGTTAGGACTTCCCTGAATAGGTCGATGAGAACGGAAATATCAAAAGCGCTAGACTCGGCTGAACTTTACAAATATCACTGCGTCACAGTACGCCAGGAAATCTCCCCCTGCAAACTCGGCTTGACGGCTGTGGAGCTCTAGGAGATGGTAAATGCCGGAAAGCTGGAGTACCCCATGTTGAGGGTTACAATGATCAGAGCTGAGTAAACTCTAGTGACCTGTTGACTAATGCCAAAAATATGACTGATATCTATCTATCTATCTATCTATCTATCTATCTATCTATCTATCTATCCATCCATCCATCCATCCATCCATCCATCCATCCATCCATCTCTCTCTCTCTCTCTCTCTCTCTCTCTCTCTCTCTCTCTCTCTCTCTCTCTCTATCTATCTATACTGTTTCAATTTTTAATTTTACTAAAATATCAAAAACGTACAGTCCTTGCAGACAACAAGCCCATTATTTTTTTAGTTAGTAAACTCATTATTATTTTTTCTGAGGCGAGAGTGAGAACTAGATAGTGACCGAAAATTGCTTTGCAAAGAAATGGAAAATGCCGCTTTCAACCAGGGAACTTCATGCATACAGTTTAGAGAACTCAATAATGTATAATCATTTTCATAAAGGGTTCTTTGTTCTGTTATTCTGGTGCCTAAAGCAATAACCACAATACAAGCGAACCTGTTGTCTTGGAAACATACTGGAATACAACAATAAATCAAAAAGTTGCACAGGACAGAAATATGTCTAAAACACATTATAGTGCTATTGTACTACACTATATTATAGAACTATTATAGTATTTATTAATATTGCGGGGATTAAAGCTAGGTGGATTACCGTTAATTTCAGTAACGTAACGTTAAATCTACGACGGATTTCCGTCAATTGCAGAGTTTCCGCCTGTCTTAAATTCAACATTTCATAGTTTTAAGACCGTAAATAGGCTTACATTTATCAAAAAGTGTAATAAATGTCTTGATTTTAGCTTGAATAGGTCTTAAACGAAGGAAAGACGAGGTGTATTCGGTCTGCTGAGGGGGATGTGATCAAAGCCTGGAGTGGATTAAAGCACGTTCCTCTCTCCACTCTAAGAGTTCTGTAATCACTCCACTCTGGATCCACTCCGGGTTTTACATTCCCGCTCACGGAAAAACTGCTCCGTGTTTACTCTATTTAAACGTTTTCAGGGATAACTGAGAGGAAAGAAACATGTAGGAAACATGTAGCACACTGTTGTTCTGCTGGCACACCAAAAATAATCCCCGTCTCTGCTGCAGTTTCTCACTGACAACATAGTAACGCCGCTCGCATCATTCACAGTCTGGTTCTTAGCAGAGAACACAGAGCAGAACTTGAATTTCGGTGCGGGATTGCGACTATTAATAATAATTATACTAATTCCCGCAGGTTCCGACAGAATGCATCCCATTTGCACGTGCTTTTGAGTCTTCAGAAACACTTAACATGTTCCGTAGCTTGACAATGTTTCTAAGATGGAAGAATGCTGTTTTTGTAACATGGAAAATATGATTTTAAAAAGATAGGTTACTGTCTAATATATCACCCAGATTTTTGACTGTAGAGGAAGTAACAGTACATCCGTCTAGTTGCAAACTGTGATCCAGGAGATTCTGTGTACTATTTTTATGTTCAATAAGTAATATCTCTGTCTTATCTGAATTTAATAGGAGAAAATGATTGGTCATCTTTTACATTTTTAACACACTCCGTTAGCTTAGATAGTTTAGAAGTTTAATCTGGTCTTGTTGAGATATAAGTTGAGTATCATCAGCATGACAATGGAAACTAATCCCGTATTTTCTAATAATATTACCAAGGGACAACATGTATAATGAAAATAGCAGAGGACCTAGGACAGATCCTTGTGGCACTCAAATTGAGCAGACACAAAATTTGCTAAAATTTTTGACATAAACAGAAGATTTGAAATGGGTCTGTAATTTTCCAGTTCACAGGGATCTAGTTTTGGTTTCTTAATAAGAGGCTTAATAACCGCCAGCTTGAATGGTTTTGGGACGTGACCTAAAGATAATGATGAGTTAATAATATTGAGAAGCGGTTCTTCTGCTACAGGTAACAACTCTATCAATAATTTAGTGGGTACAGGATCTAATAAACATGTTGTTGGTTTAGATGCAGTGATACGTTTATTTAGCTCATCCTGTCCTATAGTTGTAAAGCACAGCAGTTTTTTTTTGGGTGCGATGAATGAAGTTGAAGTACTAGACGCTGTAGAATCTACATTTGTTATTGTATTTCTGACGTTATCTATTTTATCAGTGAATAAATTCATAAAGTCATTACTATTAAAATGTGAGGGAATAGTTAGATCTGGTGACATCTGTTTATTTGTTAATCTAGTCACTGTGCTAAATAAAAACCTTGGATTGTTTTGGTTATTATCTATAAATTTGCGGATATGCTCGGTCCTGGCAGCTTTTAGAGCCTGTCTATAGCTGGACATACTGTTTTTCCACGCAATTCTAAAGACTTCCAAGTTAGTTTTTCTCCATTTGCGCTCAAGATTACGAGTTTCTTTCTTGAGAGAATGTGTATAACTGTTGTACCATGGCGCAGCACGTTTTTACCTAACCTTTTTTAATTTGATGAGGGCAACAGTTTCTAACGTATTATAGTATCAGAGAAGATAGTTCCCATGTAACACAGCTCTAAGTGAATAAAAAAATCCCACAAAGTTTTAAATGTATAACGTTATTTCCTCTCAAAAGAAAGAGTCATCAATGAATCATTGAAATGAGTCGTTTTAAAAACGAATCCCAAGCCGTTTCATGTTGACGTCAACATGAATCATTAGCATATTGCCCGCCCACTTGTTGATGTATTGGCATTTGTCTGAATGAAAATGCTAATTCATTCTTTGCCACTAGGTGCCATAGCTGTTTCCTTTGTAACGCTGTACACAAAGCAGCACTGCAAACACTGCTTTATCAGGCATTACATGCAAGATTAAATGCAAATGAGACCAATCAGACCAATCACCACAGATTAGCGACGTAAAGGAGGGGTTTGAAAAAATGAATCGTTGAGCGAATCGTTTGGGAGTCATTGAGCAAGTAAGGTATAAATAAATGCATATTATAAGACAATGAAAGTGCTTTTTGACCTTGCATGCATGTCAACCTGTTGTTGGGGACTCCTAAAACCAAAATATGAACCTTTCATTGCCCATAATAGGAGCACTTTAAGAACTGTTCACTCAAGGTTCTTTGGGAAACCCAAAATGATTTCCCAAAGCTTTTCGTTGTACAAAAGATTCTTTATAGTGGGAAATATTCTTTAGATTAGATTATTAAATTAAATTACATTCTATTCAAACTTTAAGAGCTTTTTATCGAAAGCTTCTTCAGGGAACCAAAAATGGTTCTTTAATGGAAAATTGTCTCATTTGTATTGGGAAATATTTTTTTATGGATGTAGAAGCTTTCCGTTACATAACATTTTCTTTAGTTTTTTTTTTAAACATTATTCACACTAAGAAAAATATTACTAGAACTGTTCACTGAAAGATTATTTTGAACCAAAATGGTTCTTCTGTGGCATTACTGCAAAATACCCGTTTGAATCTGTTATATCTAAGACTGTAGATGAGCTGATATATGTTAAGTGACCTAATAATGTGATGTAATTTGGACTGGTGGGTGATCTGGATGCTGGACGAGCACTCTGAGCCACGCTGTCCTCTGCTGGTGAGATTTGCTCGTTGCAGTTGATCCACTACAAAGAAGCCTAACTAAAGACTCAGGGATGCATTGCAATTGTTTTAATGCTCGAGAGACATTAAGTGAAGTAAGATTTCTTTGCAGGCCAAAAACTGTTTCTAATGGAAACATTACAATGTCGAGGCTTGATATTTCTGGGCTTTATCTTGTCCCTGGAACCTTTCGGAGAACTTTGGGAATATATGGTTGTTAGGACTTCCCTGAATAGGTCGATGAGAACGGAAATATCAAAAGCGCTAGACTCGGCTGAACTTTACAAATATCACTGTGTCACAGTGTGCCAGGAAATCTCCCCCTGCAAACTCGGCTTGACGGCTGTGGAGCTCTAGGAGACGGTAAATGCCAGAAAGCTGGAGTACCCCATGTTGAGGGTTACGGCAATGATCAGAGCTGAGTAAACTCTTAGAGACCTGTTGACCAATGCCAAAAATATGACTGATATCTATCTATCTATCTATCTATCTATCTATCTATCTATCTATCTATCTATCTATCTATCTATCTATCTATCTATCTATCTATCTATCTATCTATCTATCTATCTATCTATCTATCTATCTATCTATCTAAATATAATATATGAAATATAAAAAACATAAAATATCAAAAACATACAGTCCTTTCAGACAACAAGCTCATTATTTTTTAGTTAGTAAACTCATTATTACATTTTCTGAAGCGAGATAGATTCTAGATAGTGACCGAAAATTGCTTTGCAATGAAATGGAAAATTCCGCATTCAGCGAGGGAACTTTATGCATACAGTTGAGAGAACTCAATAATGTATAATCATTATCATAAATGGTTCTTTGTTCTGTTATTCTGGTGCCTAAAGCAATAAGAGACAACAAACACAATACAAGCAAACCTGTTGTCTTGGAAACATACTGGAAAAATGCCTCGGGTTGAAATACAACAATAAATCAACAAGCTGCATAGAACAGAAAGATGTCTAAAACACATTATAGTGCTGTTGTACTATACTATATTATAGCACTGTTATAGTATTTATTAATATTGTGACAGCTTTAATTTGTATATTTTCAGTTTGTATTTACATTTATGTTTTATTCATATTATTTTTATGTTGTTTTGTAATGTTTATTAGTGTTTTATATTTCTATATAGCTTTATTTTACTTTTAGTAATTTTAGTACTTCGAAATATTTCATTTATTTATTTAGTCATTTAATATTTATATTTTATTACATTTTCAGTCTTTTCAGGTTTTGTTCTGCAACACTCTATTACCTTTGTTATGTTGAAAATATAATCAAATTAAAGGCCTTCTTATGAAAATAATATAAGTTTTCTTATGTTGAAAATATAATCAACAGCTGATAACATAGAGAAATCTTTAAAATAAATGAGAAAATAAGAATAAAAAATGGTAGCACTTTAAAATAAAATCTGATTGGTTTATTAACAATAAACAGGTTTTACAGCATTTATTAGCATAACAAATATACTGTGTTACTGTGTTATTTTATGTTCATTCATAATGCATTAATGTTAGTTGTAATTTAGTATCAGCTTCCTGACAGCAGTACTTCCAGCAGGGGGCTCTGATGTTACGGCCATACTGTAGGTTATTGAAAGGCTCCCTGTGTTTGAGTCGTGAAGTAAAGGCCTGTATTGTACAATTACGTTGTGCTCCCTGTAGCCCACATTAAACTCCCAGTAACATAAGCTCTGAGTGTGGCTAAACAGGCATTAGGCAGTGAGACACCATGCCTGGAATTGATGGCATGTCTAATACAATGTGCTCAGAATACACACATCGTCAGGTGCTGTATTGCAGTCCTTGGTTTCCATGTAATCAAACCCACCCAGTTTCCATCTTGGCACTTGTTAGCATTCATGCCGGAACATAAAGCATGATTTATTTATTGTCCCATCTGGTAAGCTAATACCATGCGTGTCATGAGCTCTGTGTCAATGCGTTTTGTCTCTTTGTCTATCTTTAATAGTAAAATGGAGGTGGCGACCGTTGAGACGGAGATCCTGAGGGACTATCGCTTTGGACAACAGCAGCTGATTGAAATATGGGGCCATGCTTGCGCTATTGCCATCACAAAGGTTTGTTTGACAAGTGAACATGAATTACACTATTGTGAAGTGGTATATCTAAATCCTGAATCTAATCCTGTATTTACTGTACACAAGAATTGCTGTGATACACAACTCTCTGCATTTACTGCTCTCAGCGTCTGTCGGCATTTGCCGAACTTCAACCAATGCTCTTAAGAGACGAGGCCCTGCTGCATTTGATGATGAAAACAGCAGGAAATCTTTGATCTCACTGTTTCTGTAGAGGCTTTGACTGCATCTGCTGCTCTGGGGGTTTTCTCATGAAAAGGGGTTAAAGAATGATAGCAGTCTGGCACTTTCGCTTTGAAACAGACAACAACGAAAAACGATTTTGTATCTGTCTGTTAGACATAAAGTCATAAATGTCAGATATGCAGTCACAATTACAAGACAGATTCGCAATTATGAAGAACAAAATTATGTTGTGAGATAAAAAGTTGCAGTTAGGTAATAGTTACAATTTTTTATTTACAATTTGCAATTACAAGAAATAGTCGCAATTATGAGTTACGAAAAGTCGTAATTATAATAAATAGTTGCAAATTTATGAAAAAGCTTCAACTGCTAAGTATTAATTCACATTGTGAGTTACTGTATGAAACCACAATCTCTGAGATGTAAATGTGCAATTACAAGAAAAAGTCTCAAAAAGTCAGAATTAGGAGAAACAGTTGCAGTTCTGAGAAAAAAGCCGCAATTGTGAGATATGAAGTCACTTTGTGAGGTATTCACAATTTCTGAGATCTAAATTTGTGATAATGAATAAATTGTCACAATTATGAGTCACAGAATGTAATACTTCTTAAAAATATATATTAAGTTAAATGCGAGATATAAAGGTGTAATTATGGGGACAAAACAGAAAAAAGACAACATTTTGAGAAAAAATTACTTTTTTTTTTGTAGAAAGACAACATTTTGAGAGGTACAGTATATATATATATATATATATATATATATATAATAGTGGTGGGCATAGATTAATTTTTTTAATCTAGATTAATCTAGATTAATTTTGGAATTAATCTAGATTAATCTAGATTAAAATGGCTCATTTGAATTCTGCCGAAGGCATTCAGAATATGTGTGCTACCCAAATAATGACTAAAAGTAAGTCTTTGAGAACGGGTTTCTCAAGCCAGGTGGCGCATTAGACCAGGGGCTCATCTCCTGTTTCCAAAATGCATCACAAACTTTAATCTCTTCCCGTCCCAATCCCACGAAAAAACTGGAGGAAAATCCCGTTCCACTCCCGGAAGAATGACTCCCATTCCCTCCCACTCCCGTGTTGTTTTTTTTTTTTTTTTTTTTCGATAACTGTCAATTACAGTAAAAATATAGTACAGATCACAGCGTGCCCACCTTATTAGTTGAATAAAAACCCAAAATGTCATTTTTTTTTATTATATTGAACTGAAAGCCATCTTATGCACAGTGTTGCACAGATTAAATTTCATGTAAATCATCCATGCTAACACACACGTCTTCTATTTTTATTTTTTAGACATTTCACTCTATATAGATATATTTTTCAAAGACGGAGTTTCGAAGTTTCTCGCTCAAGTTCACGAGACCTAAAGCGCATCCTGTTTGCTTAAAAGCGCAACGTTTCGTTGTTATTCTGAGTGCACACAAATAAACGTAGAGTCTTTACAGATTCGAAAGATGTATTAGGCTACTTTTATCTGTATGACCAAGAATGACGGAGATTTTAAGAGCAAGTGAGCGCACCGGAGCCTGTCTTGCAGCAAACGCGCTTCCACACAAACACTTCAATAGCGCACATTTCTCTAGGTTAACATCATATTGAGCGGCCATGTAAAGTTGCTACTACATACATCTTTCAGATGAAAAGCCATATTTGAGGTTGATGAATGATAGGTGAGCGTTTGGATGTCCTGCCCGATTGTATTACCACATAGACCAGCCGTTAACAATCTGTCCATCACGGACTGCGAGCCTCTAGTTCGAAGACTCGTTCTCGCCCCCTACAGTGCAATTCGGCTAGGTATACATCCGCGCTAAAATATCAGGGTGAAAGTCATCATAGCTTGCGTAGTATAGACCCAGCTCCCAACCCAACTTTGAAAATAGATTAACGGCGATATTTTTTTTATCGCCCGATAAGAGTCTCACGTTAACGCAGCACGTTAACGCCGATAACGGCCCACCACTAATATATAAATACATACAATAGCAATTATTTAATTTTATTGTTTTTATTTATTTTTATCCATACAAAAGGGTTACAAAAAGGTGATTTAGCTTTTTTTGCGGGCTCATGTTATATCTTGCCTTGAGCTCTAAAATCAGCACCAGTCGGGTTCATTCACCTCCAAATTGCACTTTGACTTCTTAAAAATCCCTTGTGACAAATCCAATGCACCATCATTGAAGGTGTTGTAAGTCTTTCGTCTGTGGCTGGGCTGCAGTCGGGCGGTCTCGGGCCTTACGTCTCAGGGCAGCCTGAGGGCTGTGATAGAGCCAGGCCAACTCAAACCAGACAACTGCGGTCACCATTCCATCTGGATTCAGTCAAGCTGACAGGCAGCGCTGGGCTTCTCTTGACCTACCTGAGAGTCGGTTAAAGCCTCAAATTGTTTCCTGATTTGGCTTTTGTGAATTTTCAACCCTTGTTAAGAAGCGTTTTACAAACTGAACCTTCCGCCCCTCCAAGGCTCCCGGTCACCAGCAGCTGCCACGGTTAGCATCAACAAAACTTCCTGTGCTGTGACCTCTGTGAGGTCGCCATAAATTACAGCTAAAGAAAACACGCCGGCCGGTAGCTCTGATACAAGCATTACATCAGTACACTTGTGTGTGTGAGGGGGTGGGGTGGGGGTGCAATCGTGGTTATATTTTACCACATTGTGATTTCACAACCAAACTATCCACCGCAGTGGACGCCAAGATCAACGTCATCCGTCTACATCGGGGGATAAGTGCTTTGGTGTTGAGCTATGTCAAGGCTGATGTCTGTGATCATTCTCTGCTTTAGATATCAGGAAGTTATTTTTACCACCATGGCTCATGAAACGTTTTTTTTGTGTTTTGAGTGAAAAAATGCAGACTGATGTTACCTCTCATACAACACTGTGATCTCTCTGTATTTTCTCTCTGTATTTTCCCATGACTACATAATAAAACAGAATTTTTTTTAATAAAATTAACTGCTAAATGTTTTCTTTCAAGTGTAGATTAGTGTTTTGGGTTAAACCATATCCTAACCAAGTATGACTTTGACAAGCAGGCTGTGATTTCTGCAGCACTACACCAGTTATTATAGTTTTGACCTTTCATTTTGTTTTTATTTCTATTTTATTTATAAAAGTAGAGTCAGTTTTTGTTAGTTTTCACTCTATTGTTGCCAGTTTCAGTATTATTTTTTTTTGTCTTTTTTTCCCCTATATTTTAATTGTAGCATTTTAGGACCACCAAAGTTAGTGTTGTGTTGTGTCCGGTTTATAGCTCAGCATTTTTAATTTACTTTTGATTTCCTTTTTATTTTATTTGTCTATTTAGTTTAGTTGTCAGTATTTGTTTTTCCTCTAAATGTTTTTGTATGTATTGTTTGTACATAGAGTTGTAGAATTGTATGTAGTTTTAGTATTTTAGGGCTGTCAGTTAATAACAGGTATTTCATTTTTTTCCAGTTATGCAGTTTTTATTTAAATTAATTTAATTTGAGAACGTTTTCATTTAGTTTTCTTCAACAATGGTAACACTTTGCCTCTCTGAGGAGCCAGGCCCAATGTGAAATCTCATTACTTCAAAATCCTGCTCCAAATCGCATGCGCAACAGTTTCACATTAAGTAAATGTAGACAGAACAAATTACACTGTATCTGGTTCGGACATGATGTTCTGTTAGAAAGTTAGAAAGATCTTGGTTTGTCTCTTATCATTATATGACATTTCTTTATACTTTGATTCTGCTGCCTTAAATTCACATTCTGCATCCTGTTTGCGAATTCCTCCATTTAATTAGAATTTAAAAAGCATTCTCAATTCAATTCTAAATTAAACACAGCTCTGGTGTTAATGTGTGTCAAGTTGAGGGTAAAAAGTGCAAGAGCAATTAGTCAAGACCCTCTCTAGAGAGCTCATTTGCTGGAAGCATGGAAGCTAAATCTAGAGGTTCAGTGGCTCCGAACAGGAGAAGATCAGAGTGGCGGTCTCCAGAGTCCTGGCAGTTGATGACACATAGGAGGATTCCAGCACAGCTGCAGCAGACCTGTAAAAGAAATCATCCACTGGCTACGGCTCTCAGGAACACTCCATTCCATGTCATTTTCCAGAGAAGGAGAAATGGACAGAACACAGACAAAGGGAATGGATGTGATTTCATACAGCTTCATGCGAATTCATTGTCACTATCACAGGGCTGAACTTTTAGTAATTATTCTGGACATACCATTTACCGTGAACATGATTTTGAGCACTAGCATGGGCCTTAATCCATGAATTTTTGAGAAACTAATAACCCAACCAGCAACTGGTGTTTATCAAGAATACATCTGAATAACACCATGAGTGGTATCTTTCTGAAGTCATTTGTTTTGTTTATCATTATCATTAGTAGATTATGTTAACTGGTTTTATGGTGCTTTCTGGGAAATTCTTGGTAGTGAATGTTGTTGTGAACTTGATTTTGACAATGGTACAGCTCTAGAAAGAGTTTCCTGCGCAGTAGACATTCAGGGATCATATTGAGAGGTAGCTTTTCTGTAGATACAACCATGTCTAGCGGTGCAATAAAACTACAGTGCAACTATTAGCAGTGTTGCAAAAGTAACTTAAATGACCAAGAAAAATATTTGACAGAAAATGTTGTTACAATACTTTGTTACAACCCTTCTGTGCAGGGTTGCGCATATCAGATAATCGTTTACGTTGCACTTTGTAAAGTCAACATGAAATCTTATTTGAGCCTATTTACTTTCTTAATACAATTTCCTGGTATTGCTGTTTGTTTCATTGCACATTTTCAAAGAAAAAAAAAACTACTTTTTAAACGTTTAGACTTTTTACTAGTAACCAACTGTTTACAAGGTACTCACAAAGCATTTTTAAGTAATTTTGTGTATATATGTTCATTCAAGAGTTGGACTTTGTTCATCAAAACATAACAGCTTGCTCTGCCCCTGAAACAAGTTTTCTTTCTGATGACATCCTCAAGCCCTCTTAGTTTTTAGCCCCTCCCCTCCAGTCACATAGAAGCCACTTTATCCACTTAAATCCAATTTTAACCATTTTGAAAAACAGCTTACCTAAAGTCACGCATCTGAAAAATGTATTTAACAGCTTTGCTACCTTTTGTTAGTTACTCCCAAACACTGCCCATTATAATCATCTTCATTGACAAGCACTTTTGGCCAATAGGAAAATTTCCTACTCGTATTCTCCTCAAAATGACAACAGATGGAGACAGACGTTAATTTTCCACACTCAGACACACACTCAACTCTTGTTCACCCGGCGCTGTGACTAAGACAACCAGCGATGATAATGTAATCTAAACTTCATCAGCTCACTAACAGAACATCCATGTCAGCTGATCATTTCTCTCCAAAGTGCTATTAGCGTCATTAGCGTCTGGCTTCCTCTCTTTCTCGGAAGTCTGCAATTACGCCCACGCTTGTGCCGCGGTCCATATTTCAGCAACGGTTAATTGGAGATGAATATATCATGCACTTTACCTTAACTGTTGTTTTTACTTCATTCGTCTGTTCATAACGTGATCTTTATGGCAAGATACTCATCAGGTGTATGGATAACAAATATCCTTCCAACTTGACTGCAAAGATTTAAAATATAAAATACTTCAATCTTCAATTACAGCATATGCATAGATGACTATAAGACATTTATAAGAGAGTAAACACTTGCTCTGTGGTTCTATCAAAACATTGTTGTTTGTTTATATTTCACAACCAGCCAGGCATAGCAACAGCTCAACCAATGGCGTGCATTTGGGGCTTGGCTATTTATGTTTGGCTGACCAATAGCAGATGGAAACCTATTTGAAAACAATTCAGTTCTGTTTAATAACAGAAATTACATGCCTCAACTTTAAAGACTTAGTTTTGTGAGTGTGTACACGCTTCGGAAAATCTAAACAGCACTGGTGCAGTTTAGAAACCTGTCAGAAAGTGTGTTATTTTAAGGCTGCATCCTGTGGCAGTGTCTCCACAGCTCTTTACTATTGTTGCAACTGTTGCTGGGTTATTCTGATGAACATTACCTCTGCAAATGCAGATATGACTGAATTGAGATGTCTCCCTCCCTGTTGAAATGTCTCTCTCTCACTCTGTTTCTTTCCAGGCTTTTCCTTTGAGCTCCCTGAGTAAAAAGCAGCCCACCCTGCTGGTTGTTTGTGGTCCTGAGCAGAATGGCTCCATTGGTCTGGTGTGTGCCCGCCATCTGCGCATGTTTGTAAGTATAGAGCACTGTCCCGAAGGGTACGGAGAAAGAATGGATACCAATGGGGTGCTGTGTTGTTGTTTAAAGTCAACATGAAATCATAATTGTGCCTATTTACTTTCTTTATGCACTTTCCTGGTATTATTGTGTATAATTCATTGCTTATTCAGGGCTCAATGATAAGGATTTTTTTCTACTTGTCAGTCGGGCCAGTGGTATAGATTTTACTTTAGTTTGGAATTGTTCATTGAAAGATAAGAGGTTGCTTGGCGTCTCAAACAAGTTTTTATTCTGATGATATCGCCAAGTTCTCTTAGTTTTTAGCCCCTCCCCTCTTGCATAGAAATCTAATTTAGAAATGTGAGATATTTTTTTTTATTATTAGAAACAAACAGAATTGTGAGATATAAAGTTGCAATTGCAGGTTATATCTCAAAATGCAGACTTTTCTTTTTTTGCAAGTTCGCAAGAATAGCGAGTTCTTACAATATCGTACAATTCTAATTTATATCACAATTTTGAGTTTATATGTCCATTTTTTTTCTAATTGTTTCATAAACGGTCACAATTATCTTTTTTTTTATTCTTTGGGGGAAAGGGCTATTTGTTTATGGGCTAAGGGACAAAATGTTAGATGTTATATACGACTGTGCCTAGCGGTTAAAGAATATACTCCAACACATAATTCGAATTCAGCTTTTTCAATTCCTCATTTAAGCAGTGAAAAAAAGAAAACAATAAGAAAAATATCCATCATGCTCTTTTGTTATGCTAGATTTATGGAGCACCAGTATTAGTCTAATAAACGTACACTCTGTTAAAGAGATCCTTCTTTTCATTCTGATGGAGTGAGGTTTTGGCCAGTCCAGATTTGGCCAGTTTACAATATGAGATTCTTGGAACAAATAAAAAAACTTGGAGGGAAAAAAACGATAGAACAATAGAGGGTCATCACATGATGGCAGCTGTTTTATACATTCCCGCTGTACATCTGCATGGATTCTTGTGTCCGTACCAATGTTATGTAAGAAATACATTAAGTTTAACTGCAGGATTGTAATGAACTTACCCGGCAACTTATCCAGACTGTATGGACTTTATCCAGTATCCCAAGCAAATGAGGTGTACAAAACCATAAATTTTAGTCCACATTAATCACTTCTAATGTTCTTCTGAAATTAAATTATGAGGTAATTATATTTTGTGATTTATAAACTCAAAAATCCCCCTGCATATCCACAGGGGGACAAAATATTACTTTAAAAAACAGAAAGCTTTTATGGACATTAAGCTTGAACTGTCTGGTTCATGTATGGCAACACATTTTCATATTTATTTTGCACAACTAAAGGACATATTTTAAAAAAAGTGTTAATCATCTACCTCATCTCTCTTTAATATAGGAATATGAGCCCACCATTTTCTATCCCAAGCGTTCTCCTCAGAGTTTGCACCAAGACTTCACTGTTCAGTGCGAGAAAATGGACATCCCTTTCCTGTCCTATCTCCCGACAGAGGTAGGTGTCAGTCTTGAATAATGAAGCTCAGCCCATCGGCAGAGAGATGTCAATGTGATATTCACCCTTCTGGACATCTGTCAATCCTAATCGAATCCTGCCTGACCCCACGACTAGGTCCAGCTGTTAAATGATGCCTACAATCTGGTGATCGACGCCATTCTGGGACCAGAAACCGACCACAAGGATGTTAAAGAGCCCTACGCTGGGATGCTGGTGACTCTCAAACAGGTCAAAATACCCATCGTTAGTGTGGACGTGCCCTCAGGTATTTGCTCATTAAACACACAACCTTATGTTTTATTTTGCTCGTGTCATTCTTTGGTATTCAGTACCACAATGAAAAAATAAGTTACATCAAAGACTATAGAATACCCAAGACATGTCACTGGAATTGTTTTGAATGGGGAAAATGCAACGCTTAATATGGACGCTTAATCGCAGGAAGCCCCGTCTTCTGAAGTCAGTGCGTCACTGCAGCTGCCGTTTGAAATCCCGGTTGCCATAGAAACAGTCAGCGCTGAGGACTGCGCATGCGCACGGGCTGATCTAGCCTGAGAAATATGCTTTTTATAATGCTATTTGAGCAAAAGAAACAACATTTATGACACAGTTGTTGTCAGATTTCATTGGTGATTTCAAATATGAAATTTAATCGTAAGCTTAATGCACAGTTTTAGACAGTTTGATGTTTCCCCATACAAAGTGATAGGAGCTGCACTTGGATGCCTGAGAGGTGTTTCAAAGATGGCCGCCAAGTGACATGACTTGTCTTAAAGAGACTTTCAGAAAATTCAGAAAAAGAATGTTTCATGAAAAAGGTCTCAATCTGTTCAGAGGACGGTTTTGGTTATTTTTGTCAGACTCAGCTTATCAAGACATAAAAGCGTTAGCTTTAGCATTCTTCGACGCAATCAGAAAAAGTTCTAACACACCAACCGAAACAAATCTGAAGTGCCTGTTTTTATACACTGAACTAAGCATTTTCACTGTAAAGTCGGACAGCTACATATTACCATTCTACAAAATTTTACATTTTGTTGTTTGAGCGTTCGGAAAACATGTTTCATTATTTTGTTATTTATTTTGGTCATGGTAGTGGCACAGAAATTACTTTGGCTTTAACATTAGCAAGTAGCTATTAGCTGCATTCACAATAGATGCTAAATAATAAATACTAGATGGTAAATCACATACTAAATAAAACTTGATACATTTGTATACAGGTATGTAAAATAGTCAAATCGCTGGGTTCGTCCATATTTTACCCAGCGCTGAGTTGTATTTAACCCAGCATTTTTAGAGTGTAGATAAACATTACAAATCAAAAGATTGTTGATACATTTTTATATGCTAAATTGTCGTCAAATTGAGAAGTGCAAGACTAATAGCTACTATCTATTTAATTATGTAGAATAAGTGAACTGAATACTAGATACACATAAAAAAAAAGAGATTGTTGATGCATTTTTTGTAAGCATGCAAAATAGTTGTCATATTATTGAGATGTGGATTAGGCCTACTAACATGTTCAAGACTAATAGCTACTAGCTACTTACATAGAACAGGTCAAACGAAATACTATAAAGACTTTTTGATACATTTTTGTAAGAATAGTCATCATATATTTGAGAAATTGATTACTGACACGTTTAATAGCTAGCTACCTCGTTAATTACGTAGAATAAGTTAAACCGTATACTAGATAAACGTAATGTTTGTAAGCATGCAAAATAGTTGCCATATTTTTTTTAAATGGGTTACTAACTCCAAGGAGTTTCAACTGATGAAATTTGATTTAGCAGCCAATTTTTCTGATAAATGAGCTGACCAGAGACCTTAATGTGCAAATGTGTTGCACTAGAACTGAAGTGTTTGCAAAACAGCCAAATTATTAAAAAAAGAAAAGAAAACTCACAGACGTTATGTCATCGGGAGACCATATTTGAAAACTGCATCTGATGGTTGACACACTGTAATTTTTGTGCTCTCTTTCCACATGACAGTAGTGTGATGAATGATCTTTACGAGCCAGTTTTCCACATCTTATCTGGAAGAATATAGAAACATTGCTATATTTCAATTAATAACCAGTGGCTTGTGATAGTGAGAAAGGATTTCCTCTTTCTATCTCTGTTTCCTGAAGGTTGGGATATTGATGAACCAGCCAATGATGGGATAAATCCAGATGTTCTCATTTCTCTGACAGCTCCCAAAAAGTGCGCAACAGGTTTTTCGGGAAAGCACTTTCTGGCAGGACGATTCCTGCCCTATGACATTCAGAAAAAATATGAACTTAATCTGCCAGAATTCCCCGGCACGGAATGTGTTATAGAACTGTAGCCATTGATTCAGACTTGTAATTTGTTTTCCCCTTTTGTATTTTATAGATTGATCTGTGGTATTCAGTTACTGACAAATATGACTAGATACTTTGGATAGTTAAGGTGAGTTTCTGTGGAAGCTTGTTTCTGTTACGGAATGAAAACTATTCAAAAGGTAATTGCTAATGAATCTCACATTTGTGACTTTTGTCTTGAAATTCTCAGTACATATCTCACAATCGGGCTGTATAAATTCACAATTCTGAGAAAAATTTAAAAGATTTCTCGCACGTTAGAATTTACATCACACAATTCTGACTCTTTTTCTGAGTTTTGTTGTAGTTTTTTTGCTACGTAATTTAAAAAGTACTACATTATAATTTTGTGACTTATCTCACGATTCTGACTTCTTTCTTGCAATTGTGAATTGTGACTTTACTTAGAATCGTGAGTTTATATCTCAGAATTCCGAGTTATAAACTCACAATTCTGTATTTATATCTGTTTTTCTCAGAATTACAAGAAAGAAAGTCGTAATTGAGTTTTAATTTTTTTTTAATCTTGTGGCAGAAACAAGCAACCAATCCTAAGAGATGGGTTTATAATTATTCCATTTTGCAATCTTTGGACATTTACAGTATGTCTAATGCTTGAGTTCTCAAAATCACCAATATACTGTTTTGTTTAATACATACAGGTGCATCTCAATAAATTATAATGCCGTGATTTATTTCATTAATTCAACTCAAATTGTGAAACTTGTGTATTAAATAAATTCAATGCACACCGACTGAAGTAGTTTAAGTCTTTGATTCTTTTAATTGTGATGGTTTTGGCTCACATTTAACAAAAACCCACCAATTCACTATCTCAACAAATTAGAATACTTCATAAAACCAATACAAAATATATTTTTAGTGAATTGTTGGCCTTCTGGAAAGTATGTTAATTTACTGTATATGTACTCAATACTTGGTAGGAGCTCCTTTTGCTTTAATTACTGCCTCAATTCGGCGTGGCATGGAGATGATCAGTTTGTGGCACTGCTGAGGTGGTATGGAAGCCCAGGTTTCTTTGACAGTGGCCTTCAGCTCATCTGCATTTTTTGGTCTCTTGTTTCTAATTTTCCTCTTAACAATACCTCATATATTCTCTATGGGGTTCAGGTCTGGTGAGTTTGCTGGCCAGTCAAGCACACCAACACCACGGTCATTTAACCAACTTTTGGTGCTTTTGGCAGTGTGGTCAGGTGCCAAATCCTGATGGAAAATGAAATCAGCATCTTTAGAAAGCTGGTCAGCAGAAGGAAGCATGAAGTGCTCCAAAATTTCTTGGTAAACGGGTGCAGTGACGTTAGTTTTAAAAAAAAACAAAATGGACCAACACCAGCAGATGACATTGCACCCCAAATCATCACAGACTGTGGAAACTTAACACTGGACTTCAAGCAACTTGGGCTATGAGCTTCTCCACCCTTCCTCCAGACTCTAGGACCTTGGTTTCCAAATGAAATACAAAACTTGCTCTCATCTGAAAAGAGGACTTTGGGCCGCTGGGCAACAGTCCAGTTCTTCTTCTCCTTAGCCCAGGTAAGACACCTCTGACGACAACTGTAGCCAAAATCCTTGACACGTCTGTGTGAGGTGGCTCTTGATGCCTTGACCCCAGCCTCAGTCCATTTCTTGTGAAGTTCACCCAAATTCTTGAATCGATTTTGCTTGACAATCCTCACAAGGCTGCGGTTCTCTCGGTTGGTTGTGTATCTTTTTCTTCCACACTTTTTCCTTCCACTCAACTTTCTGTTAACATGCTTGGATACAGCACTCTGTGAAGAGACAGTTTATTTGGCAATGAATGTTTGTGGCTTACCCTCCTTGTGAAGGGTGTCAATGACTGTCTTCTGGACAACTGTCAGATCAGCAGTCTTCCCCATGATTGTGTAGCCTGTGAACCAAACTGAGAGACCATTTTGAAGGCTCAGGAAACCTTTGCAGGTGTTTTGAGTTGATTAGCTGATTGGCATGTCACCATATTCAAATTTGTTGAGATAGTGAATATGAGCCAAAATCATCATAATTAAAAGAACCAAAGACTTAAAATACTTCAGTCTGTGGGCATTTAATTTATTTAATACACAAGTTTCACAAAACATAATAACATCCAGATGTTATTTCAGTTGAATTACTGAAATAAATGAACTTTTCTACGACATTCTAATTTATTGAGATGCACCTGTAAGCCTTTTTAATGTTAGATATATTCAAAGTGTATTACCCTGATAGTGCCTCCAGTCTAATGTGCACGACACCCACAAACCCAACGTATTTCTGCTGGAATTCTATCCCAATTACAAATGTATTTATCTGTACTTTATTGGAAAGGTTGTTATTGGGATACTAAATAATAATCCCAGGATGACAAACTTGTGTAAATCATTTTGTTTTTGCTATACATTGCTCAATGTACATGTGTTTTCTTAGTTCTTATAGGTTGAATTAATAAATTATCTATGTAAAAACTGAGTTTATTCATTTAAATGTCCAAGAAGTCGGGTGTTTAAAGAAACGTTGGATGTTGAAAACCCATGGATGTTATTATTTAGCCAAACTTTGGAAAATGTGCTCCATTAGCCAATATTTGGGAACAAGAGGTGGCTACGATATTCTTTAGACCATACAGTATATTATTACTTCCCTGAGACTTATTCAAAAGTCAGGAAAAGGCGTGGGTGATATAAAGGAATGTTTCTGTCTAAAGCAACATTAGTTACAGTATGTGGACAGGGATACCAAAGCAGTGTAATGATTCATCGCTAATGCATTATAGGCCATTTTAGGACATTGTGTAAACTCTGATATATTCATCAAAAGGTGGACATAAACTCATCCGGAGATCATATTTCTTAGTCTGCCAATAAACATTTTACATTTCTGTCCACCCCACTGAAGGCCAAAAAGTATGTTTATTGTCTTTAAACACGCATAGATAGCTCCACAAAGGTAACCGGCAAAAGAAGCCATATGCACTCAATATGGTGACAAAGTAAATTATGAAAATCTGTTTAGACTGTGAATGAATTGGGGGAAATATTTCGGTCTGTGCTTTTCTTTGCAAATTTGGCTGTTTATTCTGTTTTGATATCCACAATTCCCTGTAATCTACGATCTTTCTGACTTCTGATCCTGATTTATTTTGTCAGACCCATTTAGTGAAATATTTGCTGTGCTTCTCAAAGCTTTCAAAACAGCTGTGCAAAAATGACTCTATGTTGGAGTCCACAATAGTTGGACGACACCATGGACTGGGGAGTGAATACATCTCTGGATAGGCTGGTCATGCATGATCCTAGACAGTGGAACAGGACTGTACATGTAGCATGCATGGGAATATTTACAAATGGTTAAACACAATTACGTTTGCTCATGAACCATGAGTTAGACTTCAAAGTTCGGACTGCAACAATAAGATTTTAGTGTGGCATTAAAATGGGATTTGTTGGAAAAAAATAAATGTTGCATTACATCACTTGCTCACCAGTGGATCCTCTGCAGTGAATGGGTGTCATCAGATATTGAGACCTAATACACTGCAATTCTAAAAACATCACAAAATCCAGGTGTTATTATCCAGTAAACTCCAGTGGATCAGTTAATGTCATTATGAAACGAAGCTGAGTTTGTGAGAAACAAATTCCATCAACGAGTTATTAACATTTAGATTATCTGTTGCTGGTCATACGACACCCATATATAATCATAAAAGCTGTACTCATCCTCCAGCAAAAAAGTCCATCCCCTCTTGTCCTCTTTCATCAAAACATCACCATCATATTTGTTTAGAACTGTTTTTTTCTCATAAATGGTTCTTGATCTGTGCATATTTCTCTACTGATTCATACGAGACAAATTATCACTGTGAGAAAGAAACACAATAAGGATTTTTAAAATTACATAATGCACTGGAAATTGATCTTACTGATATAGATATCGTACCTCAAAGTGATGATGTTACTGACCATTTCCATGCATGCTGCATATTAATGATTTTAACTATTCGGCTTCGCGTTATTATCCAGGCAGAACTATTGTTCCAGCCACTAAAGACAGATTCACCAATAATACGCCGGATTTATCTCAGCTGCTCTGTGTGCCCATAAATACAGATGAACTAGACACAATTACTAGCAACATGGGAACTATCTTATCTAATACGTTAGAAACTGTTGCCCTCATCAAATTAAAAAAGGTTAGAGAAAAACGTGCTTTGCCATGGTACAACAGTTATACTCATTCTCTCAAGAAAGAAACTTGTAATCTTGAGCTTAAATGGAGAAAAAATTACTTGGAAGTCTTTAGAATTGCGTGGAAAAACAGTGTCCAGCTATAGACAGGCTCTAAAAGCTGCCAGGACCGAGCATATCCGCAAACTCATAGATAATCACCAAAACAATCTAAAAACCTTGGATGTCACCCGATCTAAATATTCCCTCACATTTAGTAATAATAGTAATGACTTTATGAATTTATTCACTGATAAAATAGATAGCGTCAGAAATACAATAACAAATGTAGATTCTACAGCGTCGAGTACTTCAGCTTCATTCATCGCACCCAAAGAAATACTGCAGTGCTTTACAACTATAGGACAGGATGAGCTAAATAAACGTATCACTGCATCTAAACCAACAACATGTTTATTAGATCCTGTACCCACTAAATTATTGATAGAGTTGTTACCTGTAGCAGAAGAACCGCTTCTCAATATTATTAACTCATCATTATCTTTAGGTCACGTCCCAAAACCATTCAAGCTGGCGGTTATTAAGCCTCTTATTAAGAAACCAAAACTAGATCCTTGTGAACTGGCAAATTACAGACCCATTTCAAATCTTCTGTTTATGTCAACATTTTTAGAAAAGTTGTGTCTGCTCAATTATGCTCCTTCATGCAAAAAAAATATATATATGAAGAATTTCAGTCAGGTTTTAGGCCCCATCATAGCACAGAAACTGCACTTGTTAAAATTACAAATGACTTGCTTCTTGCGTCAGACCAAGGCCGCATCTCATTGCTAGTTTTACTTGATCTTAGTGCTGCGTTCGACACTATAAATCATGACATACTCATAGATCGATTACAAAACTATACAGGTATTCAAGGGCAGGCTTTAAGATGGTTTAGATCCTACCTGTCCGATCATTACCACTTTGTTTATTTAAACGGGGTCATCTCAATTATCACCAGTAAAATATGGAGTACCACAAGGATCTGTCCTAGGTCCTCTGCTATTTTCATTATACATGTTGCCCCTTGGTAATATTATTAGAAAATACGGGATTAATTTCCATTGTCATGCTGATGATACTCAACTATATATCTCAACAAGACCAGATGAAACTTCTAAACTATCTAAGCTAACGGAGTGTGTTAAAAATATAAAAGATTGGATGACCAATAATTTTCTCCTATTAAATTCAGATAAGACAGAGATATTACTTATTGAACCTAAAAATAGTACACAGAATCTCCTGGATCACAATGTGCAACTAGACGGATGTACTGTTACTTCCTCTACAGTCAAAAATCTGGGTGATATATTAGACAGTAACCTATCTTTTGAAAATCATATTTCCCATGTTACAAAAACAGCATTCTTCCATCTTAGAAACATTGTCAAGCTACGGAACATGTTAAGTGTTTCTGATGCAGAAAAGTTAGTTCATGCATTCATACAAAATGCTGCGGCTAGAGTCCTTACCCGGTCATAATGACAATATGACCATATTACTCCAATTTTACAGTCTCTGCACTGGCTACCTATTAAGTTCCGTATCAGTTACAAAATATTATTACTTGCCTATAAGGCCCTAAATGATTTAGCTCCTGCGTACCTAACTAATCTTCTATCACGCTACAATCCAACCCGCTCCCTAAGGTCACAAAACTCTGGACTCTTGGTAGTACCTAGGATAGCAAAGTCCACTAAAGGAGGGAGAACTTTTTCATATTTGGCTCCCAAACTCTGGAGTAGCCTTCCTGATATTGTTCGGGGTTCAGACACACTCTCTCTATTTAAATCTAGATTAAAGACACATCTCTTTAGCCAAGCATTCATATAATGCATCTCATAATCTTGTACTGCAGGTATATCTGATCAAACGCACATTATTATTCTTTAGCTTGGGTTAAACTGATAATTTCATCCAGGGTTGTTCCTGGATGGAACAACTGCTACGCTAATTGTCTTTATTTGTTTCTCTGTTTCTGCCACGGGATTAACATCCCATAATTACACAAGCTTCAGTCTGGATCCAACCCTTAAATGATCTGACATGACCGAACACCTGAGAAGAGACGATAACAACCCCTCGGAGGACCTCAGAGGAAGCCAACCATCAGCGATTATACTGAATGAACCAAATTATTAACCAAACTTATTAACATAAGTTAATTATATTGAGTTTCTACAATATAAATCTATTTTAGAAACTTATTTTCCTGTGTAGTTGCTTTGCAACGATTGTATTGTAAAAAGTGTTATACAAATAATAATCTTGAATCCAAGATGTAGATGAGTTTGTTTCTTTGTTGGAAAACAGTTGAAATTTAGCATTACATCACTTGCTTACCAATGGATCCTCTGCAGTGAATGGGTGCCGACAGAATGAGAGTCCAAACAGCTGATAAAAACAAAAATGTTACACATGTAATCCACATGACTCTAGTCCATTAGTGAATGTCTTCTCAAGCAAAAAAACTGTGAGTTGTAAGAAACAAATCCATCTATGAGTTTTAAATTCAAATTATTGTTTCTGGCCAAAATATCCATAATCCATAACTCTTCCTTCAGCAAAAAAAAGTTCATCCCCTGTTGTCCTCTCACATCACCAACATATTTGATTAAAACTGTTTTTTTCCCCCTCATAAATGGTTCTTGGTCTGGACCACTCTCCAATCCATCCTGTCTTTTAAAACGCTGGGAAGTTCACGAAACGATCAGACTTGATTTTGAAGGACGGGGGGAAACAAATTCAAGCCACGCAAGAACTTTATAAACTTTTTTTGGTGTGTGTCTTTAATTCATTTTTTGTTACCAACAGCTGCCCATCAGTGGCTGTGGCACTATGTGGGACTTCACAGTCGTGACGTTGGTGCTGTCTGCTGTCTTTGTTGTGTCTCTGGCACAAGGTAATGTAATTTAAATAATCTTCTGAATTAGAACATGTAAAGATGTTATTCATTATGTAACAGTTTGGTACAGCTCTCAGTATGCAAGACTAAGAGGAAAAAACAGTGGGAGCTTGTTTGTTTGTGAAAGCTTTATCAACTTACATGGCTGAAGAGATGTTTAGTAAATCACCGTTTTTGCACACAGAACTGCTTCTGTTTACCTCACTGCTATTAATGGATACTTTGAAAGTAAAGTTTTTACTAATTAGGCTTTGTAAATTCAAAAAGATGAAGGTGATAGTTTATCATCTGCACCAGCTGTTATTTATTACAGTAAACAACTACAGTGGTTGGACATGAAAACAGAAGTGGAAAATTGTCATTTATGAAATTTCCTTTCAAAAGTATTCTTCAAAATAGTGAGTGTGTCACAAAGCACCATTATTTAAAACTTAATGCAAACTATTTCTGATTCCTTCCAAAAGTCTTCATATTGGAAAAGTAAAGTAGCCTATGACTGTTGAGGAATGAATTATTTGAATGATTAACTGTCATGAATACTCGGAAACTGCCCACCAACCCAGACTGAAATTTGGAGCAGCACCGTTTCATCTGCCTCTATTCCCTTCACTGTCACTCCATCTCATCTCCTGTCCACCGCAACCTCTCCACGGAATCTATTACCTGTTTCCCAACATGCGTAGACAGCCAGCATGGAAAATAGCGCCTGCCATTACTGAGCTCTAATTCAAGCCTTTTAAAAACCTTTAGGACTAAAATTCGGTTTTAAATAACCACATGCCGCTCAGTCATCCGGTAATGAGCTGCAAGCCCACACATCCGTGCCAGCTTCATCCAGGGCACAGAGAAGCCATTTTCAATGCTCCAAAGTAAATATTGCCACTCTCTAATCTGCTCCATTCAAACAATTTATTCTCCAGATGTTTCACTTCGCTCTGAAGTTCAGCTGCCCGGTACATCGATCTCTGTGGCTTTGATGTGAAAAAGAGGGTGGAAAGAGGGATCAAAGGTAATGTGCGAGAGGTTACAAGTCTCAATTTCACTCTTTTCTGTGAGTGACCACAAACTGTATGTTAAACAAACAAACCTCTCTGACTAAATTCTGATTGGACCGCTGAATTTCAGGGAAATAGTTGTTTATACAATACTAAATAATAATAAATGTAGCTAATTATTGAACATTAGTGTCTTTTGTCGTTGTGCTTTCACCGCCATTTTATATTTATCAAATGTAGCAGGCTACTTGATTCTTGGCTACCATGATTTTACTCCACTTTACACCCCTTATAGAGGTAAAGTTACAGCAAGAAAATGTTAATTAGTTAAAATATATAAACATGTTTACTCTAGAAGCAACACATGTAAGACTTGTTTTCAAAAGTGTTTTTAATACTAGTTTATTTTGTGGTGTAAACAATCTATAAAAATATATTCAAGATGCTTTTAAACACAATATTGAATTATTAACACTATTTGATCTAGTTTTATATTGTTTTGAGAATTTTTAGGTATTCTATTAACATATATATTATTATTTTTTTATTACTAATAATGTATTTTTAAATAGAAAAATACTCATCTCCAGGGTGTTAGTTTATTCGACATTAAAACCGATGCTTAAGATCAACTTTCTGGATGAAACGGTTCAAAGACAAGGCAAACCAATCCAGATAATTTTAAACATACACAAATCTGGCTGAGGTTTCATTATTATGCAGTGACAATGAAGCAGTTCACTTTAGAATAATGGAGCACAGATGAATCCCACTTCAGAGTCTATGGAACAGTCATTGTCTCCTAATCTTCTTCTCAACCCAATCAGACAGAGCTCACCATCTTCCATTCGAGCACACCTCAGCCAAGACATGTGCCAGATGCACAAAACTACTTCCACATGTTTGCCGACGCAGAATAAACACACAGACAAAACCACTTTGGAGCTCTCATTTGCATTCATTAAAACACGATGGGATGTGGAATGTAATTTCAAGACCACTGCCCGGGCACACTGCCTTCTTAAATGAAATGCCTCTGATTTCAACCAAATCCCCGCTTGTTACAAACCTTGTATACTGCAATAAAGTCACCACAGTGTTTTTGCACTCGCCCTAATACATACGAGTATGTGGGTTAACACTATAGTGCTTTGTCAAAGGGATTACATAACATGCCAAAATGATTTACCTTTCCTTTTTGTATAAACAAGGGAAAAACTTTCATAAAGGAGTATGCCAGCAAATTTTGGCATTTTTTGTGTCTAACCTTTTGAAGGCTTTTATTTACACACAGCAGAGACCTAAACATGATTCCCGTATAAGAAGCATGTGCGCTAACCACTCTGCTGCAGCTTTCGTAGCTCTTTTATTAAAACTCAACTGTCACATGTATTTTGATTAGCTTCTGGCTTGGGTAGCAATGCTCCAAATGCACATTAAAAAGGGGGAATGTCTTATTAAAAGGCCACAGACTGTTTGGGTGAATGGATTAATTGTCTGAGTATGGCTATTGGACACTGTGCAGACTTTATGAGGTGACGCGATACGTCCTAAAATGGTAATGATACTGCACTTTATATTGTGGGGTAAAACCTTGGCAATAAGATAGGCACAAAACAATCACAGAATTGCTGTACCAAGTTTAAATTACACTTTTGTTTGAGAGCCATCTCCCAAAATAAACTTGGCATGAGTGGTTTGTTATTGGAAGGCAGGGTGCTCATTCTATGTTGGGAGGACACTGATATATAGATAGATGTATATTTTTAGATGTTGTTAACTTATAGTTTCCACTTCAAAGTAAATGCTTTTTAAACACCTGATTCTAATAATGCCCTGTTACTGGGTGCGGTAACATATTACAAGGTTCCACTGAGCTCATGGCCACAGTTCTTCTTGGAATAAAGCAGCTAGGCTAAAGTATGTGATGCGGTTATTGCTAATTATATTGGTGACCTTAGTAGGTGTTATAAAGGTTTATTGTTCAAGATTTTTAGAACACTTTGGGTTTAAGCCATAGGTTATGCAAGTAGATGAATGCTGATGTTTGGTATACAAGCTTAACGTCATGTGTTGTTGTGACTTGGCAAAATTCACCACCTAACATGATGCAGTTTCAGGCATTAGCGAATATTGTCATTCTTGTCACCAAGAATGATAACTTTATTAACACTTTATTAATGGACAATAATGCTCTGTTTAATATAAGAGAACACTGCAGTTATATTGTGCCTCTTTAAATTCTATAGACCTTTTTCCTGAGTAAACAATGAGCGTCGCCATTAAGAATTCTAACTTCCAATTGGAAGCTCTTTTGTTCTGAGTCTCCGTAGAAACTCATACAAATAGTGCCCATCTGTTTTTAATGTAGGTAACATCGGCAGCTTTGTGTCATCTACACACTCATTAAACTTTGAGGAGTGATTCGCTGACAAATTACGGTCATTGCAATACTGTAATGTGATGGCGCTATGGAGCCATGTGCTTTTCAAAAAACATTTGAATAGGTTTAATATTAGATTATCACCTAGGAATGTAAGATAATTTGACTAGAAACACTGGAGATCGGAAATGCAAAGCATCCTTTCAGTTAAGAGTACAAGTCTCCTTAAGACAAGTTATGTCACTCGACGGCCATCTTTGAAAAGCCTCTCGGACATCCAAGTGTATCTCCTACCACATTATATGGGGAAACATCAAATTCTGCAAAGCTAAGCTTACGCGTTGTAAAAAGCGTATTTCTCAGGCTAGATCAGCCAGCATGCATGCGCAGTCCTGAGCATGCGCTGACTTTACCGCTTAGCGATTGGTTCTTTCACTCGGAAGGCGGGACTTTCTGCGATTGAGCGGTCATATTAAGCGTTACATTTTTCCCCATTCAAAACTATACAAGTGACATGTCTTGGGTATTCTATAGTCTTTGTTAAGAGCCAGGCATGACTTCCGCATTCAGGAAAAAACTTCTATAGATTTTAAAAGTTGGGTGGAGTCTGATTGGCTATCAATGATTTTATGTTTCATCAGCTGGAACAAACTGTTCTGAAAGTGAGCAAAAAAAGTTTTGTTGTAGTTATAGCTTCTGGTATGGATTTCCCTATTCTCATTGAATTAGAACAAATTAGTTGTGGATATTGTGATAGTTTTTGTCTAGGTGTGTGACGAGACACTTATCCCACGAGACGAGATGAGACACGAGTCTGTGAACCACAAGAACGAGACAAGATCTTTAGACTTAAAAAAAAAATCCTCAATGATGAAATACATAGGGAAAAATAGTATTTTATTCAACTAAAAAACACAAAAAATGTAGGCGCATTTTGTAATCAAATTATACTTTATAAAATTACACTTATTTTTTATTATATGCAGTAGGCTAATAAACAACACGTAAACTAGAGCTGCATGATTCTGGATAAATTGAGTATCAGTTTTTTTTTAATAAATTGGAGATCACGATTCTCTCACAAAATAACATAATTTACTAGTGGTTCTGGCAAAATGTTCAATGCTTAAGTCTTTAAAAAAATAAATAATATATATATATATATATTAATTTTAACAAAAAAAAATTATAATAATAATTAAATGAAGGAGTCAGTGTCTCACTTCATAAAAAGTTGCACTATTGGAATCTCCTGAATGAAAGATTCAATGTCAAATAAATTTTTTGAACGGGTTGTTCGCCACCTCCTGGCGGAAGATAAGTGTTACAATACAAGTGATAAGAAACTTTCGTTTTGATCGCTAGGCCTACTGTTGTTTGTGTTGCTCTTTCTGGATCAGCAGCAGCATGAATGCAGATTTGAACATCTTTAAGACGCGATGTGAAACAGGTGATAGTGGAGTTGTTAGTGTGAGCAGCACGTGTTTTGTCGACGCCCATTTCAGTGAATGACAGCATTCAAATCGGAAGCGTGATGATGGCCGACCCTCTGATTCATCAACATGGTCAGCTACAAAACGTGCTTCTCACACTCCACTGACACTAGCAATGTGAAACAGTCTTAATAGACATAACTGAATCGTTGTCATTCAGGAATAACATCGTTGTGGGTGTTTGAATCAAGATCGCAAGCGCAATTTTTTACGATTAATTGCGCAGCTGTAATGTAAACATTGCAAAATATTTTAGCAGGATATTGTCACGTTCTCACGAGACCAGTCGGATCTCGCGAGACACATCGGATCTCACGAGATTTCGTGCCATGAGATTTCTAGCTAGCTACCTGAATAATAAGTATATGTCGCTAACAACTAAAGTAAACTTATCACCCCCTTGAGTACGGAGGTTGTGTAAATATCTACTATGGCGCCACGCTCCTTACTTTAATCATTAATTTACATGAAATCAGAAGTGGAAAATTGTCATTCATTAAATTTCCTTTCAAAATAATTATTCAAAATAGTGAGTGTCACAAAGCACCATTATTTTAAACGTAATGCAAACTATTTCTTATTCCTCCGTCGCGTCTTCGTATTGGAAAAGTAAAGTAGCCTATGACTGTTGAGGAATTCATTATTTTAATGACTGACTGTCATGAATACTGGGAAACTGCCCACCAACCCTGACTGAAATTTGGAGCAGCACCGTTTCATCTACCTCTATTCCTTTTACTGTCACTCCATCTCATATCCCGTCCACCTCAACCTCTCCACGGAATTTATTACCTGTTTCCCAACACACGTAGACAGCTGGCACGGAAAATAGCGCCTGACATTGCTGAGCTCTAATTCAAGCCTTTTAAAAACCTTTAGGACTAAAATTCGGTTTTAAATAACCAGATGTCGCTCAGTCATCCGGTAATGAGCTGCAAGCCTGCGCATCCGTGCCAGCTTTATCCAGGGCACGGAGAAGTCATTTTCAACTCTCCAAAGTAAATATTGCCACTCTCTAATCTGCTCCATTCAAACGATTTATTCTCCAGATGTTTCACTTCGCTCTGAAGTTCAGCTGCCCGGTACATCGATCTCTGTTGCTTTGATGTGAAAAAGAGGATGGAAAGAGGGATCAAAGGAAATGTTTGAGAGGTTACAAGTCTCAATTTCACTCTTTTCCGTGAGTGACAGCTAACTGTATGTAAAAAAATCTGTCTGACTAAATTCTGATTGGTTGCACTGAATTTCAGGGAAATGGTTGTTAATACAATAATAAATAATAATAAATTGCTATTTATTGAACATTAGTTTCCTTTGGCGTTGTGCTGTCGCCGCCATTTTATATTTATCAAATGCATTAGGTTACTCGATTCTTGGTTACCATGATTTTACTCCACTTTACACTCCTTATAAAGGTAAAGTCACAGCAGAAAAAAGTTAATTAGTTAAAATATATAAACATGTTTACTCTAGAAGCAACACACGTAAGACTTGTTTTCAAAGGTGTCTTTACTAGTTTATTTTGTGGTGTAAACAATCTATTAAAAATATTCAAGATGCTTTTAAACGCAAGATTGAATTAACAATACTTTATCTAGTTTTATATTGTTTTAAGAATTTTAAGGTATTCTTTTAACAGAAAACTATTAAAAAAGGAGTAATAATGTATTTTTAAATCGAAAACTACTATTCTCCAGGATATTAGTGTATTCTTCATTAAAACCGACACTCGACTTTCTGGATGAAATGGTTCAAAGACAAGGGAAACCAATCCAGATCATTTTAAACATACACAAATCTGGCTGAGGTTTCATTATTATGCAGTGACAATGAAGCAGTTCACTTTAGAATAATGGAGCACAGATGAATCCCACTTCAGAATCTATGGAACAGTCATTGTCTCCTAATCTTCTTCTCAACCCAATCAGACAGAGCTCACCATCTTCCATTCGAGCACACCTCAGCCAAGACATGTGCCAGATGCTCAAAACTACTTCCATATGTTTGCCGACGCAGCATAAACACACAGACAAAACCACTTTGGAGCTCTCATTTGCATTCATTAAAACACGATGGGATGTGGAATTCAATTTCAAGACCACTACTCGGGCACACTGCCTTCTTAAAGGAAATGATTTAAAACAAATCCCTGCTTGTTACCAACCTTGTATACTGCAATACATTCATCACAGTGTTTTCGCACTCGCCCTAATACATACGAGTATGGGGGTTAACACTATAGTGCTTTGTCAAAAGGATTACATAACATATCAAAATTATTTACCTTTGCTTTTTGGATAAACCAGGGAAAAACTTTCAGAAGGGTGTATGCCAGCTAAATATTGGCATTTTTTGTGTCTAACCTTTTTGAAGGCTTTTATTTACAGACAGCAGAGATCGAAAAATGTATAAGAGGCATGTGCGCTAACCACTCCGCAGCAGCTTTGACGTAGCTCTTTTATTAAAACTCAACCGTCACAAGTATTTTGATTAGCTTCTGGCTTGGGTAGCAATGCTCCAAATGCACATTAAAAAGGGTGAATGTCTTATTAAAAGGCCACAGACTGTTTGCGTGAATGGATTAATTGTCTGAGTATGGCTATTGGACACTGTGCAGACTTTATGAGGTGACGCGAGACGTTCTAAAAGGATAATGATATTGTACTTTATATTGTGGGGTAAAACCCTTGGCAATAATATAGTTACAAAATAATCACAGAATTGCTGTACCAAGTTTAAATTAACCTTTTGTTGGAGAGCCATCTTCCAAAATAAACTTGGCACAAGTTGTTTGTTATGGGAGGGCAGGGTGTCATTGGGTATGTTGGGAGGACACTGATATATAGATAGGTGTATATTTTTAGATGTTGTTAACTTATAGTTTCCACTTCAAAGTAAATGGGGCAGTCATGGCCTAATGGATAGAGTGTCAGACTTGTAACACGAGGTTGTGGGTTTGAATCTCGGCTCCGGCAGAAATTGTCCACGACTGAGGTGAGATCCTTGAGCAAGGCACCGAACCCCCAGCTGCTCCCCGGGCGCCGCAGCGTTGGCTGCCCCACTGCTTCAGGTGTGTGTGCCCTTGGATGGGTTAAATACAGAGCACAAATTTTACTGCTGGTTATACTCTGTATAATTGTGTATGTGACAAATAAAAAAATATGTTTTCTTAAATGCTTTTTAAACACCTTATTCTATTAATACCCTTTTACTGTGCACGGATATTACAAGGTTCCACTGAGGTCATGGACACACAGTTCTTCTATCTTGGAATGAAGCAGGACTAAAGTATGTGATGTGGTTATTGCTAATTATATTGGTGGCCTTAGTAGGTTTTATAAAGGTTTATTGTTCAAAATGTTTAGGAAACTTTGGGTTTAAGCCATAGATTATGCATGTAGATGAATGCTGATGTTCGCTATACAAGCTCAACGTCACATGTTGTTGTGACTTGGCAAAATTCACCTCTCAACATGATGCAGTTTCAGGCATTAGCGAATATTGTCATTCTCGTCACAAAGAATGATAACTATATTAACATCCACACCAGTGGACGATAATGTTCTGTTTATTATGCGTGCACACTGCAGTTATATTGTGCCCATTGTATAGATCTTTTTCCTGAGTAAACGATGAGCACCGCCATTAAGAATTCTACTGTACGATTGGATGCTCTTCTGTTCTGGTCTCCATAGAAACCCCTTCAAATAGTGCCCATCTGTTTTTAATGTAGGTAACATTGGCAGCTTTGTGTCATCTACACACTCATTAAACTTTGAGGAGTGATTCACTGACAAATGACATTCATTGCGACACTATAATGTGATGGCGCTATGGAGCCATGTGCTTTTTAAAAATAGTTTTATATGTTTAACATTAGATAATCACCTCAGAATTTAAGCTAATTTGACTAGAAACACTGGAGATGGAAATGCAAAGCATCCTTCCAGTTAAAAGCCAGGCGTGACTTTCGCGTTCAGGAAAAAAAATGTCTATAGCTTTTAAAAGTTGGGTGAAGTCTGATTGGCTGTCAATGATTTTATATCTCATCATCTGGAACAAACTGCTCTGAAAGTGATTACATTTATATTGTTATCTGTTTTGTTGTCGTTACAAATTAGTTATGGATATTGTTATAGTTATTGTCCTTGGTATGAATCTAGCTAGCTACCTGAATAATAAGTATATATACTAACAACTAAAGTAAACTTTATCGCCCCCTTGAGTACGGAGGTTGTGCAAATATCTACAATGGCGTCATGCGCCTTACTTTAATAATACATTTAGTCTAATTTTCCAGTTAAAACTTCCACAAAATCTTTAAAAAAAATATTTATTGTGTTGTTCCATATTCTTTCTGGCTTTATTCTTGGCACAGCAGTGATGAATTGCAAGTAAAACGCAAAGGTCTGCACTTCAGGGTCTTTGGGTATAAATAGACTTCTAAAGGCTTTATTTTTTTATCTACAGTAGGAAATGGGGAAATTTCATTACCAGGAAAAGCACAGTGACACAGTTACCAAGAAGTATGCTTTTTAGAAAAGTGCTTCCAAAATCAGCAGGCTACTCAAGATATGTGAATAACCGGAATAATGACATCTCATATTCTGCAATCTGTACTTTGGGAATGACACTCTTTCAGGTGAACCTGCAAGGTAAATCAATGCAGTATAGGAGAGGGATATAATATCAGTAATGGTGGGGGGAAGTGAGTCCCGCAGAGCTTCTACACTGACTGACACGTCTGCTGCAGATAAGCGCTTTAGTATGTGTGCGTCGATTAGTGCCAGTAGCAATTCACGGTCAAGACACTGTGCTGTTCCTACTTGAGGATGTTAGGCTTGGCTATATCTGTGGGACACGTCACCTTTGGAAAAAAATGTATGACACTAGTGAATGAATCCCTCGGTCTGTGATTTCCTTATCACAGCACACTTTAAGCAAGTTCTGGAAAGTGGTTCAGGGATTTGCCTTATGCATGCAGGACAGTTCCCACAAAGCACCAGGGGCCCACTGTCCTCCGTCTGGGATGTGGGAGTGCATCTTCTGGTAATGTCTCATCTAGAAAGCATGAAACGCCATGTGTTTGTTCCCATTACTCTATCTTCTCCTTTGGGGCCCTGGCTAGTAAGTGTCTCCAGATTAGTTTGATAATTGATGTAGGGGATCAGACCATCGTGCAAGCTCCACTTCCATATGTGTGCAGCATCTCCTGATATGACCAGATGGAATGGAAACAGATACAGTGAAGAAATGGACCAAATGTGTCCTCTTCAGGCCAATAATAAGATCAGATATCAGGTGTTAACTCAAAACTGGTTGGACATTGTTCAGAAGGGCCGTAGACGCCAATGGATGCTGAGCCGATAAAAGTAGGCCACTTGGACTTGGACATTCCATTTACTGTAAAGCCAAGCAGGATTTTCCGATCACATTCACAGACGTGTCTGCAACCTAAGGAACATTAGAAGTTGTTCTGATCTATTACATTGCAAATTATATTGCACTGTAATAGATCAAACAAATTTCATGTCCAACTTTTTAAGACTGAATTTAGTTAGTCCCGGAGGAGGTCAGTGTTTCTTCAAGATTTAGTTGCAGCCAATGTTTCATTGGTAGCACCTTTGTTGAGTGCGCTGTAATAAAGTTTGCATTCCCACAGGACCCATCTGGGACAGCTCACATCTTCGGAGGTTAAATAAAACAGACAAGAACAGAAAGCTGGCTTACAACAGCTTCGTGGAGCCACAGACCACAGGTAGTTATGGATATTTTAACATGTTCTCTTTATGCAATCAACTAATTTATCCTGTTTGATCCAAACCGCATTGTGGATCTCTGTGTTGCTAAAAAAATGTGATGTAATGATTTCTGGAGTCATCTGTCTTCATTAAATGTGAGCTTTAATAATGAAGACATATAGCCACTGCAATGCAGAAACAATAAGACATTGACTCATGGATGTTTAAATGAGTTTACACATGTTCTTAATTAGAGCAAGATAATAAGTTGTCTCTTAGACAATGTAGACAGCTCTTTTTGCCTTAAATAATGTAATTTTATTCATACCTCCTGTGGGATTGCCCAACATAAAGCAACAAGCACTTCTGTGGGACACGGATTGTATTCTGTTAATGTGATACAAAAAGCTGGAGTAATCTTTTGGAGTAAACCCAGCAAAATGGGAAGAAATTTTGACGTAATCTGGAAACTCTTGTTCTTCATTTTTGGGTCACTAGCAAGAGCATTATTTTCTTGTAAAACATCTTACTCTGATCTTTGTTTTGTGCAACCCAGGCGTAACTGAGTGGACATCCTGGTTTAATATCGACCATCCGGGAGGAAACGGCGACTACGAGAGGTTAGAAGCCATCCGCTTCTACTACCGAGAAAGGGTCTGCTCACGACCTGTAGCCATCGAGGCCCGTACCACGGACTGGGTTGCAGCTGCGGATACGGGGGAGGTGGTCCATTCCAGTCTGGAGAAGGGCTTCTGGTGTATCAATAAGGAGCAGCCATTTGGTCGCAGCTGTTCCAACTACTATGTGCGATTCCAGTGTCCACCAGGTACAATTAGTCAAGTGACAATCCATCAAAGTACAGAAGTGTATATGAATTTTAACATATGAGTGTGCAAGAGTCTTCTTTGTTTTGTTTCTTGAGTCCACTCGTACTGGACCGACTGGAGTGAATGGACGCCTTGCTCTGCAACCGCCTGTAACGATGTTGGCATCCAAGTCCGTCAGAGGAAATGTATGAGCACGCAACCTCTTCCACTGCTTCTTTCGCCTGTCTGCGTGGGACCTCACATAGAACGGAGAGAGTGTTCAACACCACCATGTGAAGGTAAATAAAGAAAAATTTGGGTGGGGGTTGGGCTTAGCCTCTATGACTTTCTTAAGCCCGCCCTGCAATGATCCATGCAAACGCGACTATTGCGACTGTACTGTCAGGAGCTGGGTTAAACAAAAACTTCCCAGACACTAAAATATGTTTAAATAAACGTTTTAATAAAATAACCATTATTTTTATTATCATTATATAGTATCCTGTGTGAAGATTATGAAAGCAACTGGTGCAAGCTGGTAATCACTTAAGTTGTTCCACTTCCACCAATTGCGCGAATACTCTGTTACCTCTCCCTCCTCTGATCATTTAAGCCGAAACACGTTGATTTTAACAAGGGATATTCATTTTAACCACTTAACTGTTAGAATTGTTACCAATTAAAATACAAATTAAGCTCAGATGAGCTTTATTTGTCACATACACAATTATACAGAGTATAATGAGGAGTGAAATGTGTTCTCTGCATTTAACCCATCCAAGTGGAGCAGTGGGCAGCCGACATTGCGGCGCCCGGGGAACAGTTGGGGGTTCGGTGCCTTGCTCAAGGGTCTCACCTCAGTCGTGGACACTTCCTGCCAGAGCCGGGATTCGAACCCACAACCTTGGGTTACCTCGGGTTTCAAGTCCAACACTCTATCCATTAGGCCACAACTGCCCAATTATTACAATCAGTTAAACTATTTTTTTTCTTTTTTTTCAGAAGACCTAATTTATAAAAATATTTTAAATGGTTTGCTGCATGGTTAAAATAAGCTATGCGTATAATTTTTTTTTTTTTCGTTTTTAGAGAAAAAAAATATAAGTAGCTTATGTCGCATTTTAGCCTATATTTCATTCAGAAATAGGCAGACTCGAAATGTTTACAAACATTATTATAAACACTGTAAACAGCTAGGCTATTTTAGTTCCCCTCACTGATCCAGAAATAAATGAGCTCAGTGCTTTTAGCCTTATGTCACAATGATTCAGTGTTTTCAACCATATCAAATTTGGTTTCAGACATTTAAATTAATTATTAGCAAAAAAGACTTTTGTTAAATAGTACACACTGATGTTTTTAAGTTTGTTAAATGTGGTTTGTAAGGAAAGTGCAAATATTAATCCATTAAAATCCAATAATAATAGTCCACTTAAAATCTGACGGCCCGTTTTATATAGAATAGCCACCCCCCACCCCCCATAGCCCCCCTCAAGAATCATACAAGCCCCCCAAGTCGAGTGTCCTTGAGCCGGAACTGACTAGTGTCACTCCTAAAAACCACTTATATCAATCAAAAATGGTTAATCTAGTTTAGCTGGTCTCCAAATATGGCCTAGATAGTGTTAAGGTGGTGTAGTTTAGGATGGTTAAAGCATAGGATGGTTTTACAGAGCAGTGAGGTGTAAAAGCACATTTATATCAGATGTGTCCAAATATTAGTTTTGTCACATTTCAGACTTACCTAAATCATTTTGACACTCAAACTCAGAAATTAGGCTTATTTTCCACTCATGGTTCTCAAGAGCAATCACATCCTGCTGACATTTACATGTGGTGCCCAATTAGCTGGCTAAACCAAAACATGTTTCTGTGTGTACAGAGCTTTGTTGTCTTTGATCATAAAATCAATGTAATCACAATGGAAAAGATGTCATAATGCAGTCTGACATTTCCATAAACACACATATGCAATATTTAAATAGTAAAATAATAATGCTGCCGGTTATGGCTCGTATCAAGTTCAAGACACTGATGCTTGCATATAGAACAGCCACAGGCTCAGCACCTGCCTACTTCCATTCACTTTTACGAATCTACATTCCTACTAGATGTCTGAGATCCTCTAGTGAGCGACGCCTCATGGTGCCATAACAGAGAGGCACAAAATCACTTTCCAGAACATTTTCATTTACCGTTCCTGGCTGGTGGAATGATCTTCCAACCTCTATCTGGAATGCTGATTCCCTGACAATTGTCAAGCGACAGCTGAAAACTCACCTCTTTGTCACTATCTGACATAAAAATAAGATAAATATATTTTCTTTAATCTTGCCCTATCTAGCTTGTACTTATTTCCCCCCAAATCTTGACTAAACAGCTCTGTGGAGCCAATGGGGTTCATGGAGTGCTTGCTCAGTGACCTGTGGGAAGGGCCGCAGAACAAGACGTAGGACATGTCACAGATCTTCTACCAAGATTCAGTGTACAGGACGACCTGTGGAGGTCCAAAAGTGTGGAAATCCATGTCCAGGTATTGTGTATTACAAAACACACAATATCTAAAAACCCATGGATTTTTTTTTTATACAATGAAATCAAAACACCCATTTTATTTTTACAGAGGCATGCAAACGTGTCTGTCCTGGGGGGCGTCCTAGTAAGGGCTGTAGCTACTGTATCTGTGATGGACAAAGACTACATGGGGAGGTCCTCAGTGTTACAGGTGTCCCTGTGCCAAACGCCACGGTGGCTCTGGCTAGCCAAACCAAGGTTGTCCGCGCCCACACTGATGCCAAGGGTCAGTTCAAGATTGATGGACTGTGCACCAGCCCACAGACCCGAGTGGTCATAAGAAAGGATAAATTTGCACCCATTACTCTCCCTGTTTCCAACAACAGCACTAATGAACTCTGGGTACGGGCCATCTTACGATCATCAGGTAAAGAAAAGAAGAAACCTTTGGATATGGATGATTCCACATTGATAATTTCATGCAGTTACATTGTTGGTTTCTACATTTTATGTCTTACAGAAAAGCCATATATTGAGAAGCACCCAGAAGACAAAGTGCGTTATGAGGGACAACGTGCAACCCTTTGCTGTAGAGCAACAGGATCACCAAAACCTGACAAATATTACTGGTAAAAAGCAATGAAGTTTCTTTATAAGTTTTTTGACAAATGCTGTTAATCTTAAAGTTACATAAAAATGTATTTGTTTGATCCAAAGGTACCACAATGGAACCTTAATGAATCGCACAATATACAAGTATGATGAAGATTTGATGTTGCGGGACCTGAAACCAGAGCAATCAGGGCAATATCACTGCAAAGCAACTAGTCTGACAGGCAGCATAAAGTCTACTTCAGCTGTCCTCACTGTTTTCGGTAAGTGCAAAACCATTTTACCGGTCAACAGGGAACATTATAGTATTTTTGCTATGTCCCTAAAGAAGAAAAATAACCCCAATAAATATTGTGGTCTCCAATGAAATATTAAAGGGGATATATTATGCAAAAATCACTTTTATAAGGTGTTTGAACACAGTTGTGTGGCCTCAGTGTGTAAAAACAACCAGCCTGTAATGGTAAAAATCCACACACTCTTTTTAGTATAATCTAAAAAAATAATAAACAGTCTCTCAGAAAGAGCTGTTTCAGATTCTCCCTCTGTTCACATTACTGAGGGGAAAAAGTCCCGCCCATTTGTGACGCTGCCCTATAGACACAGCCCTGAGTGAGAAGCTGCGGTCTGCTTCCATTACTGATTACTTGAGGTAGATGCTGGAGATATTCATAAATAGTCAAAACAACGTTTTAAATGTTAAAGCGGCTTGCCATAATATAAGCCAAATAGGCTTTTCAAGTGTTGAGTTTTGGGATGTACTAACGGACATAGGAGTCTCTGTAGACTCCGTCCATCTGAGCTGAGGACACTGAGGTTTCATTGTCTGAGGAAATGTCCTGGAAAAAAATCGGTAAAGTCCCCAATACGTGTAGGAATCAATACCAACGCTTCATTTGCGAACATCAGCTACAGACAAAATAAGTGTCATGTGTTTGTTTTACAAATTGCCCTTCTGAAAGAGCTTCTCGGCCCACTGTAAGGCTAATGATGCTAAAGCTACCATTGTCTCTGTTTTCACTGATGCTGTCTTCATGAAAGATCGTGAACAGGAATGTGGTAGTTAAAAGTTGCATATGAAAGCAATGTGAGTCGATCGCTTGAGTTTGTTGAGCTCATAATCCCGAGTGGGACTTATAAAGTTTATGATAGCATGAGACCAGCTATGTTGTAATTTTTATCCTGTGCTCCTTGTCTGTATAATTCATAAACGCGAATTTATTATGCACAGTACAATCAGACGACTGACTTTGAAACGGAGTACATTTTCTGTAAAGATAAAAATAACTGGCTTGTACTAATTGTGGAATGTTTATTTGCAAAGGCTAGCACTGCTAATGCTGTGCTTGAGCTCTTGAAGCTCCGCCCTCTTCTCCGGGAGCAACAGCTCATTCTCATTTAAAGCAACATACTCAATATCAGAGCGTTTGGGCTCATACCCTTAAAGTGGCAATTTTAACAAGCTCTAAAAAAATATCTGTCGGGTATTTTAAGCTAAAGCTTCACATACACACTCTGGGGACATCAGAGACTTATTTTACATCTTGTAAAAAGAAGCATAATAGGTCCCCTTTAAAGTCTGTAATGTCTAGTGACATGTGAGGTACAATATTTTATTATGTTTAAGTTGGTAATAAATTACCACTTTCTAAAACTGGCAAGAAGTCGTGGTGGGCAGACAAAAATCCTTAAATCCCTCCCGCTTTCCATATTAAAGTGAAATCTAAGCTTGTCAATAAATCCTGTTTTTTCACCCTCAGACAAGTATGCATTTCCACATTTGCACACATAACTACACATTGTGAAAATTCCCATGATGCTTGTTATCCAAGATATAGATTGTCAGAAATAGTCTGCCGAAATGTGTGCTAAAGCAATCAGCCCAAAACTTTGTCTGAGGGATCTCTTTGCTTCTTAATCATTTTGGCATACGATATGTGCTTTGCTGAATGAAACACTAACACCTGTCACTGCAGGGTTCCTAATGGAGGATGATTAATGTGTTTTGTATTCACTCTTGCATTTAAACAACAGCTAGAGGAGAATAGTTTTCCATAAATTAAATTTCATCAACCACAAATACGATTACATGGTTGCTCTCTCCAATAAGTGTCATTTTAAAGGAAACACAGTGCTCTTATGAATAAATGAGCAGGATTTACAGTAGAGTGGTAATGTGACAATAATGACTGCAGTCATTAATATGGTGACACAATGAGATCATACATTTTAATAAGAACCAATACTTTGTCAAGTAATCAGACTTCCTTTTCAGGCTTCCGAGTTCAGTGACACAGTTTTATTTGTTAAGAGTGATCTAGTGAAATATATATTTCTTAATCCTTTTTACTTTGAAACAAGCATCTTCAAAACAATATGAAAAAATAAATACAGATGTTTTATAATTTTCCTTGTCTTTGTTTCAAGCATAAATCTATGAAAAATAAGAAAAAAGCTAGAGGGGTAAAATAAATAAATAACTAAATATTTTCTCTGAAATTATATTTTCTTCTCAAGTAAATCGAATGTTTTACTGAAAATCAAGAACATTATTTTTGCAATGTATATAAATATATGCATTCCTTGAAAATGTAGCACACTGATCTCACATTTTGTATTTCACAGCTAAAGGAACACCAGCATGCAACTCAACACCTGACACTCACCTGATCAAATTGCCATTTGACTGCAAGCTGCCTGGAACAGACTCCAAGTATTACAATGCAGGTCGCTGTCCACACAACAAATGCCCTGGATTGCTGGACTTTGACATGCGTTGCAGAGATGGATCTGGCTTCTGCTGTGGGGTCAAACATATGGATGCTAGAGAGATCAACTGTGGCCGTTACACCCTGCCTATCAAGGTTGTTAGTGAGTGTAGCTGCCAGATTGTGTGGTGCCCAAAATTATTGTACGGGGCAGGGTGGTGTCAGCAGACAATGATGAACCCCTGCGCTTTGGACATATTTACATAGGGAAGGAACGAATAGGTACCATAGGATATCAGGGTGGGTTTACAATCCAGGTGTCTCCAGATACACAGCGTCTTGTGGTAAACTTTGTGGATCCTTCTCAGAAGTTCATTGACACAATCAAGATTTTTATCTTTGACAAGAGAGGAGGTTCTGTCTATCATGATGTAAAAGTGATGAGGAAGCAAGAACCTGTTGATATAAATGCTGCAGAAAGCAATACCATTTACCTAGGTGAAATTAAAGATGAGGACCCTATCGGTCAACTGGTCATACCTCCAAACTCTTTCCATAAAAACACAGGGGAAGTGTACGAAGGGATGGTTAAGGCCAGCGTCACGTTCCTTGATCCACGCAACATTACCATGGCTGCTGCTGCTCCTGGGGATCTCAACTTTGTAGACAATGAAGGAGACATGCTACCTCTCAGGACATATGGAATGTTTTCAGTAGATTTCCGAGATGGAGCAAACCAGGAGGTTCTAGGAGCCGGCGCAGTCCAGGTTCTCCTTGATACAGAGCATGTAAAAATGCAGGAGCACATCCCTGCTATGAAACTCTGGTCCCTCAATCCTGATACAGGCATTTGGGAGGAGGAGAGTAACTTTCAACCCACACAAACTACTATTGCTGGCAGCGGGAGGAACAAACGTGAGGAGCGCACCTTCCTGATAGGGAATATGGAAATCAGGGAGCGTAGAATGTTCAATCTCGATGTACCGGAGAATCGCCGGTGCTATGTCAAAGTGAGGGCGTACATGAGCGACAAGTTCCTGCCCAATGAGCAAATAGAAGGAGTGGTAATAAACTTGATAAACCTGGAGCCTAAGCCTGGATATTCGTCAAATCCGAGGGCTTGGGGACGCTTTGATAGTGTGATAACAGAAACAAACGGTGCTTGTCTTCCAGCTTTCTGTGATGCTCAGAGGCCTGACGCATACACGGCTTACGTCACAGCTATGATGGGAGGTGAGGAGCTGGAAGCAGCCCCCTCAATGCCAAAAATTAACCCAAATATTATTGGTGTGTCTCAACCGTACTTAGGGAAATTAGATTACAAGCGCTCCGATCATGAGGATCCAGCACTTAAGAAAACAGCTTTCCGAATCAACCTAGCCAAACCAAACCCTAACAATTTTGATGAAACGAACGGACCAATCTATCCTTATCAGAGTTTAATAGCATGTGAAAATGCACCTGTTGATGCCAACCACTTTCGTTTCTTCCGTGTCGAAAAAGATAAATATGAGTACAATGTGGTACCCTTTGAGGAGAGTGACCTCACATCTTGGACTGGAGACTATCTTTCCTGGTGGCCAAATCCACAAGAGTTCAGGGCTTGCTACATCAAAGTTAAGATTCATGGAGCTACAGAAATCATGGTAAGGTCAAGAAACCTGGGTGGCACTCATCCTCAGACAAGAGGTCAGTTGTATGGCATTAGAGACATTCGTAGTACCCGCGACTTACACCATCCTAACACCTCTGCTGCTTGTCTTGAGTTCAAATGCAGCGGAATGCTCTTTGATCAAGATATTTTAGACAGGTCACTAATTTCTATCATCCCACAAGGTAACTGCCGTCGTGTAGGCATCAATGGTCTCCTGCAAGAGTATCTGATAAAGCATCCTCCTGTTCTTCAGAACAATGAGTCTCATGCATTCAATATGTTAGCTCCTGTTGATCCACTTGGACACAATTATGGAATATACACCGTCACCGACCAGAACCCACGGGTTGCCAAAGAGATTGCCATTGGCCGCTGCTTTGATGGAACTTCAGATGGTTTTTCCAGGGAGATGAAGTCAGATTCTGGAGTGGCACTGACGTTCAGCTGCCCTAAAAGAACTGTGAATCGTCAGAGCTTATTCCAGCGCTTGCAAACAAATCCTGGCCTAACACTAACACAGATGGCACGGGAGATGAGGGAGTCCCAGGGACTGCAAGTCAGGAGAGGGTCAACCCAAATGGTGGCCTACCCTTTTGGCCAACAAGGCAGGAGCCAGAACCGCAGAGCCACGAACACTAACAGAAGGAGACCAGCTACAAGGACACAACCGAGACAGTAGATATTTCTTTAGGTGAGTTCTCAGAGTGCACTTTAAAAAAATTATTTCAAGATGTTGATGAAAATCAAGTGTATGTTTTCCATCCTCATGCAGGTCTTTTGGGTTGAAGAGAGTGAAGAAAAAAGAAAAAAAAAACTGCTATGGAAATCCCAAACTTGGCCAGCCGGGTGACCACGGAGCAAAATCCTCACCTGATTTATCCAAACACATTTAAACTCTTTCTACTTGTGTATGGAAAACTGTCCTCTCATACTTCCTCAAAGTTTACTTCATTGTTCAAGACATTTATTTTTAGTGATTAGGCCAAATACTCTACAAGGCCCATACAGAACGATGTCATTTATTCATTTCTAAAGTCAAAACTTGCCTATGTGGAGCGTCCTACTTTTAGATCTGTAATTCTCTAATTGATCAGTGTCTTCCATTGATGATAGGCTAAATACAGTAGATGAGACCATGGGCGTAAATCCCGGGAGGGACGGAGGGGACATGTCCCCCCCATCCGAGGGTTGTCCCCCCCAAAAAAAATATTAAAAAAAAATCACACTCTCTATTGTGAAAAATATATGTATGTATACCTAAAATAATTTTGTAAGTATAAAAAAAACGCAAAAAGTGCTTTTAGAAACAGTTGAGTTCCCCCTCCCCTTCCTCACAGTGGTTTGGCCCACTGCCTGCTTTCCCAGTTCATCTCACCTAAGTTACTCCACACAGGAGTCAGGTGTGTGGCTGCGGCTCAGTTAATGTTGAACTCCAGTAAGTAGGGTACTTTATTCACTTTAAATAAAGCGATTCTCTTTAATGTAGTTGATGCAGCAGACTCATTCATAAATTAGTTGCGGCAAAAATGCTGATTAACATTACCGATGTAATTTTCCAAGAATCTGCTATATTAGCGATTAAAATATTACTTATCTAGTTAACGTTAGCTTGTTTACAATAGCTTGTTGCATAGTGCACTGCAACTTATGGGGGTTTTCCACTGACTGGTACCAGCTCGGTTCGGTTCAGTTCGTTTCTGCTCTGTTTCGGACCTACAGTTTTCCACTACAACTGGTTGCTATAGCGACCAAACATTCTGAGAAGCAGCACGAGCAGAGCGCTCTAAGCTGAGGTAAACAACCTGGCATCATTACAATCGTCAGCATGGATGAAATAAAAGGGATTTTATTTCTTATCCTTGGTTTGTGGCTGTTTGAAATGTGCTGATCTGCTTTGTCATTGAACCTGAGAAAAACTTTGAAAATAACCATAATGCCACAGTCTCCGTGCTACAATAATAATGATAGAAGCAAAGTTTTTCACTGTGGGGACATATCTTTATAAGTACAATTTGACTGTATTATTTGTGTCCCCTTCAAAAATTGCTCATGATAAATTTTATATTTATTGTCCCCCCCTACTGTTAAATGAAATTTACGCCCATGGATGAGACAAGTCTGTATGGGTTGAGGTCAAGTGTGACAGCTGCTAATCCTTTCATCAACCACATATTCTACTCTATTGGATGCAATGAACAAGACCCGAGGCAGCAAAGATGCTCATTCTGTCTCGCCTCTTTTTCTACGTCGCCATTCCAGTAGTGATTTGGCCAACTATTGGTCTGACCAAAGCATGACTGACCCCTGTCAAGAATAGTATCCCATAACAGAATGGATCGCCAAGGTAGACTAAACAAACCTCTGGTTAGACAACGAATAATATAATTGCCCTAACTTCAAACACAAATTAATATAAAAAAAAAATGTTAATGCCCTTTTCATCCTTTTGACCATATGGCTGGCCTAATCAAAATGTCTTTTATATGAAATCCATCCTATACAGCATCTCAGTGTATGATGTCTAGATCTTAGAGTAAACTGATTGTATTTTGTTTCTTCTTTCTGTTTGTCTCCTTAAGTGCAATATTGTGTTCCAATAATGACTTGAGAGACCTGAAAAAACGTCCTATGTTATGAACCAATCAACAATAGGTCTGTTAAAATGTTGGGCTATTCCCTTTGTAATTGCATATCTGAATTTCAAATTACATCGCACACGTTTTTTTTTTTGTTAACCTAATCCTAATGAATTTGAGTTTGCTAAGCCGATTCAACATCCCCTCACATAGCCAGCTGACAATGCAACATAAATGCAGTTGCAGTATTTTAACTCCACCCTAAAGTAACAAAAATACAAATTGTGTGATTTCAACAATTAATGAACCATAAAAAAAACACGTAGACCTGCATAAGATGGACATATGTATATTTTGAGGTATATGTTGTAGGCAGTATTGCAAATAGGATTTAATTATGGTCATTCTGATTCGGATGTGATTTGTCTAATCCCTTATGCTTTCAGTATTCTGTATTGATTCAAAGCAGAAAGTTAATTGAGTTTAGGGATTACAGTGCATGCTAATAGATAATGGTGCAAAAGTGTTATTTTCTCTTGTGTATCCAAAGATGTACAGCTGGCCCAATGCAGGTAGAATATAAACAATATTAAAATAATATTCTAAAATCAAATCTTCAAATAAACAAAAATATATCTAAAAAAAGTAACAATTTTGATTAGTTGGAAAAAACAGTCTGAATAAAAATGAGATTAACTGAATAAAGTATTTGGGAAATAATCCAATAGAGACATATATGATATTGTGGATTTTTTTTTCTAAAATTGCAGTTGAACACAAAGTTGCTGAGTCTCATAAAAGACTAACTGTAATCAGTCATTAAAATCTGAGATTTTTCAAAAACCTTACAGTATTTAAAAAGTATGTCAAAATGTGCCATTAACAGGACAATTTTACAGTCATGGCCGTCTAGTGAGGAAACAAGATATGTAACGATAAAACAAATTTTTTTTAATCGTAAAACACATTGCTTTATACCAAGTACACACGTAATTATTGAAAACCATTATTTTCTATCCCAGGCAGTCTCACCTGTAAGTGACGCAAAGTCGTACATTTGTAACTTGAATAACTTTTAACTTCTGTAATTTTGTAATATATCCAATTAAAGTAACCTTTAGTCTTTATATATATATATATATATTTATATATATATACTGTACATTTCTGTTTCAAAGGAATTATGGAGTTGGATATTGGATGAATTTGGTGCAAAAAATTTGTTGGCCTCCAGTTAGCTTTCAAAAGTGTTTGTCCTCGCTTCAACTGTCTGGCTGGTCTCAGAGAGACTATAACTTTTCCAGGAATATCCTCTGGCAAAATGTGCATTGATAACACTACCACTACACTTCAAAGTGAGTTGAATAGTTGCCTTTGTGCTCTCAGAAATCTCTTTTAATGCTTGCTTCACAAACATGTTACATACAACACATCCTGAAAATCTATGCAAATCAAATTGTAACTTATATTGCATGAAATTTCCCATTTTGCAATCTCAAAAGCCAGTTTTATGTGTAAATTGTGGATTGAAATGTCTGTCAATTTTACCAGAATGTAAATAAAGATCTCTTGTAAACATGTTCTGCTGACATTTCTTTATTTCATTAAACTTAAATAAAAAAGATGTATACAAAAATATAAACAGAAATCATAAGCAGGCACACAACACAGGTTTTATCACACATGAACCATTTAAACCAACTGTTAATAACATTGTAAAAAATGAAGGAACCCACCATTTTTAGAGATACTTTTTATTTTTGTATGAGTTGTCATTACAAAACTAATGCTCATGTTGTCTAAACCAATGTTTAAGCATTGCATAGCTTTAACCACCTTTTTTGCATTATCTTATATTTTATAACAGTAGGATAATCTCAAAAATACAGATGGTGATTAAATGGAAAGATTGTTCAAAGTAAGAATGTATTTATTTATTTACTAAGAAAAAAAATCATGAAATCATAAGATTAAGTGAGTCGACCATGTAATTAATGAAATTTTCAAAAGTCCCTTAATTTTTTCCATGTGGTGAAAGTCATTTCTACCTGACACTCAAGAGGGCTGAATCTCAGAAGGTATAATTATGGAAAGTTACAACCACAAACATTTATTACAGCCCTAGAATGAAACACATTAACATCTCTGGAATGGTAACGATTTTGAATCTAAAATTATGAATAATTAAGCCACTGAAATGTACAGCTGAATAAATAAACTGTCTGTGACCCCATTTTCCCTGAGTTCAATCAATCTTGCGCATCAATTTTGCCAACTTACATTTTAAGATATTCATAACAATTTAAATAAATCATAAAATATATAATCTAAATGTCAGAAAACAAAGTTCATTTTAGTGTCATTGGAAATAGTTTGCGTACAACATTAAAGAACAATTTATCTTCATAGTGTATATTTACAAATTGTCACAAATGTTAACAACTGTTCCATTGGGAGCATGAAAGTTTATTCAACTAAAATCCTGCATTTTTTTCAAATATTACAAGATCCAAGCAGATGTTTTAGTTTGAGGGAACAAAACATTGCCGTAACCAAGAACTTCAGTTCTCTTTGACCTGGCCGAAAGGTTGTAACGAGAGCTCACTTGCGTGCTTGACGTATACATTGCCGTCCTCCAATTTCACTTCATAAACTTGTTGCTAAAAAAAAGAAAAGAGGAAACTTCTATTTCTGCTTGGACAGCTGTAAAAGCCTACAGCTAGGAAAGAACTTTGATATACGAGCATGCTGGATGTTAACCGGTGGTGGGAATAGAGTCTAATTACTGAATATTTCAAGGTGTCAAGCCCCCCAGGATGACTGTAGTAATTATGTATTGTTTTACAGAGTCTTTGCCTTATACTGATTGGCTCAAGCTCGCCGTCACGTCCAACTGCCCTAATTTGGCTAAATTGAAATGTGCCGAAATGAGGGCAGTTTAATTCTTAGGAAAGAGACTTTCCAAATGTCTGTCTGTTTGGCAGCACCAACCTCTGTACGATTCTGCTGATGTGCAATCCATTACCGCGTGAGATAATGTTTGGTGCCATACTGAGTTAAAGTGACGACACAACAAATGTGGTTTTAATACAAAAATACATGTGTTTTTCAGGGACGCTGAATCATCGACTGAATTACTGGCTAATTTAATTCGTTCATCTGGCTGCCTACTGCTCCTTTACTGCTGAGTAATGAAATTTGGTGTATGCATTTAACTTTAAGGAGGAACATTCAGGCATCTCACTGATTAAAGAGAATTCTACTTTTATTAGAGTTTCATGTAAGATGATAACAGAAAGCAAGATAGATCTATCAAAATATATTCATGTCTTTAATCTGATTTAACTTCAAGGAATTGCTGGATTCAATACCAAATAGGCTTATTCAACTGCATTTGTTGTATAATGTCAGTTACCACATCAAATAATTTTGACTCATCCCTTAGGTTTAAAGGGTGAAATGTGAAGCTCATATTATTGTTAAAGCACTTAATTATTCCTTTTAAAAAGCAAGAAACTTTTCATTTTTACAGTTGGTCTACTGCTCCATTGGGAAAAAAACTTCTAGCCCTAGTTATTTATCAGCAATATAATATCTGTGCTGTGGGTGCTGAACAGAAGTGTGTTGGCTTAAATATTAGGTATTTTGGAGACCATTTCTGCCTAATTTTTTTCGTTATTGGATATAAATGTATGTATACATGTATAAGTCTTCTACTAGGAGAAGACAAGTTTACGTGTTTTTTTTCTAAAATTGCAGTTGAACACAAAGTTGCTGAGTTTCACAAGAGACTAACTGTAATCGATCATTAAAATCTGAGATTTTTCAAAAACCTTACAGTATTTAAAAAGTATGTCAAAATGTGCCATTAACAGGACAATTTTACAGTCATGGCCGTCTAGTGAGGAAACAAGATATGTAACGATAAAACAAATTTTTTTAATCGTAAAACACATTGCTTTATACCAAGTACACACGTAAAATTATTTTCTATCCCAGACATTTTCACATGTAAGCGACGTAAAGTTGTACATTTGTAACTTGAATAACTTTAAACTTCTGTAATTTTGTAATATATCCAATTAAAGTAACCTTTAGTCTTTTAGTATATATATATATATATATATATACTGTACATTTCTGTTTCAAAGGAAAGATGGAGTTGGATATTGGATGAATTTGGTGCTAAAAATTTGTTGGCCTCCAGTTAGCTTTCAAAAGTGTTTGTCCTCGCTTCAACTGTCTGGCTGGTCTCAGAGAGACTATAACTTTTCCAGGAATATCCTCTGGCAAAATGTGCATTGATAACACTACCACTTCAAAGTGAGTTGAAGTGCTCTCAGAAATCTCTTTTAATGCTTGCTTCACAAACATGTTACATACAACACATCCTGAAAATCTATGCAAATCAAATTGTAACTTATATTGCATGAAATTTCCCATTTTGCAATCTCAAAAGTCAGTTTTATGTGTAAATTGTGGATTGAAATGTCTGTCAATTTTACCAGAATGTAAATAAAGATCTCTTGTAAACATGTTCTGCTGACATTTCTTTATTCCATTAAACTTAAATAAAAAAGATGTATACAAAAATATAAACAGAAATCATAAGCAGGCACACAACACAGGTTTTATCACACGTGAACCATTTAAACCAACTGTTAATAACATTGTAAAAAATGAAGGAACCCACCATTTTTAGAGATACTTTTTATTTTTTTATGAGTTGTCATTACAAAACTAATGCTCATGTTGTCTAAACCAATGTTTAAGCATTGCATAGCTTTAACCACCTTTTTTGCATTATCTTATATTTTATAACAGTAGGATAATCTAAAAATACAGATGGTGATTAAATGGAAAGATTGTTCAAAGTAAGAATGTATTTATTTATTTACTAAGAAAAAAAATCATGAAATCATAAGATTAAGTGAGTCGACCATGTAATTAATGACATTTTCAAAAGTCCCTTAATTTTTTCCATGTGGTGAAAGTCATTTCTACCTGACACTCAAGAGGGCTGAATCTCAGAAGGTATAATTATGGAAAGTTACAACCACAAACATTTATTACAGCCCTAGAATGAAACACATTAACATCTCTGGAATGGTAACGATTATGAATCTAAAATTATGAATAATTAAGCCACTGAAATGTACAGCTGAATAAATAAACTGTCTGTGACCCCATTTTCCCTGAGTTCAATCAATCTTGCGCATCAATTTTGCCAACTTACATTTTAAGATATTCATAACAATTTAAATAAATCATAAAATATATAATCTAAATGTCAGAAAACAATGTTCATTTTAGTGTCATTGGAAATAGTTTGCGTACAACATTAAAGAACAATTTATCTTCATAGTGTATATTTACAAATTGTCACAAATGTTAACAACTGTTCCATTGGGAGCATGAAAGTTTATTCAACTAAAATCCTGCATTTTTTTCAAATATTACAAGATCCAAGCAGATGTTTTAGTTTAAGGGAACAAAACATTGCCGTAACCAAGAACTTCAGTTCTCTTTGACCTGGCCGAAAGGTTGTAACGAGAGCTCACTTGCGTGCTTGACGTATACATTGCCGTCCTCCAATTTCACTTCATAAACTTGTTGCTAAAAAAAAATGAAAAGAGACAACTTTACATTTTGACAAAGAAATAATACGAAGCACGCCTGCAATGCATGTGATTCTATTTCTGCTTGGACAGCTGTAAAATTCTACTTTGATATACGAGCATGGTGGATGTTAACCGGTGGTGGGAATAGAGTCTAATTACTGAACATTTCAAGGTGTCGAGCCCCCCAGGATGACTGTAGTAATTATGTATTGTTTTACAGAGTCTTTGCCTTATACTGATTGGCTCAAGCTCGCTGTCACGTCCAACTGCCCTAATTTGGCTAAATTGAAACGTGTCGAAATGAGGGCAGTTTAATTCTTAGGAAAGAGACTTTCCAAATGTCTGTCTGTTTGGCAGCACCAACCTCTGTACGATTCTGCTGATGTCCAATCCATTACCGCGTGAGATAATGTTTGGTGCCATACTGAGTTAAAGTGACGGCACAACAAATGTGGTTTTAATACAAAAATACATGTGTTTTTCAGGGACGCTGAATCATCGACTGAATTACTGGCTAATTTAATTCATTCATCTGGCTGCCTACTGCCCCTTTACTGCTGAGTAATGAAATTTGGTGTATGCATTTAACTTTAAGGAGGAACATTCAGGCATCTTACTGATTAAAGAGAATTCTACTTGTATTAGAGTTTCATGTAAGATGATAACAGAAAGCAAGATAGATCTATCAAAATATATTCATGTCTTTAATCTGATTTAACTTCAAGGAATTGCTGGATTCAATACCAAATAGGCTTATTCAACTGCATTTGTTGTATAATGTCAGTTACCACATCAAATAATTTTGACTCATCCCTTAGGTTTAAAGGGTGAAATGTGAAGCTCATATTATTGTTAAAGCACTTAATTATTCCTTTTAAAAAGCAAGAAACTTTTCATTTTTACAGTTGGTCTACTGCTCCATTGGGGAAAAACCTTCTAGCCCTAGTTATTTATCAGCAATATAATATCTGTGCTGTGGGTGTTGAACAGAAGTGTGTTGGCTTAAATATGAGGTATTTTGGAGACCATTTCTGCCTAATTTTTTTCGTTATTGGATATAAATGTATGTATACATGTATAAGTCTTCTACTAGGAGAAGACAAGTTTACGTGTTTCTTATTAAAGAGAACAAATTACTTCACTCCATGTAAGCAAGAGAGTAACATCGCTATCCTTCTTGGTTTCCTTGTATGGGAGGTTTCATGAAAGTTTGGACAAGATGACAAAGTGATTCCGTCATATTCATGTTAACATGTATAATATTTTAGCAATATTTTTGACTAAAAACCACAAAGTGTGTACTTTAATGTAATGTTTATTGCCTTGTCCAATTTACTTCAATTTTAACCGAAACAGTGCTTTTTTACTCAGGTAATCATTTTCTGTAGTAATGGACAATATATCACAAATGTTGTCATTGAGCTTAACGTGAACTGAACCAGGAATATTCCTTTAATGAGCTAAAATGTCAAATAAAAAGTGTCTCACATGTAAACCTGTGCTTGATTTCCCTGTTTTGAGATTGAAGTCATAGTCATGCCAAGGACAGAAAACTTGAAGAGCACCATCGGCCTCCTCGATATCTCCATCACACAGTGGACCTCCTGAAAGTCAAAGCATTTTAACACTTAAACATATTCTACTTGTCTGACAGAATGTTTAAAATCTTACAGAAATTGTCATTTAACCATATCTAAATAAAAAAGGCTTCAGTTTCATTTCACGACACTATAACTACTACAAAACTCTGGTAACTTCTTATTTGAATCCACTGAAATCAATAATAACATGACCCTTGTGAAAATTAACTATGGTTTTATTATAATAAAAGTGTAACATGTTTTTTGGCAGACTGATACAATTTGTGTAGCCACAGTTTTACTACAAATACCATGGTTATTGTAGAAAAACCATGATTCATTTGTAATTACCATGTTTTTTTTATTGTTTTATTTGTGGTAAAACCATGGTTAATTTTCGTAAGGGAATACTAATCATCATTATTATAATCTTCATCATCAAACAAAAATAAGAAAGTCCCATAACGTTTGAAGGAGATCACATATTGAAATTAGGTTTTACAGTAGCCTACAAACAGCGTTGAATTAATTTAAATGACATCTAGGCGTTAACTACGGTTGCCATGGTGATAATGACAAGGCGCGTAGAGAATGAGGCAAAACATCGCTCAACAGGCAAAACAACGAAGCATGTGTGCCATTTCTGTCGCTGTTTGTAGCTAGCTGCTAGTTAAATTAGCTTTGCACCCAGTTTTAACGGTTCAAGAAATGATACAAGAAAACACAATGTGAAATAATTCTTTGTCATACCCGAATGAGCACAGCGAGCGTCCATCGCGAAGAATTCACCATTCACGTGAAACAGGCAAACATCCGCGTCGCGTCCATCAGACGAATAGATCAGTCTGCATTGTTTCTTGGACAGCTCCGACAAAGGGCCTATTAGCCTCCAGGAAGCACTCTCGTCTTCTGGAGAATTCATAGAGGTGCGTTAAACCGGGGCATTAAAGTGCTGTATTTCTTGTTTTATCTAAACGCGATAAATTCCGCCTCACTGACGGTCGCTGCTCTCAAAAGGATGTCGCTTCCTGGAGGCTGTACTGCACTTTGTTGCCAAATGGGGGAGTATTGGGAGATTGGGAAAATGACCATATCACAATGTGTAGACATTTCTATGCAAAAATTGATATTTTGGATTTTAAACGTTTAAACATGTTTATTTATTTATTTAGTCATTTAGCAGACGCTTTTATCCAAAGCGACTTACAAATGAGGACATTATAAAAGCAATCAAAACCAACAAAACATTAACAACATGCAAGTGGTATTACAAGTCCTGGTTAGCCTAACGCAGTACACATAGGAGGCTTTTTCTTTTTTTTAAGAAAGGGAGTATATAAAATATAGAACAAAGAAACTTGGTGTTAGTTTTAAAAGGAAAGCTAGCAGTTAGAGAATAAATATGCAATTGATAGAGGGTCAAATGTGTGTTTTTTAAATAAAAAGAAGATAGATTAGATAAAATAAAATTAGAATAGACAGTGCTAGAGTTAGAGGGTCAAATAAAGATGAAAGAGATGTGTTTTTAGCCGTTTCTTGAAGATGGGTAAGGATTCAGCTGCTCGGATTGAGTTGGGCAGGTCATTCCACCAGATGGGAAAAGTTAATGAAAAAGTCTGTGAAAGTGATTTTGTGCCTCTTTGGGATGGTACAGTAATGCGTCATTCACTTGCAGAACGCAAGCTTCTAGAGGGCACATAAGTCTGAAGTAATGCATTTAAACGATAATTTAACTCAGCAATGTAAGTAAGAAAAGATGTGTTTAGATGATGCAGACTGATTATAAAAAATAAGGTGCTTACACAGTTCTGCTAGTACTTAAAATATTGAGGATAGGGAAGGAAATTAAATCAAGCCAACAATGACTGGTCTATTACAAAAAACATAACTCAAAATCAAAGAATAAAGCTCTCAGTGATTACAGCAACAAACAAAAAAGAAATAAAAGAGATCGAGCTATTTCACAATGGTGTCTTTGATATGTCACAAAGCTATGATGTCCACCTTTGTGTTACGTAATCAGCTCTTAATCAATTATATGACACTCGTTTTTGTCTGTATTATTTATAATCAGCATATCTTATTAAATCAGATTAGTTCCATAAGCATATTCAGACATGCACAAAGAAAAAGAGTATAGCCTACACCAGGGGTCTGCAACCTTCAACGTCAAAAGAGCCATTTTGGCCCCTTTCCTACCAAATAAAATTCACTTGGAGCAACAAAATATTTGATGCCCAAATAAAGATAACACGGCATATAGCTAAAGTTATATATTCAGTTATGTTACATGGCAGAGAAGTAGCAATCATTTCAAAAGTGAGGGGGACAGAAATGTCAAAAGTAAAAATATGAATTAATAAATATTATAGTATTTTTGCATGTATAATTGACAAAAAATATTATTATCTCTTACTTTTAATTGGCTAAGAAATAAAATATACTGTTGGACAATAATAACATCATATGGTTATGATTGTACAATCAGTATATATATATATATATATATATATATATATACTACAAACACTTTATCCATTTTTATCACAGAATAAGGCAGAAAATATATGTGACCCTGGACCACAAAAGCAGTCTTAAATCGCTGGGGTATATAGCAATAGCCAAAAATACATTATATGGGTCAAAATTATCGATTTATATTTATGCCAAAAATCATTAGGCTATTAAGTAAATATCATGTTCCATGAAGATATTTTGTACTGTAAATATATCAAACTTCATCTTTGATCAGTAATATGCATTGCCAAGAACTTTATTTGGGCAACTTTAAAAGAGATTTAGATTTTTTTTTTTGCACCCTCAGATTCCAGATTTTGTAATATTTGTATCTCAGCCAAATATTGTCCTGTTATAACAAAACCATACATCAACATAAAGCTTCTTTATTCAGCTTTTAGATTAAGTATACACTTCAATTTAAAAAAATTGACACTTTAAATTTATATTTCTCACATTGGCCCATGAAAACTTCTACTTTAACACACTTGACCTAAAAAAGGTGCAGGGTAAGTGTTTAGGTTGTATTAAAAGTCGGGGGGACACCTCCCCCGCATATTGTACACCCACGCTACAGGGAGCCACCGCAGAGGGATGAAAGAGCTGCATGCGGCTTGCGAGCCGCGGGTTGTCGACCCCTGGCCTACACTGTGCATCCCTTTAGACCAAAATGCATCTTTGCTCTACCAAATAAGGACTTTATTCGTTGCCGATAAAGTGCAGGTTGCATTTATGTTAATACAAGTTGCTTGCTGGATGCGATGAGACTGAACATCTGGTCGAGCACTATGGGAAAAAGTGCAAGGCCAGTGTCCAAAAATCTGTGTACTGTCTAATATTTAATAGTGAGTGAGCTGAATAGACCTGCTTAAATGAGAGAACCATTCTGAACCCATGCTAAGACAGCTTCACACAGCACAGCTTGAGCATTAAATGCAGGCTCTCTGGTCAATTAATTCAAGCTCTAGACAAACACTCAAAGCCTATTTATCATTAAAAGCACTTCACATTCTCGTTCCCTTCAAATTAAGAATTTTCAAAACCCAGTTGAGCCAGGCTGTGAGTGTTACTTTTTTATCTGCTAATATTTTATTTGCTATTTTTAAGTCTATTATGTAAATTATATATTCGAATTTATTATAAAAAAAATAGAAATATCAAGTAGAATGTGGAGATTGTCCTGCTATCTGACTGTCCTCTTCATTAACTACAGAAACATAGTTTTGATTAACTGAATTGTACAAAAATCTGTTATCTGGGTAGAAATATGCAATTAGGTAGCCGAAATTGTACATGCAATCAGATCAAAAAAGGTCTATCAAAAATATATTTTATTTTTCATTTGCAAAAGTTCATCTCTTTTTAATCCACTTTTATGTCCTAAAACGCTCGTTTTTTGGGGTCGACAGCTTATAAAAACGTATTTATTGTTTTTTTTTAGCTTGTTTGCTATACACATTGTCACATATCAGCTTTTAGACAATTATTATTATTATTTTTTTATAAATAAATGACAAGGAGGCGGCAGCTTCTCGCAATGCAAAGAGACGGTTGGTGTGGGCGTGGTCTTCAGATTATGACGCGTATCACTCTGTGTCTCCATTTCCAACTCAGTCCCATCGCGGATTTTGCATGTGTAGTCGAAAGACAAACTGCTGCAACCTTCATCGTATATTTCACACAATTTCACACCACATTCATTGTTTCAGTTTAACATAATTCCCACATTTCCTCCCGTTGAGTTAAATATATATATATATATATATATATATATATATATATATATATTAGATTGTTTGTTCATTAATTCATATAGTCTGAACTAGCCAGCTAGCAAACTGCACAGCAGGTGTAGAAAGGAGCTTCTCCTGTTTAAAGCGGCTCAAGTCCTACACCCGTAACACAATGGGCCAAGGCCGTTTAAGCAGCCTAGCTCTGCTGGCCATTGAGAGGACACTGGTCAAGTCACTGGAAAAGACGCCTAGTTGGTACGACAGGGTTACAGAGCATTTTCTTGAAAAGGAACGTAGGGCAGAATTTACATATAAATAAATGGACAATTTTTATGATTTAGGCCGAAAATGAGCTTCCCCTCTTTAAAAGATCAGCAGCCGCCACTGGTCCATATCCATTTGTCAACTATTGCGAAAGCTCAAACAATGCCGTTTACTGCATTAAATGAGGATTGTTCAGATTGTATTGAGTACAATTATTTGTTTCCCAGAATTTCCATTGTTTGAGAGAAACCAGACAAGGGACTTGCACAGCCTTCTAGCACGCAAGTGTAACCCCCTCGACACGGGTCCGCACCAGCTCACCGAGCGGGTCGCGAACCCGGGACTCCGGCGCGGGAGGCGGGCGCTCTAACAAGCTACAGCCTCTAGCGTCAGTCGCTAGAGCGCCTCTTTTGAGGTCAGGAGAGTGAGGTTTACACACAGCCCTTACTGGCATACATCCGTTACACTCACCCCCCTAAACCTCACTCCCGTCCGGGTCACGGCACCAATGTAACCCCCCCGACACGGGTCCGCACCAGCTCACCGAGCGGGTCGCGAACCCGGGACTCCGGCGCGGGAGGCGGGCGCTCTAACAAGGTACGCCAAAGGCTACAGCCTCTAGCGTCAGTCGCTAGAGCGCCTCTGTTGAGGTCAGGAGAGTGAGGTTTACACACAGCCCTTACTGGCATACATCCGTTACACTAGCAAACTCAGTACGAGTAGAGTTTTCCGTGCTTGGTACAGTTTCACACAGTGATTCATTCTGTGCCCGCACCACTTCAAGAACCAAACTCCAATCACTATAATTCTGTGTGAGAGAATTTTTTATTTATTTAGCATGTTGCTCGAAATATTCTCCCATATAATGTTTAGTTAACAGTGAGCTATATCTAAAAACTGTAGGTTTGCACAAGCTCAAAATGTGACTGCAACATGACGTCATTTGTCAAACGAATGTTCCGAGCACAGCTTACTGTCAGTCTTAATATTTCAGTCATATAAACCTGTTGGCTTCCATTTAAATAAAAACAAGTTCAAACTCATTCACAGTCAAAAATAACATCATCCTTCATAAATGTCGGCTCTGAATATGCATGTAACCCATAAGGTCTGTGTTTATTAATACTTTCTTCCACTTCAAAATCAGCATTGTAAAAAATTATATTTTCTACTTTCATGTAGTGATATTTACACACTGGCACCCAAAAGTTTGGTCAAATTAAGTTTTTAAAAAGTTTTCAAAAGAAGTCTCTTATGCTTGCCAAAACTGCATTTATTTGTTTAAATATACAGTAAAAACAGTAATATTGCAAAATATTACTACAATTTAAAAATATATATTTGAATGTATTTTTAAATGTTTTTTTTTTTCCTTTGATGTCATAGCAGATTTTTCAGCATAATCTTTCAGAAATTATTGATTTGGTTTATATATTAATAATACTAATAAATTAATTAGTAATTATAAATTATGCCTTTTTACAGCATTACATACAAATACCTCTGCAATAAGATTTCTTTAATTGCTGATTCTGGAAACAATAAGAATATATGTCAGTTTTGCATCTCTTTTTAAAAAGTTCACCATTGCATGGTTTGTTACAATTACATTATTTTATGAGGACTGTGATTATGGTGTCATAGAACTGACATTATGCCAAGGCCCAAGTCTGGCAGTTAAAAATGAACACAGTGTTTATTAGATGGCTTAAAGCTGATGATATAGCAACACAAAAATTCCAGACAGACAAAATGACTTTTGCTCAGAACAGCTTATGAGTAACTTGCCGCAGGCAAGTTGGCCTATTGAAAATGCTCCTAATGACACAATACGGCAGCTCAGGCAAAACTTACTCAAGTTGTGCAGGATCCAATGATGCAAAATTTGGTTGTTCCTCAGCATCTTTATCCGCAAAAGTCTCCTAAACTTCTAGCTCAGCCTGGACACTGTGATCTCCAAATGTGGTTTTCATTTATGTAAGACCTGCTGAAAGCTTCTATTACATCAACAAAAAAAATCAGTCAACAGCATGATTTGTTTCCCGACAAAATTTCTCATTTGCAATTAGTGTGGCAGTCCAGCGGGTAAGATTGATTGAAATCTGCACAAATTATTCCCTAAAACACACTGTCTGGTGTTTAAAAGGGATAAGGTCCCCCTCATCCCTGAGGCACTGGAGAATTATAGTGATATCCATTCTCCCTTTCTGTCATTATTTTTCTTATCCAGACAAGACCGAGATGCAAGGGGAATTCCACAGGAAACAAAGCCCAACTTTGAACTTGGTTTACGGCTCTGCAAGAAACAAAAGCCGTTCCTTGGAGAGCCAGCTGATTAGGGTTCAACCTGGGTACGTTTGTATGTCGTCCAGAAGTTGAAATGGAAGAATTTTAAGTGTCACCTCTCAATAGCATTCTTGCTTAGTGGGTTTTGGATTCAACGTTCCTCGCAGAGACTTTGAGGGTTTGTTGGTCTGATCCTCAGGCTAATACATCTTTCCTTTGGATAACTCTTGTTTAACATAACAGATATCACGAGACTACTGAACCTCTGAACCCCTACGGCAAGAAACGTTTCTTTCCAAAATACATTCCAAATATATGCTAATATATATGTTGTTAACAGTGAAGAAAATATCTTCAATTTCCAACATAAGAATACTGAAAATATATATATAAAATGTATGGACAATATATATGTATAAGGAAATATAATTTAATATGTTCATGTAAATATTTTTGTATATATTTTTATATTTTAGAGTCTATATTAGCGTCATTTACCTATTTTGTGTATTTTCTTAACATTAAATATTATATTAAAATATGTCATATTAAATATATATATAAAAGCCCATTTCCATCATAGGACAATAAAATACTACTGACTTTATTTCTTGTAATTTTGAGTGAACATTTCTCAATTCTGGCTTTTTTCTCAGAATTTCCGAGTTTGTACTGTATCTCGCAATTCAGACTTTCTTACAAAACATTTATTTTCTCAGTTTATAACACAATTTTTATTTTATTTCCCGCAGTTATGAGTTTACATATCACAATTTAGACTGACTCTTAGAACTGTGAGTTTATAAAGCACAATTTTCACAGTTTTGAGTTCATATCTCACAATTTAAAGTTGACAGTTCTGACTTTTTTTGCGAGCTTTGAATACATCACTTTATTTCTCTCGAGTTCGAGTTTGTATCTCATAATTTGAGTTTACATTTCGCCATTCAGGCTATTTTTTTCATATGTATCTTGCAGTTACATTGTTAACTCAAAACTGTGAGATATACAATCTGAACTGTGAAAAATAACATCATAATTTGAGTTTACAGTGACTTTTCCCATGCAAATTCTCACAATTCACAATGTTAACTCGAAATTGTGAGATTAACAATAAGAATTGCGAGAAATAAAATCATGTCAGAATGGGTTTCCACACAAACCAGACTTTGTATGTTCTGGGTGTTAAATTGTGCCAACTTTTTGTACCCCATCATTCATGAATGATGGGGCACAGCTGCTAGTGCCTGTTGGGCTGTAGTCGGGATATTTCGACCGGGCCCTGGAGAAGGGAGGATGTGTGGATGTTGATAAATGTCCTTAAGAGAGATGATGAATGCAAGTGTGGAGGATATTCATTCTCAGGCCTCCCCTGACCTCTGCGTCTGCTGAAATGATCAGTGCGTCCCTGACTCATCATGTCTTCACTCATAATTATATCCAGATACAGTGCTTGTTTGTCTGGAAGAGGCTGTTATCAGAGCAGGACACATTCAAAAGATGAAAGAGGAATAAACACACAAGCCCTCGAGCCTTGTACATATTCCCAAAGGTGGCCAGTCTCGTTTCAACCAAAATCTTTCATCTTGGCCTACATGATTCATGATTGTTATTCTGGTTTATGCGTGAAAATCTCGGCGATCAGCCCGAGCGCAATCATCTCTCTTCGTGGTAGCATTTGAAAAGTTCACATGAAAGAAATCACAACACAAATATGTAAAGCTATAGCAAAGAAAAAAGAAGAGGTTGGTTTTTGGTTAAGCAGCTAATGCTGCCAAGATTTGTCTGCTGGCAGATGCCATAACTTCACTACCATGGACACTAAGAGCATATTTTCTCTGCTGATAGCCATTCAAATATGAAAAATGTAAGATTTTGTTGAGCTCTTGGTCATTTATTAAAGGTTTGAGGAAGTATGCATCGTGAGAGAATTCTGGCATTATGTGACAACTTTTTTAGCGCTGTCAATTCCATTTTTTTTTTATAAAATTTAATTTATTTAATTTCTAAATTATTTGTTGAACACTGTATATTTAATTTAACCTAATGTAATTTAAAAAATTATCAAATTAGTAAAATGTATCAAATTAAATAATAAATAATTACATTGAATTTAATTTCAATGTAACACACTTTTATATTGTTATTTCTACAAATGTATTGGTTTTATCAGTAAACTTAAGAATTGTTACTTTGTGGTTTGTAAAAAAAAATGTAATATTTTATGTTTTCAACTTTTCATATTAACATTTTAGTACACTTAGGTTCTTGAGTAAACTGAAAAATTATTAATTTAATTTCTAAATGATTTATTGCACAGATCATTTTATTATTACAAAGTAATAGGGTTTTAATGTAAAACTTAAGGATTATGTTAGATTCAGTTTCTAAATAATATAAATATTTGTGTAGTTCGATTAATATTTCTGTGAAATAGGGTGCTTCAACAAAATAAATTACATATAAAAGTTTTATATCACATTTTTTAATTTAAATTATTTTATTTATATGTTTAAATATATTTACAAATCATACATTTTTATTATTTTAGATTGTGTTTTGTAAAGAAATAAATATTTTATGTTTTCATATTAACATTTCAATACATAAGCAAAGCAAATAATTAAGAATCACATTTAATTTCTAAATTATTAACTGCACAATTTTTATTCTAATTTATTCTCTCACTATATTTAGCATTTTTGTTCTGCTGTATCAACACAATTTTCCCCAAGGTAATAATAAATCGGTTTTGTATCCTACTTCATCTTCTATTAATCTCATCTCGTCCCGCGCACAAATGAGGTACTCTCCTAAACACTTCCCATTTTAAACGATGAGTAAAAGTGCCTGTGTTGTTGCTCTCTGTTCTGGCTCCTGCACAATATAAACTCGAACGAACAGCCTTGTGTCAATCAGAATAATCTTCCATTGTGACATGACATGCTTTGCACTTCATTGAGAATGACAGGACATTAGCCTCAAAAGTTTATTTCACTTCTTCATTTGATTCCAGGGGTCTTGCCAAGCTCATTTTTCACAGGCCTTAGACAGATGTCAAAACAAGTCCTTCTCTGCTAAAGTCAGGCAACTTTTCGACCAGAGCTTCTGCATTTTTCCCCCGCCTCAGTTAATTTTAAACTTGCATGCTGCCACAGATCATCGCAGTGAACCCCAGAGACATGTGGAGAACAATGTGCTCGGCCTATCTGGATCTCACATGCTTTAAGGGGTCTAAAAGAGGAGTGTTGTAAACCAGCTCACAATGAAGGGAATGACAAATGCTTCTACAGACTCTCAGATGTGTATAAATGACAGATAGGTCCTCTCACACGAATAGCAGTTCGTCTCTGTTGGGGGTACAAAGTATAGCCAGCGTGACTATTTTTATAACATGCACTGAAAAATATTGGAACCGCTTTCCAGACAGTTACACCCTGTTAAATTCCCAAATAGCATTAACATATGTATGTTTTTATGCAATTCATCATTTTTGAACGAAGTACGGTTTTCTTACTTGTCTTGCCAAGGGGTCAAGTTTTACTAGTTAGCAAGGTCCTGTTAACCCCTGCTGGTAGATGTTGTAATTACACCATCTGTCTGCAAAAATCATTGTTTTCTATTGATGGCCTTTAAAAAGTATCTGTACATTTTTGTATATATATATATATATATATATATATTTATATATTTATATATGTTTTGTTAGATTATATGTATCCCAAATTTACTGAAAAAAATAAACGTGTACATTTTACATACGTGGATTCTAATGTACCAGACAATTTAACTTCCTCGATAGTTTTTTAAATGCAGCTGTGTTTGTTTTCAACCCAGCACGTTTCCTTTGTATTATCAGCATCATCATTACAGGATATGCTGACAAAAAAGCATCTGAGGTTGCTGATGAGTTGAGATTGAGCACGATAGCTTTTCCCCTTGAAAAGAGCATTTCAAAACCTTTTGATCAAATGATTGAATCCAAAAAAAAAGAAAATGCTGAGCCACATAATATGCTGACTAAACCAAAATTTGATGCAGAGACACGTTGGTTCCTGTTTTAACATAGAATAATTTGTAATTTCATTATTCAGTAGATTAAATTAAGACAAGACTGTAATGATATGAAAACAGGTCAGGGTTTGTTTGGTTGCTGACTTTATCTCAGACTTTGACATTTGCAAAATGACAAACAACAAATCAACTTCATTCATTTAGTAAATCATCCTTCCATTCATATAATTAACAAAAATAGTAGTTTAATATTTTTAACATTAATTTTTTCTATCTATTTTCGATCTCTAAATGCCTTCATAGAGACTTCTTACAGGATTCCATCATGCTAGCTTAAGCTGAACCTTTGACCTCTTTTGCAAATTTCTTTACCAACATTTACAATACCAGCATCTTCTTCAACAAACCCTTATAAGCCAAATAAGACAACTTTGTCAAAACAATCCCAGTTCATACGTATTCATAAACATTACTTAAAATGCTGTATTACGCGTGTCAGGCCAGTATTTGGCAATGTCACTTCATAAAGCAACACTACTACAAATAATACGCATGCGCATGACAGAACCATTTTCCCAATTTCGCATTTTTGTAGTTTACAATGTTGTGAATGTACAAAATGCATGAAAAGTTTTCTGTTTTTAAGTGAAAAACAGTGTTGTGTAAATTTGATAAAAAATATTATATATATATATATTTTGGTCTTCTTTCCACGTGTTTTTGTTGAGCGAAAACAGCTTTTGGAAGATGCTTTTTCAAGTGAAAAAATTGTAAACTATGTTCACACTACAAACTTTTTGCGTTTGTTGTGTGAACAACAAAAATGAAGGTATTTGAAAACAATGACGCATGTTTAGTCATGTATCTACACTGAACAAAATTGTAAACGCAACACTTTTGTTATAGCCCCCATTTTTCATGAGCTGAACTCAAAGATCTAAGACTTTTTCTATGTACACTAAAGGCCTATTTCTCTCAAATATAGTTCACAAATCTGTCTAAATCTGTGTTAGTGAGCACTTCTTCTTTGCCGAGATAATCCATCCACCTCACAGGTGTGGCATATCAAGATGCTGATTAGACAACATGATTATTGCACAGGTGTGTCTTAGGCTGGCCACAATAAAAGGCCACTCTAAAATGGGCAGTTTTATCACACAGCACAATGCGTGAATTGAATGTTAATTTCTCTACCATAAGCCGTCTCCAAAGGCGTTTCAGAGAATTTGGCAGTAAATCCAACCGGCCTCACAACCGCAAACCACATGTAACCACACCAGCCCAGGACCTCCACATCCAGCATATTCACCTCCAAGATCGTCTGAGACCAGCCACCCGGACAACTGCTGCAACAATCGGTTTGCATAACCAAAGAATTTCTGCACAAACTGTCAGTCTCAGGGAAGCTCATCTGCATGCTCGTCGTCCTCATCGGGGTCTCGACCTGACTGCAGTTTGTCGTCGTAACCTGTCGACGCCCCCCCCACTACAGTAAACTGCACATTTTAGAGTGGTCTTTTATTGTGGCCAGCCTAAGGCACACCTGAGCAATAATCATGCTTTCTAATCAGCATCTTGATATGCCACACCTGTGAGGTGGATGGATTATCTCGGCAAAGGAGAAGTGCTCACTAACACAGATTTAGACAGATTTGTGAACAATATTTCAGAGAAATAGGCCTTTTGTGTACATAGAAAAAGTCTTAGATCTTTGAGTTCAGCTCATGAAAAATGGAGGCAAAAACAAAAGTGTTGCGTTTATAATTTTGTTCAGTGTATATTTATACCGGTGTGCCTGTTATGTGCTGTTCACTTTCAGTCTCGCTAAAGAAGTTAAATATGGTAATTTGTACAATTTTCATACTTAAAAATGGTAGTGTGGACAGAGATTATTTTGAAACAGAAGTTTTTGAATCTGTATCTGGATTAATGTAGATGTAGCCTAAAACTGGATGTGCTGCATTGCTCACAAAGCGCTGAATGTAATCGGATGCCCTGCTCTATATCTGAAGATTCCAAACATCTGGCACTTTGTAACTTTGCTTTGCCGCATCCAGTGTAGACAGCCTCAGGACGTTTTGGCGAGTTGTGTGTTGACAGTGTGAATCTAATACCACTGTCCCCAATCAACATGGGAATGAAAACCCAGTGAGACACAGCAATTCCAAACATCTGTGGTATGAATCATTAAATGACAACACGGGGTAAAGTTTCGTAGTAAAAATGAGGAAATAAAACAATAACACCAATGAAATACGTACCAGTCCTCAGTAACAGGCCTTGCTTTTTCGGGTTATGCAAAATGCTTTATAGTCCTGAGACAACAAGTCTCTTAAGTGCAGTATAAAATAATGAATTCTCCACTGTCCTTCCATTGGGACAAGAGCTGTTATTTTGGTCAAAGGTTTCGGTGCTCTGGACAGAAAGTTATGAACAAGAAGTAACCCGCTGAAATCGAATACAGAAGCACTTACATATGGTGACGGCTTGCCGGACCGATGTCTAGCCTCAACATTGTTACACTGAATTAAGCTTCCATAAACAATATGTGACCATGTCATTTTTCAAATTTAAACATTGCTTTTCATTTTAAGTGTAGAGTAATATTAAAAACTTACATTCACAGACAGTTCCTTACCAAAGTGACCTATGATACAGGCTGAAGACTAAAATCAGTTCCAAGTTAAATACGATGTAATCGCAACAGAATCTGTGAGCTGTTGTCGATTACCACATGCAGGGTCAAATTAAGTTTTTTTTTTATGGTCCAAACGGACAATCAATCTTGAAAATGGCATAAAAGTCAATCGTTCATCATCATTTATTCAAGGGATCAGCCATCCCAAGTATATGTCTACGCTTTGAAAAAACACATCATCGTCACGCACTGCATTTCAACATCTAGGATTGGTGATTTGATTGATGTATGATGAGGTGTAACATAAGAGCATGTTTTCGTCCATTGCAACGACAATAACAAGGTTAAGGGAAGTGATTGGGAGATTTCTGCAGAGGAACTGAGGCACATAGCGTTCTTCCCATCAGCAGACTCTTTGAGGACTGTCCACTGAAGGCCTCAGTCTGTTTTCTCCATCCGCTCCTTCTTCTAATGACCAACACAGACTGTCTGCTTTTCCTGACCCCTCCCTCCGCCCCCCACAATACCATGATCCATTCTTCTTTGTTTTGCTCATTCACGTTTTATTCCCAAATATCTTCTCTTCCTCTCCAAATACCCAGAATACCTTTTCCTTGGGTTCCCATGTAAAAGACTCCATTAGGAAAACAAAATATGGTTTTGTTTGTTTCAAACAAGAACGTACTTGTGGGAAACTTATTTACAATATAAGAATGAAGAAGTAAATATATATAAACATAGTAACACTTCACTATAGGAACCAATTCTCACTATTAACTAGTATTAGCATGCATATTACCAGCATATTAGCTGTTTATTAGTACTTATAAAGCACATATTCTACATGACCATATTCTATATTATTATACCCAATACCTAAACTTAAAAACTACCTTACTAAATATTAATAAGCGGTAATTAGTAGCTTATTAAGGCAGAAGTCAGAGTTAAAAAATAGTAAACAGTGCGAACTGGACCTTGAAATAAAATGTGACCCTAAAGCATCTCTAAAACAATAAAGATTTTGTTTAAGACAAGACTTAAAGTAGCAGTACAAAGTATTTGAAAACCTCTGGACTCTTTACCACACTTAAATACGTCTAAATGTCATTCCAACATGATACAAAACAAAGGATCAAATTAAGTGCCAAACATATAAATAAAGATTAGCTTTTCTCAGAACTAACTTGCACTAATGTTTGACAACCAGAAAATGTCCTGATATTTTCATAAGCTTTCAATATATGGCTTGATATTGTGTTATATAATGCATGAAATCCATTTGTATGTGGCTAAAGTGTCCAAATACTTTTTGGGGCCGATACAAACTCTTGCAAATAAAGGTTTACATTTTTTTTTTTAATAAATACAATTCATTTTTTGAATGATGAGCACTTCTCATCAAAGAATGAACAAGTGAATGAAACGTCCGTGTTTCACTCCGCCCCGAATCGCGCTCGCGGAAAGCGCTCGAGAAACAGTGTCTCTTCTGCGGCTCACTATGCTTTCAACTCGTTTTTTTTGTCTCGAGCAAGACACATTACTACATTCTTACGTAACATGATTTGACAGATTTTTACGTAGAAAGGGCGACAGCGCCGCATTACAATAAATTATCATTCATGTTTTCATAGCTGCTAGCCAAATTCAAAACGAAACTAAAATGAAATCATCTTTGAGAGCAAGGAGACCCCTGGTGTTTCAGGGGCCCTACACAGCTTGCGTATTCTGCGTATAGGGAGGATCGGCTCTGACTGTATGCTGTCTTTAGAGCAGCCTTGGCTTAACTAGTGACAGCTTTATCCTCCAAACCAGGGACGTGCAGAGCGTTCCTCAGGGGCAGGGGCTCAAATGTAAAAAGGGCCAATATGAGGAAAAATATATATAGGTCAAAAGATGGGACACATTACTATTTAATATTTTTTATATAAGTCCCTTTTAGTCATCAAGCCTACATTTATTTGGTCAAAATTGTTAAATACTTTATTAATTTACTTTATTTACTTAATGCATTTTATGCAATGCGGATTTATTATCACTGTTGAAAACCTGTGATACTTGTTTTTCAGGATTCTTCGATGAATGAAAAGTTAAATAAGAACAGCATTTATTTAAAATAAAATATTTGTAACAATATACATTATATTTTCAGAAGCTTAATGCCAGGATTTTTTTTTTAAGAAATACGTTTTATTCAACAAGGATTTGATAAATTGATAGAAACAGTGATAGTAAAGATTGATATGGTTAGAAAACATCTCTATTTTGAAAAGAAATTGTGTTCTTTTTAAATTTGTATTTATCAATGAACCCCAAAAAATTATCACAGGTTCCAATAAATAAAATAAAATAAAAATAAATGATCATCACAACTGTTTCCAACAACATTGATAATAAATCAGCATATTAGAATAATATATGAAGGACCATGCATTGAAGAATGGAGTAATGATGCTGAAAATTCAGAATCACAGAAATAAATTATATTTTATTAAAATAGTATAAATGTATATTAAAATAGAAATACATTCTTTTAAATTGTAATAATATTTCACAATATTATTAAAGTTTTTTCTGTATTTTTGATCAAATAAATGCAGGCTTGGTGAACGTAAGATACTTAATGCTGCACAATTATCAAAAGTGGTAATATAATAAAGTCCTTTCACGTCACTCTTTCGCCAGCCCACACTTCACATAATAGGCCTGTAGGCGGCACTTGGGCTTAAATAACCATGATAGTTTTATCTAATAGTAAAAACAGTGTATATCGTACATAAATATCGTCGCCTTGGAATTATAAGGTTCTGTCTGCATTCTGAGTGGTTTTGAGATATTGAGCTTCAAAGTTTTTGAATTCCATATAGCAAAAATTATATGGAGAACAAGTCTCTTTCCTGCATGAAAATGACAGAGAGCCTAAATGTATTTTAAATGTACAATATCAAAATCCTCTCACATTTTAAAATGGGGATTTTTGGAACAGGTCAAATGCAGATAGAACCTAATTCTAAAAAGTAAATTCCTGCTTGGAATTATACGGTTCTAGCTTGCAAAACATTAATTTTCAAGTAAAACTAATTTTTTTTTTTAATAATTTGTTTTAAAACATAACATTTGTGTTATAACAATGTGTCAAATTGTATATGGGAAAGGTAAATGTAATGCTTTCTTTATCACATTTATTCCATATTTTAGATTTTTAATGTTTTTTAAAGAAACCTTTTCTGCTCATCAATCATTCGTATATTCTGATTGGTTGCACAAGAACCATTTATTATAATTGTTATTAATATTATCAATATTTAACAAAAGTTGAGTAGATTTTTTTCAGGATTCTTTCAAGATCAGCATTTATACACTATAACCATTCAAAAGCTTGGAGTCAGTATATATTGGAAAGCAATTATAGAAATGAATACTGTTATTTAGCAAGGATGCTTTAAATTAAAACAATAAAGGCTTTATATGAATGAAGCATTTATATGTCACGAGAGATGAGGTCGAGGACTCAAATGCAGAGGAAATCAGGGTTTTTTAATAATAAAATGAAACAAATGAAGAACATAAACCACCCCGAAGGGGAAAAACAAGCAGGCAGGCAGAAGACTGGAGCACAGTCAAACATTTAACTCACATGAGACACACGAAAGACAACGGATCAGCACAGGACTGCAGACACAAGGAGACTATATAGGGAGACAAACGAGGGTAACGAGGGAGACACAGCTGGAGCCACTGAAACAATGATTAAGTAACAAGGTGGGAGGGGACAGACAATCGACATGGGAGCACATGGCACCAAACAAACAACAAGCCATGTGCTCACCACACAGAGACATCTGGTGGCCAGCCTGGGCACACCAGCAGGACCGTGACATAACCCCCCCTTTAAGGAGCGGATCCCAGACGCTCCACACACACTAAACAGAAAAATGTCTAGGAGGGAGGTGGGCCAGGCCCGTGGAGTGGAAGAGGGCCTGGAGCAATGGGCACACAGGGGTGCCAGGGTGGGGCTGGCCCTGGAGCGGGCTCTGTGGGTTCCCAGACCGGAGCGGGGTCCAGAACCGGAGTGGACTGCATGGGCTCCCAGACCGGAGCGGGCTCTGGAGCGGACTGCGTTGGCTTCCGGAACGGAGCGGACTCTGGAGCGGACTGCGTGGGCTCCCGGAATGGAGCAGACTGCGTGGGCTCCCGGAACGGAGCGGGCTCTGTCGGCTCACGGGGCGGAGCGGGCTCTGGAGCGGACTCCTTGGGCTCCCGGATCGGAGCGGGCTCTGGAGCGGACTCCTTGGGCTCCCGGATCGGAGCGGGCTCTGGAGCGGACTCCGTGGGCTCTCGGATCGGAGCGGGCTCTGGAGCGGACTCCGTGGGCTCCCGGATCGGAGCGGGCTCTGGAGCGGAATACGTGGGCTCCCGGACCGGAGCGGAATGCGTGGGCTCCCGGATCGGAGCGGGCTCTGGAGCGGACTCCGTGGGCTGCCGGACCGGAGCAAAATGCGTGGGCTCCCGGACCGGAGCGGAATGCGGGGGCTCCCGGATCGGAGCGGACTCCGTGGGCTCCCGGATCGGAGCGGGCTCTGGAGCGGACTCCTTGGGCTCCCGGATCGGAGCGGGCTCTGGAGCAGACTCCGTGGGCTCCCGGATCGGAGCGGGCTCTGGAGCGGAATACGTGGGCTCCCGGATCGGAGCGGGCTCTGGAGCGGAGCGGGCTCTCTCCACCATGGCCTCCAGGACCACCGGGCTGGGTTTCGTTGGAGAAAAGTCGGCTGCCCTTACCGACCTCATGGGTGAATCCTCCAACTTACGCACCAGCCTCGGCATCCCGGGGTGCGCTGCAGCTTTGACGGCCGCCATTAGGGGCACTGCAGCTCCATCTGCCGCCACTGGAGGAGCTGCAGCCTTGTCGCCCACCACCTGAGGCACACCAGCCACCTTAGCTGGGGAACGTGCCAAAGCCTCGACGAATTCCCCAAATGTGAGGTGGTCCAGCCCACTCATCCTCCACCAGCTGAGGGGCTCATCAAGGGCGCTGTTGAAAAGGTCCTTGAGGGCCTCATCATTGTAGCCTAGCCCCTCAGCTGCACCACTGAACTCCATGGCAAAACTCCTCACGTCATTGCCCTGCTGACGGCAGGAGCTCAGGGCCTCGTACTGGAGGATGCGTTGGTATAGGGGGCTGGAGATAGTGTCGGGTGGTGGGCGGCCCAAACCCCTCCTCTGCTGAGTCCTCATCTTGGCTGATCCGTTCTGTCACGAGAGATGAGGTCGAGGACTCAAATGCAGAGGAAATCAGGGTTTTTTAATAATAAAATGAAACAAATGAAGAACATAAACCACCCCGAAGGGGAAAAACAAACAGGCAGGCAGAAGACTGGAGCACAGTCAAACATTTAACTCACATGAGACACACGAAAGACAACGGATCAGCACAGGACTGCAGACACAAGGAGACTATATAGGGAGACAAACGAGGGTAACGAGGGAGACACAGCTGGAGCCACTGAAACAATGATTAAGTAACAAGGTGGGAGGGGACAGACAATCGACATGGGAGCACATGGCAACAAACAAACAACAAGCCATGTGCTCACCACACAGAGACATCTGGTGGCCAGCCTGGGCACACCAGCAGGACCGTGACATTATAGTCACAAAAGATTTCGATTTCAGATAAGTGTTGTTCTTCAGAACTTTCTATTCATCATAGAAACCTGAAAACAATTTTACTCCGCTGTTTTCAATATAATACTAATAATATATGTTTTTGAGCAGCATATAAGAATATTAGAATGATTTCTAAAGGATCGTGTTTCTAGAGTAATGATGCTAAAAATTCAGCTTTTTAAATCACGGGAATAAATTACATTTTAAAATATATTCGAATAGAATATCAAATAGAATTAAATAGTAAAAACGTATTTCAGAATGTTATTTTTTGCTGTAGTTTAGCTCAAATAAATGCAGGCTTGGTGAGCAGAAGAGACTTCTTTAAAAAACATTACAAATCTTACTGTTATAAACCTTTTGACTGTATAGTGTACACTTAAAAGAGAAGACAGCACTGTAATGAATTCAGACTTTATTATAGAAGTTATGATTGGGCTCTTCCTCACTCTCTGAGCCTGCTTCTGCCTTATCTTCAATGGAAGTATACGTATTTAATTTAATTTAATATTATACACCGTAAATCTATATTAACTAATTTAGAATATTTATATTACCTTTTTAACTATTATAGGCCTATTAATATGGTTTTAATAAAATATTATAAATGTGTTAGTTTACTAGTAACTAAGAAAAGTTATTATAATGAGAAATATACTTAATAGCAAGAATTAAAATGTGACAAAATTAGAAATATTCTATATGATGATTTACTTGCTGGAGCTTTGAATTCATGTTTGCGACGTTGAACTGCCTTTGCTTTTTCTTTCTCTTTCTCCTTTTTTGTGAAGTTTTGGGGGTTTTTTTTCTACAAACAACAGCAAATTTGGTGTTATTTATATTAGATCTGATCGGGTACAATAATTTGATTAATCACTCTAAGAACGTGGATATTCTGTACAAGGTGTTACGACTTTTAGAAGGCCGAGAGCAAATCATTACCGACAGAAATATAAAAACAAACTACCAAATGACTAAATCAGCTAATCATCCACTGACTGTAATGTGGATTGCAATGCATCTACATGTTAATGCAACGGCCTTCAGGAAGAACTGTCGTCTCCAGAGAGTGTGCGAGATTGTGAGCGATGCCACAGAGTGGCAGAAATCACAGAGTGGATTCACGAAATCAGTGGATCTTTAGCGGAGCAGTAACTGAATGGGGTGATTGCGGGGGTGGGTCTGGTGAGAGGGGCACCTCAGTCGATGAGGGCAGAGGGGCAGTGGCTCTAGCCACCGGGCCACCCCCCTGTGCACGGCCCATCTTTAAATCAGTATGGTCAAGATGACATGACGTTTATTGTTGTAATTAAGACCCCATAGTTTAAATTGTTGACTATTTGATATTTAAGGCTTAATGCTTTAAAATTCAAGACATTTTAAGAGTTTAAACTGCATGAATATTTCGCCAATCATTACATCTTCGGGCCCAGACTTGTATCCAGCACGGATGGATTTCTAATTGCTGCCAGAGCAAACACACGTTTTGGCGCATCAATACATCAATACAGTGTGCCTTTTACGCCATGCTGATGGGCCTTTTACTCCGTGTGTGGGGTAAAAGGCCCCTCTTGCCACCTCATACATTTATACGATTTTTAAACAAAATAAACAACTTTAATTATTTATTTTCACACAAAATCTATTGCTCCATTAATGTTCAATACAACATATATATATTTTTTATTCAACAATACATTTTAGGTGCAGTGAATAGCTAATTTTCTTAAGGTGGGCCTTTAGCCCCATTGTACCCCTATTTATGAATTATGTAATAATATAAAATCGACACACTAGCGTTGATTATTGATGGAATTGTTTTGTTCAAATATTGTTTGGTTTATTTTTCCCTTCCGTCGACCCATAGGCACTCACTGAAAGAACTATATATGACTTGTTGAGAGGCTATGGTTTCCGAACAGACTGTGGAATATCAGCAAAGAGTATCAGTCCAAAATCCATAGCAATGCCTCAGATTGACAGATATGTAAAAATTAAACAGGAATTTTCCTACTTTTGAGCGATTAGTTACTTTTTGTACAAATTGTCATGTTAATTAGAATTCGAATGCATTTTGTTTTATTGACCACAGTATCATTACTATTTGTTGAGAGGGGCACTTTTGAATAACTTTGAAAAAGGACAGGGGCTCGAGCCCCCCCCCCCCCAACCCCCCGGCCCCCTTTACATGTGCCTGCTCCCTAAATCCTTTACCGATCGCATTCTTTTGGTCCAGACCACATCTGGACAAACAATTACCCTCCTGGTCATAACACTGATGAAAGAACTGTCTAAAAATATCGGCTTACATTACCAAATAATTGCCAGGGACTCCTTGCAGACTTTCTAAAAATACAACACTTGATTCTCACGCCTCCAGTTACAAGCTCATGCCCACAGTCCGTCTGGTTAATAGATAAGTGATTCAAAAAACCTACAATAAATCCAGGCCCTATCTCCACTTTTTTCTCCATAGTCTGGCTCATAATTATCCATTGCTTCACAAACTATACACAAAAAGGGGTAAATGACAAAGGCGAACTCAAAAGAGAGCTCATTTTAGGCTGCTGTATGTCTGTTGCAGGAATGAGTGTGAGTTGCGCATTGCCTTTGAACTTTGAGCCATTATCTTGTGGTTTCGAGATGAGTGTGTTTCATCTCCATGTCTATCGCATTAAGCTGAAACATAAGTGCAATGCTTGAAGATTTGGCAGTTTGTCTCTTATCTCATCTCTATCATAGCTCTGTGCTTCTAATCAACCCACACCTTCTAGAAGCACAACATCTGCGGGAAGATGAGGGGATGTTTTTTTGAGATTTTTACATTCCCTTAGTTGAGTGCGTGTGTCTCGGCACAGAGGTTGGGGCTTGTGGTGGAGACTTTGAGTCTTGCTAATTCAATAGGCTTTGGGATTATGCTTGAGAATTGTTTTGCAATATGTCAGTCTGGTCATCATTTGATTGATTTTTTAAACGAAGGCCTTCTTTGATGCGGGCAGACACCATATGTTTTATGGATCAAATTCAGAAGAGTAGAACATCCAAGTGTTCGGCATAATTTATACCTCTTCACTCTAACATGTCGTTGATCTCTGTTCGTGGTCCCGAGGACTTTCTAGAAAAGTTTCATTTTGACAAAGCCAGGAGTTTCTTTTATTGAGCATCATTATTTCCAGTGAATGCAACACTCGTCTTTGCCTTACACCACTATCAGGTTTCGCATGCAGGTCATGAAGTTCTACATGCTCACAGTTAGATTAGATCAGTGCCAGCTCTATTAGTTTCAGTTGAAGCGAGCAGTGGAACAACTTTTGTAAAAGTGCACTTTTCTGCACGTTTTCACAGGTGAAATAGGAATCTAAGCAATCTGGAATGTCACTAATTTGCCATGTTTTAAATCGACTTCTGTGTGAGCTGTGCTTCATTCATCCCAACGCTGTTTACATTTGTTGGATGTGAAATTTCACTGACATTTTGAGTTTATTTTTTACTTTATTTTAAGGTGTCTCTGTTACAGTGTAATTATATATTTAAGTACTGATTAATATGAATTAACCACATGTAATTAAGGTTAGGGTTAGGATTAGGGTTTGGCCTAGGGTTACTTGCATGTATTTATGCATAATTTATTGTTATTTTAATTACATGTATTTTAAGTACATGTACCATGTGTAATAAGGACACCTGAAAGTATTACCAAATTTAGCTAATTTGACTATGTAAGTCTATATAGACTATCTAGGGTCCAAAATTATTATTATTTCGTCCTACCTGCCAATGTCATGTGAAGTCAGTAACCCAACCTCATGATAAAATGTAACTATTTTGTCAAAATGTTTACTATTGTTTTTAGTGTGTGTGTGTGTGTGTGTGTGTGTGTGTGTGCATGTTTATGTGGTTTATGAGGACACAAATTTGTATAATGACATAGGTATGACATAAGTATTACAAGGAGAAGGTGATTTATGAGGATATTTTCAGTGTCCCCATAATTTAAAATGCTTATAGATCATACAGAGTGAGTTTTTTGGGGGGAAAGTTGAAATGCACCGTCTCCTGTGAGGGCTAAGTTTAGGTGTAGGGTAGGTGTAGGGCAATAGCACATACAGTTTGTACAGTATAAAAACCATTACGCCTATGGAAAGTCCCCGTAAACCATAAAAACCAACATGTGTGTGTGTGTGTGTGTGTGTGTGTGTATGAAAATATATGAATGAGGTTACAAATTCATAAGAATTTACCAACAGTTTGCTAAATAAAAAATAGTTATGACTCACCATGAAAGTGTGTTGGAATTGAGAAAATTGACCAGCCATAAAATATTATTTTATAATAACGCAGTATTTTTATTAAAATAAAATATACTGTGTCCTTAGCAATATTTTTTTGTTCCTCATATTTACATTTGATTGTTTTAATGTAAGAAATATTCCATATAGGCCTATGTATCACCACAAGGTTACTTATAAGATACTTACAGTATATGCTTCCAAGATTAAATAATATAAGCACATTTTTCCAGTGAGGAAAGTCACAACTTAATTTTCGATCCGGTGTACGTGTACCAGTTTAAAAAAACAGTTGAAGCAGGTTCTCTGTTTACAGCACCATTATTAAAGACATGAGATCATGCAGAGTTGCACATTTGATTCTTGCCAGAGATAATACAAATGCACTTGATGGACTCATTTTGTAACATCAGACCTTCAACCGCAGTTTGTGATGGATGTCTTATCGCTCTGAGAGGAAGAGAGAGAGACAGATCGGTGAATTAGAGAAAGTGTGTCATGGTCCAGAGGAAAGTAATAAAACTGTACAAAACATAAAAAATCGTCCCTGTGTGCTTTGGCTGATAGTGCGGCCCACATATTGCTTCATCTCTGTCATGGCTTCTGAATGTATCCCAGGTATCGCTGAGAAACCTATTCAAAAAAGAAAATCGTATTTTCTGGTTCGGTATGTATGACTGACCTGGCAGGCGGAGTGTCGGATAAACTTAATAGCCCTGTTTCACAATCTAGTGAGCTACCTCGCTGCCTACTGCCTCATAAGTAATGGACCCTCATAAGTGAGTGATTTGAAACGCTCTACATGTGCAGGAAGTCTGTACATCATACAAAATAGCACTCAACATGTGTAGCTGATGGAAGACTTGTCTTTGATAAAAAAGTATTTTTTTGTGGTTATTTTGCACTATTTTTAATATTGAATGAATAAGCATAATTAAAAGCAGTGTTTCTCTTGGAAACTATTATATATTTTTTCCTGAGCCACAATGCATTCTGGGATTGCCTTCTCTATGAAGGACATGCAGTGCCGCTTAATTAAGTTCTTTAGGAAGTAGCATAATTAAGATGCTTTTGGAATAGCTTTAATAATAATTTAATAATATCCTCTTCGAATAGCACGCAGATGTAACCATCGATATCCTTGGAGTCGACCACTGGTCGCCATTTCAGACTGCACAAAAGAGGCAATTTCCTCAATGTCTGTCTGATTTTTTCTTCTGAATAAATTAAGTTTCCTACATAACCGCTGCAGTGTCCTTTTACTAATTATAACTCCGTGCTGATGCGCCAAAAAACAAAGAATTCCCTTATTGCTAAATCCTAATCTAAAGTAGGATTTAACCAAATCCTCCACATCCATTGTTTCTAGCAATTCTGTGATTTTTCTCAAAATATTAGGAGTTTAATCTCGTATTACTACGAGTTTATTCTCGAAGTGTTTCGACTTTATTCTCGTAGTGTTTCGACTTCATTCTCGTAACATTTCGACTTTATTCTCGAAGTGTTTCGACTTTATTCTCGTAACATTTCGACTTTATTCTCGAAGTGTTTTGACTTTATTCTCGTAACATTTTGACTTTATTCTCGAAGTGTTTTGACTTTATTCTCGTAACATTACGACTTTATTCTCGAAATATTACGACTTTATTCTCGAAGTGTTTCGACTTTATTCTCGTAACATTTCGAATTTTTTTCTCGTAGTTTCGACTTTATTCTCGTAGTTTCGACTTTATTCTCGAAATATTACGACTTTAATCTCGTAATCTTAGATTTATTTATTTTTTTAATGTGGCACTAAAACGCCGTCGTAAGAACCTTATGGTTCTGTTTAGAACCATATCAAACCCCGAAGAACTCTTTATTTACTGAAATGTTTTTTTGTGTTCTCGTGCAGAACAATGGTTCTTGTTTTTTAGAGTTCTTTAGCACCAAAAAGGGGTTCTACTATTAAGCCAAGCTGTTTAGAACCAGTATTTAATATATATATATATATTTTTTTCTTCTCAATAAAACTAATAATAATAAATATGAATAACCATAAATTGATATATAAATAAATAATATTTTGCTGTAATATTATTATATATATATATATATATATATATATATATATATAAACAAGCCTTAAATTATATTTTTCATATATTATCTAAATTATATTTAAGTGTTATTAAATTATCAGTGTTTTAATAGCTAACTGTAACTGAGTGTTAGATGTAAAAAAAAATATATATATTTTAAGGATATTTAAAGGACATTTGACCATGCACAATAAATTGTATAATTTTGTTAGATTTTAGATATATTTAATAATAAATATTGAATTATATTTTTTAGATATTATCTAAATTATAACTAACAGTGTTATCAATTTATTTGTTTTAATAGTTAACTTTAAGATAGTGTTAGATGTAAAAATAGAGAAATGACCATGCACAATAAATGCAGGTAAATAAATAAATACAATTATATATATGTAAAATGGTACCAATACATTGTTCATCCCTTGTCATGAGAGTACATATAATGGCTTAGCGTATATGAAAGCAGGCATTAGCATTTGAAACAGAGCCAATACGAAATACTTTTTTGTAATGGTGTTGGTTTTATTTGTGACAGCTCTGGTGACATTCACAGCACCGCACAGCTTACCACAGCACTTATGCAAATTACAGTCACCCTGAACCACAAGTCAAGGGCACTCAGTGTTCATGAAATACTCTATAATCTTGAAAAGGCACCTATTTAGCAGTCTGACCATGTGAAAAGGGATATCAAACTCTGGTGTATGGGTTACACCAACGGTCATGTGTGCTGGATGAATGTAGTGTTGACTAGGGTTGAGAAGTGCAAACTCCAAAATACTTCTGCTTTGTGTCAGATGTACATTGGCTTTTAGATTTAAAAATAAATGCTCATCTATTTTAACCTCAATCAAAATACCAGATATAATTTTGTTGGCAAGGAGCGTATTCCCATGTTGCATATCCATCTCGTGAGAACTCAGTAACGCACAGTAACAGTGGGGGATATTTGAGACAGGATGAGGGTTTAGGCAAAAATGTATTTTAATTTTGATTCTTTTAAAGTAAAAGAGCCAAAACGAATGCACGCAAGTTCAAGTTAGCATTTGAAAAAACACGTTCAAATTAACTGGCTTCTTCTTATGAGGAAATACACATCCGAAAACATAAATCTAGTGACATTCATACTGCACCACCAAAACAGTTGCCCATTTATTCAAGTTGCCTCATTTCAGATTTCATCTATGGTTGTTTGTTTAATGCAAAATGAAACGTCATCATTTACTGTACTTACTGTTATTTAGTTATTTAGTCTTCTGTGCTCCTTAAAGAACAGTGATACTTACTGTCAGGCTCCAAAAGTTACAAAAACCTAATTAAATGTGTGCCATATGTAGACTTCAAATAGTGTTCATTTTGTCAGCCATTTTTTTTATTTAGTCTTAAGGTCCTTGCACACTGAGTCTGAAATATTTGTATGCGTTTTTCATTTTTTTCGTATTCGTCATTCTTTCTTATCAAAAATACTTGCTACGCATGCGAAAATGCAGAAAATTGAACCTGGTCCTATGACGGATGAAAGTTTCGGAGGCAGAGTGTAAACGTGATTGACACAACATGAGGTCGCATTTATTTTTTTACGTGCAAAAATTTCAGATGAGAATTATGAGTATGCAAAGACCTGCAGTCTTTTAGACTTTTAAATTAGTCTTAGTCTTGGTGTCAAATTCACTTTTTTTTTTAGCTATTGTCATGTTTAGTCAACCTTGTCCTCTTTTTGTTTAGTCAAGCTTTAGTCGACAAAATGTCTGAGCATTTTAGTATAGTTTTAGTCAATGAAAAGTTAGCTAAACTTCAGCTTACTTGTTTGTCTGTGTTTTCCAGAGGCGGACAGTAACTAAGTACATTTACTTGAGTATTGTACTTAAGTACACATTTTGAGTATCAGTACTTTACTTGAGTATTATTTTTTTCTTGAAACGTATGACTTTAACTTCACTACATTTGAAAGACAAATATTGTACTTTTCACTCCACTACATTTCTATCAACGTCCTTGAAATAGAAAGTCGTTACTATGTAGCAGCTTTAAAAAACAGTGGAATTTTGTTGTTGTTGTTCTTCTCTAAAACGGGACTTTCTTTTTTTCACACAGTTTATCAGTAATCCCTCTTGTAGGGCTACATGACGTGATTTCCCATCATTTTTTGAAAACCAGTTGCAGATGGTACATATAAAATGTATTCAATAATAAAAAGTTAATATTGTGGTATATATTAGACACAATAATATTTACACAGTTTAGCAAAATCAGACAATATTATTGTCTGATTTTGCTAAACTGTGTTAATGAAAATATTACATATCAAGCCACAGAAGAACTGTTATGCTTCTCCTAAACACAATAGGTGTTGGGACTTGAAGCAGCATGGCACAGACTGTTCTGTGTGTGACATCAAAATACTGCGAGAACGATTAGACCGCATAAAAAAAAAAAAGTCTTGCTGTTTTGCTACAGCAGTGTTGTAGTTGTAAAGTTAAACAGCTACAGTTGTGTTGCTGGGTTTTTAAAGCAGGCGTGATTTTTTTTCTTCCTTATCACTCTCTATTTACAGGATTTCACTGTTCACTCTGTTCAAATGTGAATGAATGTCTACACATAGATGTGTGCACACTGTCAGAGCTGTGTGAGATCACCACCGTCCTGCTTTTTTATGGGGGTGGTAGGGGTGTTAAATAATAATAATTATAATTTGCATTATTATTATTTTCCCCATAGGTTTGTAACATTCTAAAAGCTCTTCATTCCAAAGATACTACAAGCTAGTAAGTGTATTCAGTATGTGTAATGTATTGTAAATTGCTTCAGAGGTATATTGCAAGTATTAAGTACAACAATAATAAAGCAGTGCATTGACATAAAAAAAGGAAAATTACTTTTGGTACTTAAGTACTTTTAAAAGCAAGTACTTCTGTACTTTTACTTAAGAAAAGATCTGTCTTTACACATTTTACTTGTAATTGAGTAATATTTGACCAGCAGTATCAGTACTTTTATTCAAGTATTGGACTTGTGTATTTTGTCCGCCTCTAGTGTTTTCTGATCATCATCGGTGCTTCCTCCATGAAGAGCGAGTGTGTGCATATGGTTGCCAGATTGCAAAACATAAATGTAAATAAAATATAAATGTATCCTTTTTACAGAGAAGCTCTGATTTGCTGAGCTCAAGCCAACTCAAACTTGATGATATCTGGCAACCACACACATGAAAGCTTGTGTAGGCGTGTACAGCAGTCGACGAAAAAAATAATAATTTGTTATAGTTTTTATTTTTTTAAACACATTTTAGCATCTTCTTTTATCATCAACCATATTACATGTTGATATGGTCACAGATATCGTTTATTGACCTTGTTGTCATCTCATCATAGTCTCCTTTTAGTCATGGGGAAAAAGGTCACTAACAAACATTTTTTATTATACTTTTCGTTAACGAAAATAACACTATTTTAAAACCATATGATAGCTTTGTGAAAGGAACAGTGAAATTTAAGCAGTTCATTTTCACAGTTTTTTCTCACACTAACTAGCAATATAGTGCACAAGTCATATAGGCTATGGTGCTGTCTTGTCTTTTAAAACAGCCTTGGCTCATCTCTCAAAATAAAGGCCTCTGTTTTGTTCTAGGACAGAAGCTCCTGATCCATTTTATGAGTAATGATGTAGTAAAGGTACATATAAACACAGAATAAATTAACTTACAAAGTCCTTTTGGGGAAGCAGCAAAAGGTGGATTTAGTGCTCAGACAAATAGATTTTTAACCACGTCTGGAACCCATTGTCAGTGCTCATCTTGCCTTCTTAATTCCTGTCTCCTTTGGTCTCAACCGGGACAGAGATGAGCTCCAGGGAGGCATACAGAGGGTCAAAGACAGGTCTTGTGTATCAAAAGACTTGCTCAAAACCACATAATCACACATATTCAATGCAGCACGTAACAATGCGGGTGGAGGCTTTATCTGGTGATCTTCTGAGAACTGCAAAATAAACTAAAAGTCCTCTGTGTGGGTAGTTGATGCCACAAGCGAAGATACTGATTAGTGCTGAAGGCGATGCAAGACAACAGGGCAAACAAATATGAAGATAGGAACATATATCAACTGAGATCACTCAAATCTAGAAGATGTGGATGATTTAGTGTATTACACAATCCCAGTCCAAGATCCTGACCTTGCAGTGTCACATGCTACCTTCTTCTTTGGAAGCACACTGTTGTCATTTCCTTTTATTCCTAATAATCATGATTCACGTAGTGATTGATGGACTTTTTACAACTCTCATTTCATTCCCTGCTTCTATCATGACGTCTAATTGCTTAACCATCCAATAGTCAACCCCCTGGTCCTAATAAAGCTGACAGTCTGCCGGTAAACGTTCTTTTGGACACCCCCCTTCTGCTCGGCCTCTCCAAACCTCCTCCTGTAATACCCATTACTGTTCTCGACCCAGTCCCCACCATCCCTCTCTCTCAGGAACCTTGGTTGCTTTTCATTCACAATAATTATAATAACGTCTTGTGGTTCAGGTATGAGAAGAACATACCTCAGTCTAGACGTAGGAAGTTTCTTAATGGGCATTCCTGTGCTACTGCTTGGCGTATTTGCATTGCTAAAGCAAGCATATAGCATTACAGCCTTTAGGAACTATGTGACCGCATTGCTAATATCCGAGTATTCAAAACAGCGTTTTTGTCGAATGTGCATTTTACTATATCCATCAAAGACATGTAATGAAAGCCATGAAAATGGATTTCCTGTTTTAGAGGACTCTACAAGGAGCTACAAAACCTCTGGCCCAATGAACTCAGCAGCTGAACAATTATTTTTAAACAAGCATGCTTGAAGGATGATCATGCATATGCTGCCAAGTTACCCACTAGCACAGTTTTTTGCTGAACATGTTTTTTGCATATTTTTTTGCACAATATCCTTGAATTTATTTAACTTCACTTTATTATAACATATTACCATGTCGTATTACAATCAGGCCCGTAGCCAGCTATGAGGCCATCGAGGTCCGGATCTCGGTAAATGTTTAATGTTCAAAAATAAAATTTGTTCTATCAATTACTAATTTGCATGACATGTATAATTCAGTTTAGACAGTTTGCAAGAATTGTAGCGTCTGTGGTATAAAAATGATCATTGCCAGATGCTGACGAAGTAAACTAGTTTCTTTAGCCTCGTTGATAGAGTTGTGAGTGAGGACGCATACACAGCCTCTGTGTTGCCAGATCCAGCTATTATAAGCATTTTAGACTTCCACTTAATTTTATACTTTAGAAAGTTAATAAAGTAGGAAGTTGTAGGTTAGGGGTCAGCGATATCTTTATCTTATCTTATTTGCAAAAGATTTGAAATAATTTTGGTTTATTTGTATATATTTTTAGTTTTGAATAGATAATATCTATTATTGAAATATCTGGCAACACGGCATCGCCGGTGTTGTGCCCAATTCTGACCCCTGCCAGATTATTACCCCCCTAGTGTTGGTAGGTTTAGGGTTAGGTGTGGGGGAGGGGTTAGGATTAGGCAATCATATAGTGATTTCAGCGCAACGATCATTGAATAAGAGCGATTCAAAAGCATAAGGAGCCGTCTGCTCTGCTCTCTATAGCTCTTGTGATTTTTTATACAACTATCGATCTGCAAAGTGCAAACAGCCTAAACCTGGATGTTTTAGGCAATACAGAAATCCCAGCAAGGACACGTCCTGTATAAATGGCCCGTATGGTCACCCTATTTCCACTGCTTCCCAAGTCATCCTTACTGAGAAGTCCAGGTGAATAGAGGCAAGAGCGGTTTAGATTTAGCGGCAGAAGCTGATTTGGTGTTATGGGTTCAAGGTCATTCAATCCAGTTGTGAAAAAAAGTCATATCAGTTGGTCCCTTAAATGTCTTTATAAAAGCAGAACCCAACATCTCTGTGATGCACATCGAGTGTAACTGAGCTGTCTAAACTGGGAATCATTTGGCATGTCACTCTGCTACTGCTGCGTTCCTGCACCCCAGGTATTCACATCCAGTCTACTTTAGTAATTACAACAGGCTGTTACTCAGAATATGCTTCTTCTGAATAGATTCATAAGACTAAAGTTTTTTTTAGGTTTCTCCATGCAGGATGGTATTTTTGGTGGTAAAGTCTCTGTTTCACACGGTCAACCCTACATGGTACATATCACTCTGGACCCCTCACATCACATCCCCTCTTTGAACTGTTACCATCTGGTCGATGCTACAGAGCTCCGAGCACCAGAACGACCAGACACAGAAACAGTTTCTTTCCCCAAGCAATCCATCTCATGACACTCTATTATTTTAATGGTAGGTTTATTTGAAGAGTAAGAGACAGAATAACAACAACAACAACAACAACAAACATTCAGAAAAACATTTACAAAAAGTTATAAATTGATTTGGATTTTAATGAGTGAAATAAGTATTTGATCCCATATCAATCAGCAAGATTTCTGGCTCCCAGGTGTCCTTTATACAGGTAAGGAACTCTCTTAAAGGGAGTGCTCTTAATCTCAGCTTGTAAAAAAGACAACCAATCAGGTTCCAAACTCTCCACAATGGCCAAGCCCAAAGAGCTGTCCAAGGATGTCAGGGACAAGATTGTAGACCTACACAAGGCTGGAATGGGCTACCCGACCATCGCCGAGCAGCTTGGTGAGACAGTAACAACACTTGGTGAGATTATTCGCAAATGGAAGAAACACAAAATAATTGTCACTCTCTCTTGGACTGGGGCTCCATGCAAGATCTCACCTTGTAGAGTATCAACGATCATAAGGGTGAGGAATCAGTGGCGGAGCTAGAGTTTTATACATGGGGTGGCCAGTGAGTGGCCGAGGCTAATTAAGGGGGTCCATAGACCATGACAGAAAATCAGTGTATAAATTCAACCTGTCAAAATAAATCCTACAATTATGGATTAGTTCACATTACGCCATGTTAGCTATACGTTCCTACCGTACCTTCTAATGTTAGTATATTGAAACTTATTTATTTTACTTCAATCACCTCATTAACCAGCGGTTGGAGCAAAAGATTTAACATTAAATTGTAGGCTACAGTGAATTCCCCCCCCCCCCCAAAAAAAAAAATACAACTCAACTATTTTAAATGTTTATAATAACAATTATGATACAAATTTTCTTGAGCAGCAAATCAGCATATTATAATGATTTCTGAAGGATCATGTGACACAAGACAGGAGTAATGATGCTGTTAATTCACCTTTGATCACAGCAATCAATTACATTCGACAATATATTAAAATATCAAGCATTTTTTTTAAATAGTAAACATATTTCACAATATTACTGCTTTTGTTGTATTTTGGATCAAATAAATGCATGCTTGGTGAGTAGAAGAGAATTCTTTAAAAACATTAAAAATATTATTGTTTTGGATTGGTAATGGACACTATATTTTTTATCAATTTTTCTAAACTAAACCATACAGGGAACCCTGTTGTTAAGGTTAAAAGTAACAATTGTTTTGGGCAAGTTCATATTAGACCATTGTTTATAATAACGTTTTATCTATACATTTTTATTAATTATAATAAAAAAGAGCAATTATGCGTAAATACATCAAAGTAATTTTTACAAACTTCTCTAGTGTACATTTTTCTTACTAGTTTATGGACACTCGATTGGATTTTCTGCTGTTAAAGTTTTCTAGCTGCTGTCTGTCTTTCCACGGTTGAAACACTCATTGAGTGATTACATGAGACACTATACATTCAGTAAGTTGTAGTGTATCATTCAGCATGTATCAAATGTTCATTCAATGTTTACTTCATGCCTAATAAGAATGCACTACAGGGGGCATATTACAGAAAGATCCTAACTTTAAAATCTTATCTTATCTGTTTGGTAAGCCTGGTCATCTCCGTTAGGACCACATTTAGGACAAAAGCTACTACAGAACAGCATTTCCTAAGTGCGTTATCCTATCTTAAATACAGATAGGAAGAGGGTATTACAGAAACCTCCTAACTTGACAAAAAATCCTAAAAACTGTCTTAACTTTAGGACAACCCCACAGCTGTCCTAACTTCAAAATTATCTGAAAGCTAACGGAAAAGACACTTACAGTTGCACTGTCCAACAATGGCATTACATTTCTAAACAATTGAAAATGAAGAACGGAGATGTTTAATGGTAGAGGACTCTGAATATGTGTTACATTTTGATGACAAAACACGCACGTCCTGATTTTGCTGAGTTAGATGTGTTCCTGGGTCAACATACAGGTGCATCTCAATAAATTTGAATGTCTTGTAAAAGTTAATTTATTTCAGTAATTCAACTCAAATTGTGAAACTCGTGTAAATAAATTTAATGCACACAGACTAAGTCTTTGGTTGTTTTGATTTTGATGATTTTGGCTCACATTTAGCAAAAACCATCTCAATAAATTAGAAAACTTCATAAGACCAATAAAAAAAGCATTTTTAGTGAATTGTTGGCCTTCTGGAAAGTGTTCATTTACTGTATATGTACTCAATACTTGGTAGGGGCTCCTTTTGCTTTAATTACTGCCTCAATTCGGCGTGGCATGGAGGTGATCAGTTTGTGGCACTGCTGAGGTGGTATGGAAGACCAGGTTTCATTGACAGTGGCCTTCAGCTCATCTGCATTTTTTTGGTCTCTTGTTTCTCATTTTCCTCGACAATTCCCCATAGATTCTCTATGTTCATGTCTGGTGAGTTTTCTAGCCAGTCAAGCGCACCAACACCATGGTCTTTTAATCAACTTTTGGTGCTTTTGGTAGTGTGGGCAGGTGCCAAATCCTGCTAGAAAATGAAATCAGCATCTTTAAAAAGCTGGTCAGCAGAAGGAAGCATGAAGTGCTCTAAAAGATCTTGGTAAACGGGTGCAGTGACGTTGGTTTTCAAAAAACACAATGGACCAACACCAGCAGATGACATTGCACCCCAAATCATCACAGACTGTGGAAACTTAACACTGGACTTCAAGCAACTTGGGCTATGAGCTTCTCCACCCTTCCTCCATACTCTAGGACCTTGGTTTCCAATTGAAACACAAAACTTGCTCTCATCTGAAAAGAGGACTTTGGACCACTGGGTAACGGTCCAGTTCTTCTTCTCCTTAGCCCAGGTAAGACGCCTCTAATGACAACTGTAGCCAAATTCCTCGACACGTCTGTGTGTGGTGCTCTTGATGCCTTTACCCCAGCCTCAGTCCATTCCTTGTGAAGTTCACCCAAATTCTTGAATTGATTTTGCTTGACAATCCTCATAAGGCTGCGGTTCTCTTGGTTGGTTTTGTATCTTTTTCTTCCACACTTTTTCCTTTCACTCAACTTTCTGTTAACATGCTTGGATACAGCACTCTGTGAACAGCCAGCTTTTTTGGCAATGAATGTTTGTGGCTTACCCTCCTTGTGAAGGGTGTCAATGATTGTCTTCTGGACAACTGTCAGATCAGCAGTCTTCCCCATGATTGTGTAGCCTAGTGAACCAAACTGAGAGACCATTTTGAAGGCTCAGGAAACCTTTGCAGGTGTTTTGAGTTGATTAGCTGATTGGCATGTCTCCATATTCTAATTTGTGGAGATAGTGAATTGGTGGGTTTTTGTTAAATGTGAGCCAAAATCATCACAATTAACCAAAGACTTTCTTTGGTTAACTGAACTACTTCAGTCTGTGTGCATTGAATTTATTTAATACACGATTTCATAATTTGAGTTTAATTAATGACATAGGACATTCTATTTTATTGAGATGCACCAAAACACTAAAACTGGCAGTCTTTTGGAGAGAAATGGGCTCTCATATTAACATATATCATGGTGTGTGATGCTGAACTATGAGTTTCTAATAGAGTTCTAAACATTAATATTTGATGTGCAACAACAGCATGCTGTCTCAGTGGCCTTACACATGATTTTAAATCTTTTTTTTCAAACTTTATGATTTAAATGGGGATGATTGTACTAAGAATAACTTTCTTTTGATGTATTTTAATGAGTTAACAGTCAAAATTAAAACTGCTGGATGTGAGATATTCTTCATTCTTTATAACAAACAAGATAATGTGAATTACAGAATATACAAAAAAATTTAAATGTATAAATTGCATGTGTTCAGCGTTTATTATGACGGGGTAGAATCCACAGTTCAGTACTCACTACTCAATACTCATGAGTACTTTTTTTAAATAGGCTACTCCTTTACTCTTACTCAAGTCGTTTTTGGACAAGTAGTTTTACTCTAATCACACTACATTTTTTGGAAGGTAATGGTACTTGTACTTGAGTATATTTTTTCAGTAGCCTACTCTTTCCACCGCTGCTTATAAGTAATTTCAGACTGCTGCAAAACATGATATTACAGTTAGCAGTTGCAAAAAAATCCAAATTTAACACGTCATATCTTAAGTTAAGACCTAAGATAAGAAACTTTCTGTAATATGCTCCCAGCTTCGCTTGAACTGAGGCAAAGCGAGAGCACGCATGATCCGTCACGCCACAAAAGAGCTCAAAACTTTTGTGTTTTTTGTCTTTAATGTTTGAAATTCTTCATAAAACAACGAGAATTTGAATGCTGAGACTTTGTTTCCTTCTCTGTCATGTCAGTCAGCTCATTGGACGTGTGGCGTGAGAGGCTGGAAATGGGCGCGATGAAGCGCGATGCGGGACACCAGACGCGTCGCATGACATGTATCCTGAGTTTGCGGCTAAAATAAACGTTTCTTTTTGCGTTGATACGATATGAAGTTCCTGTATGGCTCAGTGGTAGAACATTGCGTCAGCAGCGCAAAAGGTTGTCGGTTCAATTCCCAGGGAACACACATACTGATAAAAAATGTATAATCTGAATGTAATTGTAAGTCACTTTGGATAAAAGCGTCTGCTAAATGCATAAATGTAATGAAGACACTTAAACAAGACGTAAGCAACAAGGAAACACAGAGAACATTTAGTGCATAAAAACATGCACGCTCACGTAAGACACCTTCCAGTCTCCAGATCTCAAAAGAGTACCTATGGGATGTGGAGAAAGGGCAGAATCACATCATGAATGTGCAGCTGATAAATCTGCAGCAATTGTATCATGCCACCATCTCAACAGAGACCAGACTTTCTAAAAAAATATATATTTCCAGCCCCTCACTAAATCTATGGATGTTGTCGGGACAAAGGAGTTTTTATATGTTGCCCCTGATAAAGTGGCGACTACAGTTGTTGCCAAAATTTTACATACAACATGCAGTATCTGCAAAATGTTAATTATTTTTACCAAAATAAGAGGGATCATAAAAAATGCATGGTATTTTTTTTATTTAGTACTGATCACACAAAATTAGATAAAGAATAGACATTTGACCAAAAATATGTTTACATATGGACCACAAAATAAAATAAATAATTTATAAAAATTACCCTGTGATTCTTAATACTGTGTTGTTACCTGGATGATCTATAGCGGATGATAATTTTTTCTTCAGAAGAATACTTCTCACGGATTCTTTGGTATTCCAGGATCTTTTGCATATTTTAACCATTTCCAGTATTGACTGTATTACTTTGAGATCCATATTTTTACACTGAGGACAACAGAGGGACTCATACTCAACTATTACAAAAAGTTCAAGTGCTCAATGATGCAAAAGGAAAGACGATACATTAATAGCCTGGAGGTGAAAACTTTTTGAATTTGAAGTCAGGGTAAACGGAACTTATTTTGTCAACTGGGAAACATTTAAGTATCTTCTGTAGCTTATGAAGGGAGACAAAGGTAATCGACACGTCTGTGTGTGGTGGCTCTTGATGCCTTGACCCCAGCCTCAGTCCATTCCTTGTGAAGTTCACCCAAATTCTTGAATCAATTTTGCTTGACAATCCTCATAAGGCTGCGGTTCTCTTGGTTGGTTTTGTATCTTTTTCTTCCACACTTTTTCCTTCCACTCAACTTTCTGTTAACATGCTTGGATACAGCACTCTGTGAACAGCCAGCTTTTTTGGCAATGAATGTTTGTGGCTTACCCTCTGTAAGAAAGGACCCGGCTGGAACGATCCAATGATGGCAGTCGTTCCGCGGGTGAAGGGCTTTGCGTGTTACGATCTTTCCTTTTCACGACACAACAAGAACATTAAAATGGAACACTTCTTCTTATATATTTTATCTCGTTATTTCATCTGACTCCATAAAATGAAAAGGGTTTTAATGATATCTGTGCATCATTAAAACAGGAACGAATGATCGGTTATTCTTATCAGCTCTTTTTCAATACTTTACCCGTCCAGACATAGGGAAACTATATCGCTCAGAGGTCCTGTTTTCCACAGGTCTCACGGACACAATCTCGTCAGGCCCGGTCATCAGTCAGAGGTAAATTATGGTTACGTATCTGAGATTTGCCGTAAATTCACACGTACACAATCAGAGATATCAATAACCCTCATGGGGCACCCTCAGAACTCGAACTCAATCGTTTACTTCAGTAAAGGGTTTTGGCCACTATCAGATATGTTAGCAGATCAATATACTACACTCGTAATAGCTTTGGATTGGCCAAATCTTTGTTTAAAGTAACATTAAATCAAAGTCAGAGGTGTGGACGTACCCGAATTCAGTCTGATCAGACGGCGTTCACCGTCACTGAACGGAATTAGCCCGTCCCTACACCCAAGCACACTTAAAAGATGCCGGATATTAGCCGTCGCTAAAGCTGACGCAGGCTTGCGGAAATATACGAATCCACTAATCTAGTAGAGAGAAAGCACTCTTCAGAGGCAGTTAGAATAGAATCAAACGTTACAATTTATTGACCAGGTAATCAAAAACAATAATTCAAAGCTCCAATGTTACAAGAATAGAATCAACGGTTAACCATAACATAACAATAATTCAGGAATTGAAGAACTTGTAGAAATTACTACCTGGCAATGAAAAACTACACACAAGTGACATGTGCGGGCAATCAGCTTACTGACTCCCCGAACTTTCTGTCCCTTTCCCTTATATACCCAGATAATTCAATAGACCCACCAAGGTGGTATCTTGTCATTATAATTAGTCTTTAGAATTGGCAACAAAAAGGCTTCTGGAGATCCTGTGGCCGGGATTACTTATTTACATACAGGAGGTGATCTGAATAGGAGATCAGGGGGAGGGCACACCTTTAAGTTGTGCACTATATTTCCTCATACTTTAGAACTTCTTTTAGCTTTTCGTTATGATTGGGAGAATGAGACCATTTTACCAGGCGCACTGAGACATTTCAAAAGATATCAAACATGTATAGTTACTTTTTGTACATATTACATTGCATGGATTTTAGGTGATGAGGGGAGGGGGGAGAATGGCGACTGCAGCCGGTCCCTCGTGCGGACCGTCAGCACAGGGTGTGAAACCCCCCAGTGTGCTGCGTCCTGGATGTTGCTGCTATATGCAAGAGATAGCTCCCGTTGATTACTGACACCAGGCCCACATTTCCTCTCTAGGGGGGGCCCAGACATTTTGGCACCGGGCCCGGGCTTACACCTCCTTGTGAAGAGTGTCAATGATTGTCTTCTGGACAACTGTCAGATCAGCAGTCTTCCCCATGATTGTGTAGCCTAGTGAACCAAACTGAGAGACCATTTTGAAGGCTCAGGAAACCTTTGCAGGTGTTTTGAGTTGATTAGCTGATTGGCGTGTCTCCATATTCTAATTTGTTGAGATAGTGAATTGGTGGGTTTTTGTTAAATGTGAGCCAAAATCATCACAATTAACCAAAGACTTTCTTTGGTTAACTGAACTACTTCAGTCTGTGTGCATTGAATTTATTTAATACACGATTTCATAATTTGAGTTTAATTAATGACATACGACATTCTAATTTATTGAGATGCACCAAAACACTAAAACTGGCACTCTTTTGGAGAGAAATGGGCTCTCATATTAACCCATATCATGGTGTGTGATGCTGAACTATGAGTTTCTAATGGAGTTCTAAACATTAATATTTGATGTGCAACAACAGCATGCTGTCTCAGTGGCCTTACACATGATTTTAAATCTTTTTTTTCAAACTTTATGATTTAAATGGGGATGATTGTACTAAGAATAACTTTCTTTTGATGTATTTTAATGAGTTAACAGTCAAAATTAAAACTGCTGGATGTGAGATATTCTTCATTCTTTATGACAAACAAGATAATGTGAATTACAGAATATACAAACAAAATTTAATGTATAAATTGCATGTGTTCAGCGTTTATTATGACGGGGTAGAATCCACAGTTCAGTACTCACTACTCAATACTCATGAGTACTTTTTTTAAATAGGCTACTCCTTTACTCTTACTCAAGTCGTTTTTGGACAAGTACTTTTACTCTAATCACACTACATTTTTTGGAAGGTAATGGTACTTGTACTTGAGTATATTTTTTCAGTAGCCTACTCTTTCCACCGCTGCTTATAAGTAATTTCAGACTGCTGCAAAACATGATATTACAGTTAGCAGTTGCAAAAAATCCAAATTTAACACGTCATATCTTAAGTTAAGACCTAAGATAAGAAACTTTCTGTAATACGCTCCCAGCTTCGCTTGAACTGAGGCAAAGCGAGAGCGCGCATGATCCGTCACGCCACAAAAGAGCTCAAAACCTGTCTTTAATGTTTGAAATTCTTCATAAAACAACGAGAATTTGAACGCTGAGACTTTGTTTCCTTCTCTGTTATGTCAGTCGGCTCATAGGACGTGTGGCGCGAGAGCGCGTGAGAGGCTGGAAATGGGTGCGATGAAGCGCGATGTGGGGTGTGTGGCTCAGTGGTAGAGCATTGCGTCAGCAGCGCAAAAGGTTGTGGGTTCGATTCCCAGGGAACACACATACTGATTAAAAATGTATAATCTGAATGTAATTGTAAGTCACATAAGCGTCTGCTAAATGCATAAATGTAATGAAGACACTTAAACAAGACGTAAGCAACAAGGAAACACAGAGAACATTTAGTGCATAAAAACATGCACGCTCACGTAAGACACCTTCCAGTCTCCAGATCTCAAAAGAGTCCCTTTGGGATGTGGAGAAAGGGCAGAATCACATCATGAATATAAATAAATAAATCTGCAGCAATTGCATCATGCTACCATCACAACAGAGACCAGACTTTCTAAAAGAAATATATATTTCCAGCCCCTCACTAAATCTATGGATGTTGTCGGGACAAAGGAGTTTTTATAAGTTGTCCTTGATAAAGTGGCGACTACAGTTGTTGCCAAAATTTTACATACAACATGCAGTATCTGCAAAATGTTAATTATTTTTACCAAAATAAGAGGGATCATAAAAAATGCATGGTATTTTTTTTATTTAGTACTGATCACACAAAATTAGATAAAGAATAGACATTTGACCAAAAATATGTTTACATATGGACCACAAAATAAAATAATTTATAAAAATTACCCTGTGATTCTTAATACTGTGTTGTTACCTGGATGATCTATAGCGGATGATAATTTTTTCTTCAGAAGAATACTTCTCACGGATTCTTTGGTATTCCAGGATCTTTTGCATATTTTAACCATTTCCAGTATTGACTGTATTACTTTGAGATCCATATTTTTACACTGAGGACAACAGAGGGACTCATACTCAACTATTACAAAAAGTTCAAGTGCTCAATGATGCAAAAGGAAAGACGATACATTAATAGCCTGGAGGTGAAAACTTTTTGAATTTGAAGATCAGGGTAAACGGAACTTATTTTGTCAACTGGGAAACATTTAAGTATCTTCTGTAGCTTATGAAGGGCAGTACTAAATGGGGAAAGAAATGATATTTAGACAAAATAAGAAAATTCTATACATCTTCATTCTGTTCAAAAGTTTACACCTCCGGCACTTAATGCATTGTATTTCTTTCTGGAGCACCAGTGATCATTGAACCTTCTGTAATAGTTGCGTACAAGTCTCTCAGTTGTCCTCGGTGTGAAATGTAAACTAAAATAAAAAATATCATGGATTTTGTATTTATTTTGGTAAAATAATTAACATTTTGCAGATGTTGGAAAGTGTATGTAAAATTCTAACTGTATAAAAACTGATTAAAAATGACATTGAATTATAGTAGTCAAGCTATCAGAAGTTGCAAACATTAAAGATAAAGAAATTATGTGATCTTATCTCATACTCTGATCACAAAAGTATGAGTTGTGAAACACTGAAAGCTGATGATAATCACCGACCTGTGATCAACTCCTCCTTTAAATGAGAAACTGATCTGGATGCAGAGCATGCTGCAGCTTCTGCTATTATCTTCTGGGTGTGGGTTCCTCGGATCTCTCTATAAAAGCAGAGCCCAACATCTCTGTGATGTACATCAAGTGTAACTGAGGTGTCTACAATGAGAATCATTTGGCATGTCACTCTGCTACTGCTGCGTTCCTGCACCCCAGGTATTCACATCCATTCTACTTTAGTAATTACAACAGGCTGTTACTCAGAATATGCTTCTTCTGAATAATTTAAGAGGACTAAACAGTTTTTTTTAGGTTTCTCCATGCAGGATGGCATTTTTGATGTTATTTACAACAGTCTCACTGTAAAAATGTTGCTGCAAGTAGTTAACTTAAACTTTAATTTTTATTTTATTTTTTTGTGATAACTTCAATATATTTTTTAGGTTTCTCCATGCAGGATGGCATTGTTGATGGTATAGACTCTGTTCCCCACAGTCGACCCTACATGGTCTACATTCGTGACAAGGTATCCAAACAAACATGTGGTGGTTTTTTGGTCAGAGAAGATTATGTTATGACCGCTGCCCACTGCACACAACGGTAGGTGAAAATATAATATTTAAAAAAATTCTGTCAGAAAATAAACAATGAATCAGAGCAGGCACTCATTATCTACAACTTTCATCATTTCTGTAGCACTTTATATGATACTGAATAATTTCGGCTATACAGTGATAAACAGAAAAATAGCAGAATAAATTATAGAAAATACAGTTATGGAGACAATTCAAATTCTGCTGTGAGCAGCTCTAAAAACACAATAGTGCCATTTTCTGCTCAAGTCAGTTCGGTGTTTGTGCAGTTCAGTTCAAAAACAGTGTAAATGTATTATATATTTTAGTTACAGTTCATGTTCCAGTTTAATAACAGGGTTGATGTTGCGATGTAAGGGATAATGTACATCCAGCCAGTTGTTATCGCAAAATAAAGCCTGATAGGCTTTTGTTTAAGACTGAAGGGCTTTATTTTGTAATAACAACCAGCTGGATGTACATCATCCAACTTATTAAATAGTTACTTGCCAAAAAAGATCGTATGCTTGGTGAACAGATTTAGATAATTTAATGTTTCCCCTTTCAAAGAGATAGGAGATGCACTTGCATGCTCGAATGACATTTTAAAGATGGCCGCTGAGTGAAATGACTTGCCTTAAAGGGACTTTGTTTATAAAGCAGAAAACAGAATAAAGCTTTTAAAAAGTAGAATAAAAGCTTATAATAAAGCTTATAAAATAAGTCTATAAAGCTTCAACAGAAAGCAATAGTGTCATTATCTAGTTTAATACAATTTTGTTCTCATCCGTTAGTATCAATGCAGTCATATTGATAATATTACTGAACATAAAAGGGGATGTCTAATTTTATTTTATTTTGACTTAAAATTTTAAAGAGTTGGATTCTCATGCTAAACATGACCAAAGTTTTAAAAAATGAGGTGGATGTATAACTGTGTGAAAACAATGATTCAGGAGTCATATTAAGTTGTTTTTGATATAGCCCTGTATGACATCATAAAGGGCGGGATCCCATAAACATGCTTAATTTGGTTACAGAAGTTGTCGGCAGCACTGCACAGTACTAGCCTGTCCCTCCAGGATTTCACAGGAATTTTTTCAGATTTTTGCTACCAAAAACGACTGATTTCGCTGGGGCTTTTCTCAAAATTTGTGGCATTTCTTATTGTTTTGCAGTGAAAATACACCATGGACATCATTCTTCTAACATTGTTATAACTTTTCTGACTTCGAGAACCATCGTAGGGCTCCAGACTAACATTTGAGGACACCAGTGCCATTAAGTTCTACAGAAAGTGTCATCAGCACCTAACAGTATAGCACTCAGTAAAGCCTAATTGCACATGTACATCTTGGAGATATTTATTTGATGTCTACATTAACATATGCAAGATGTATTTTTTTTAGGGTGTTTGCTCATCTGCAATATGTCTCTAAGACATTTCCTGTCAGATGTCACATAGACATTTATTAGAATGCATGTAAAACTGCTTCTGAGACGTTTATCAGATTACAAGGCACGTTTCCCTTATCTTTAGCAGACGTCTTACTTGTGCTGTCTGGGTAGTTGAGATGCAGATACAATTTACTTATTACTGTCATTATATTTAAACATAATGTTTAAATATAATTTGATAAATTAAAATATATAGGGAGTTTAAATGGCTAATAAGCCTACAAGCTGTGAGGCTCTACTGCAGCCATATTTGTGGAAATTTAATGTCCATTTTATTTTTCAATAAGTTTTTGATTTCCTACATTATGAAACTTTTAGTTTTATAAATGGAGGCAACCTATGAAGGATGAACAAATAATGTCATCACATTAAAAATATATTTCAAATTTGGTATTACTTAAAGCTTTGAAGTGCTGGGAAAGTTGTGTGAATCATTTTAAAACACTGGAAAAGATTAAGACAATTTCTGCCACAAGTTGTTCCTGTAGTTATGTTAAATCCATGGTGAATGGTGGATATTTGTTTATTGAACAATGTTTTTCCTGGTTTCCACATCAGTGGCGTTTGTTTTGATATCTGTAGCTTTAACATAATTCTACGTTGAATTTGAATGCTTCTCACAAGATTTGACAGATGTTATTGATTCTGCGGCGAATTCGACGACTTTCTTCTCTGTATCTCCGAGCGCTGTGTATAACGGTGTCGCGTGATCGAGAGCAGCCCGCGGCTGTGACCCGAGCAGATAAACGGTCTGTAGCCCAAACGAGTAGCGAGGATTCGTTCCGCTTTCGGTTCGTTTGTCCAACGTAGCTCTTGTAAATTGGGCATGATGAGAACGCAAGGCTGTTCATTCCATTTTTCAAACTGAGAAACAACCTTTGACTGAATGTGCATGCGATGACGTCACGGGATGCGTCTAGGCCAAGATCTGCGGAAAATTGCGGAGTTTCCTTGATTTTGCGATAAATTCAGCAATCGCAGAATCGCGAAATCCTGGAGGGACTGACTTGCTTAAGAAGGATTTGTTATTACGTTTTTTTAGACCAAGAAATCAACAATGTCCACAAAGCAGTGTGTTTTTGGTTGTGAGTTAACCCAAAAATGAAAATTACCCCATGATCTACTCACCCTCAAGCCATCCTATGCGTGTATGACTTTCTTCTTTCAGACAAATACAATCAGAGTTATATAAAAAAAATGTCGTGGCTCTTCCAAGCCTTATGGCTGTGAATGGGGTTTAAAATAAAGTTGGATGGATGTCCAATAAAAGTGCATAAACCCATCATAAAAACTACCCCATGTGTTTCCGGGGAGATGACAATGACCTTCTGAAGTGAACCGATGCATTTTTGTAAGAAAAAATATCCATGTTTTAAACCATTTTTAAACTAACTGTCATATGGACGTTCACAGAGAGTTGCATTTTAGTGGATGACGTAGGTTGGTTCTCCGGGACAGAAACAGATTTGTGCAAGTGTTTGTTTGTTCCAGGCATTTCAATGATGAAAGTTTTATCTACAAATTAAGTAAAATTTATGTCAATAAAGATTCTGTTCCTGTTTTATTTATATTGTCACAAATAGACAATTGCTGCTTAAAAGCTGTGCATGCTCGTGACTCTTTAGCTCTGCCCACTGCACGCTTCCAGGAGCTTGACTGTTTTTGGAGAAGCTTAAAGCTGTATCTGTCTTTTATAAATCTTATAAAACTAAAGAAACTTTGGGGAAATGAAGGTTGCAATACTACTATTAATATGATATTTGCAGAAACTGTGTGTGTTCCCGTTTAAGAGTCTTTTAAATTAGTGACTTTTGACATTCAAATACAAATGTCTTTGTATTGAAAATATTTATTAATAATTTTGTAACTCTGGCCTGTATGATATCTATTTATTTATTTGTATTATTTTTTAGTCATCTTATGGTCTACTTGGGAGTCGATGACACCAACCATTTACCTGACGGTATAGAGGTAGAGCCCTTTCCACATTCAGAATTCAATATGAACAGAACAGGCCATGACATCATGCTTCTAAAGGTAATATATAAATACATTCAACTATTTCATTCGTATAATGCCTAAAACACACAAACAAAAAACATTTCATGATAGGAAATGGTTGACATTTGCAGAATATATTTTTGCTCATGCAGCTTAACTTACAGTGAATTCATCATCTTTAATATCTTTAAAAACACTGAATGAATTGTAGTGGTTAATGACTAAAGCAAGAACTTTGCATCTCTCTTTCAGCTCAAAACCCCAGCAACTTTGAACAAAACTGTGAGTACTGTTACTTTTCCAAAAACTAAGAATGAAGAAATCTCAAAGGACTGCGTGGTTATGGGTTGGGGCTGGAAGAAATACAACCAGGAGTCTCCATCAAATGTGCTCAGAGAAGCAAACGTGACTCTGATAGACTCTGAAAACTGTGGCACGGCTGATACTCTGTGCACTGAGGGATCAACTGGACCAGCTCAGGTATTTCAAGTTGCACCACTCACAAATTAGTATCTATGGTGTATCAGTGTCATTGCGATATACTAATAATTCAATTATATGATCCACAGGGAGACTCTGGTGGTCCACTTGTTTGTGGAGGTGTTTCACAGGGAATTGTGTCATTTTTAAAAAACAAGGCAAATGCAAGCTACCTCACAGTGTACACTCATATTTCCCACTACCTTCCATGGATTAATCACACGATTAAATCACCTACTCAGCAGCAATATGAAACATGGAAGGGCAAGCTCGATAAACTCATTTAGTTGTCTGGTTCAATGCAAGTTTTATCATTTATGTTTGGCTGTAGTTTTACACCAATCAGAATATGTGTGACATTAAAAGGGCAAGTTTAAAATAAAGACTCAAGTGTAACCCTTTCACACAAGTCTAATGTGAGTGTATTTTTTTTGTGCCTAAAGTCTACTTGAGTATTTGTGCAGTAGCTGGCCACAAAGTGCACTGTATCACTGCTAGAACTAACCTGGGAAAAAGCCTATGATAATAAACGTGCAATGCAAAGTACTGGACAAGATACTGTAAAGAAAATGTATTGAATTTACAAGATCACAAGATTTTAAAACGAACACCATTCTATAGCATCGCCACTTTCTAAATATAGCACAGTCAAACCTGAACCTGAAAATATAACGTCAGAAAGATGCTAATGCTGTTAAATTACAACCCAAATTCTGGAATAAGTTTTTTTTGTTAATAAATATTTAATATTTTATTCACAATAGAAAACAGATAACATAACAAATGTTTAAACTGAGAAATTTTAACATTTTAGGCACAAAATGAGCTCATTTCAAATTTGACACCCGCTACAGGTCTCAAAATAATTGGGACGAGGGCATGTTTACCGTGGTGTAGCATCTCCTCTTCTTTTTAAAAACAGTTTGAAGAAGTCTGGGTATCGAGGTTATGAGTTTCTTATGCACCCCATACCATCAAAGATGCTGGCTTTTGAACTGAATGCTGATAACATGCTGGAAGGTCTCCCTCCTCTTTAGCCCGGAGGACACGGCATCCGTGATTTCCAAAAAGAGTCTGACCATAGAACACTTTTCCACTTTTAAACAGTCCATTTTTAATGAGCCTTGGCCCACAGGACATGACGGCGCTTCTGGACCATGTTCACATATGGCTTCCTTTTTGAATAATAGAGCTTTAGTTGGCATCTGCAGATGGCATGGCAGATTGTGTTTACCAACATTGGTTTCTGGAAGTATTCCTGGGCCCATTTTGTAATGTCAATGACAGAATCATGCCGATGAGTGATGCAGTGTTGTCTGAGGGCCCGAAGACAACGGGCATCCAACAAAGTTATTCGGCCTTGTCCCTTATGCACAGATATTTCTCCAGTTTCTCTGAAACTTTTGATGATGTTATGCACTGTAGATGATGAGATTTGCAAAGCGTTTGCTATTTGAAGTTAAGGAACGTTGTTTTTAACGCATTCCACAATCAATTTACACAGTCTTTCACAGATTGGAGAGCCTCTGCCCATCTTTACTACTGAGAGACCGTTATGTTAACTGTAAGCATGAGACGGGACACAGGGACTAAAATCATAGAAAACTTTACTTCTGGTCTGTTCAGCCCACATATATGTCCAGATAACCCCTGGCTTTAAACAATGATTCCCTTTACAGAACACCTCCCCTGTAAAAAAAGAAGCCCCACTTTTACAACTCTATGTAAAAAGCAAAATACTCTAATAAAACAAATTATCTTTCCCTCTATTTAGAACTTATCTTTTCTACAAGTCCATCGTCTTAGGTGGGTGTGGCACGCTTCCTGAACGGGTCACATTAGAATGTCCGTCAGATTGTTCTGCAACAGGCATGGGCTGCCCGTTACTCTCAAAATCAGTATCCAATGTCAGCACTTGTTTTGACTGAGGAATTGGCCTTAGATGAGCCGATTTCTCAGAATCACTGCATCTTCTGTGCCAATCAGATAAGATCTTGGGGCTGACGACTGAGACACAACAGATCCCTGCATTTTCTCCAATGGCAACCACACATTTTGTCCTGGCTGCAAAACTGAGGTCGGGGCCCTGTGACGCCTGTTGTAGTACTGCTGCTGTTTTCTCCTTCCTTTTGTTTCATAGCACCGGAACTCTCTCATTCCCAGCCAGCATGGAGACAACTTTTTTCGGAAGCTGAGGTAACGTAGTGCGAAGTTGCCTTCCCATAAGCAGCTGTGCTAGTGAATATCTGTTCCCTAGTGGCGTGGGACGATATTTAAGGAGTGCTTTTCCCTTATCTCCTCCTCCTTTCCACATGCCTTTCACAGTACCCACCGCATGCTCTGCTTCTCCAATTGCCTGCGGAAACAATGGGCTGCTTGTCACGTGATCGAATCCATACTCCGTTGCAAAGGCCTTAAAGAGAACTGAACTGTACTGAGCTCCATTGACCGACACCAACTGTTTCTGGGATGCCATGTCGACAGAACACCTCTTTCAGAGTGGATATGATTGTACTCGAGGAAGATACTTTAAGTCTTGCCACCTCAATGTACTGAGAAAAATTATAAATGACAAGCAGATAGCTCTCCTTCTCCCAGAAGAACAGATCAGTACCAACACGTTGCCATGGTCTTTCTGGAATGGGCGTTGGCAACAATGGCTCACTCTACGCATTTCTGTGTTGAGCACAGATGCTACATTGTTCCACCAGCTGGCTGATATGTACTGACATACCAGGCAACCACAACAACTGACCAGCCTTGGCCCTGCATTTTACAATCCCTTGGTGGCCCTCAGGAAGAATCTTCAGCATCTCTTGCCTCATAGAACTGGGTATGACAATTCCTTGTCCTCTCAAAAGGAGGTCTCCAACTATGGAAAAATGCCCTCGTTATTGCCAATATGGCCACAGGTCTTTCTGCAGGTGACTTTTTTCTGGCCACCCCGACTGGCAGTACTGGCAGTACTGGCGGACCCACAGACTGAGTCAGCTTTTTGTTCATCAACTATTTGTTTCAGCCTTGTTTCTGTGGCTGGCAAGCCTTGCACAACTGAATCAATGAATACTTTCAGATCTGCCTCTTGCTCCATCTCCTCTTCTGAGAGTGTGTGCTTAATAGACGCTCTTGACAGCACGTCTGCTGTGATCAGCTGCTTTCCAGGCACATGGATTATGTCATAATCAAAGCTCATCAGTCTCAGACTAAGGGTGAATCCCATTTCTCTGTCTTATCCCTTCCCCTTACCCTTTACCCCTTCCCTTTAGATTTGCGCGTTCACGTGAGAGTAAGGGCTGTCCCAATTCTCGTTTTGATCGAGGGGTAGGGCTAAGGGGAAGGGGTAGATAGCCATTAAATAGAATACAGAATACACTGCGGCCAGATCATCCAGAGAGTATTCTCGGCTTAAATAATTGATTTAAAAATTACGACAGTCTTGTTTTGTGCTCTACACAGTCCTGTTACTTACATATATATTTTCAACCATGCTCTTAATTGAAACGTTTTAAAAAATCGCTATTTTTCCACGCTAACGTTACATTGCTGATTTGCACAACAGTCCCGCGTTTCTCTGAATAGAGAAAACATCACTAAAACCCATGCAATCGACACACACACACACACTTTTAGATGGAGAGTTTGCAATCAACACTTGTCGCCTCTGGTGACGCAGCAGCCAGCTAGCGATGATGTATGATGACATAAAAGTAACCAAGTGGTGTCTCGTTTCATAGGGGTATGTTTTCACCCCTAGCACTTAGCACTCGGTTTCGAGGGACAAGGGCTAGGGGTAAGACGAAGGGCAAAGAGACTAGAGGCTTGTGATCCATTTCTAGGGTGAACTTTACCCAAACAGAGAATAAGAAAGATGTTCACAAGCCCACTTCGCCGCTAATGCTTGCTTCTCTATCTTTGCATAGTCTTTTTCCCGCTTCTGACAATCCTCGGGAAACGTAGACCACAGGCTTCCATCGTCCATTCTTGGATTGTTTTTGGGTCAGCACTCCTCCTAACCCGAATGATGAAGCATCTACTGACATTCTAGTCTCATATATCGGGGAGTATTGGGCCATCACTGGAGTTGAACTGAACTCTCTCTTCAGTTTCTGAAAGGTTTCTTGCTGGGGTGTGTTCCAACACCATTCATTCTTTTCTGACAACAGATCTTTCAATGGACAGATGAATGAAACCAGGTGCGGCACAAATTTGCCAGATAGTTTGCCATGCCCATAACTCTCCTAACATCAGTGACACAGCTGGGCTCAGGCATTGCCAAAATCGCTCTTACCTTGTTAGGATCAGGTGTAATTCCATCTGAAGTAACACTGTGTCCAATAAACGTTATCTTGTCCTTGGCAAAGACACATTTCTCATTCAGTATTAGTCCTTTCTCTTCAAGTCTGCTCAGAACCTGATGCAATCTTTCATTATGTTGATGTAGGTTTTCCTCATACACCACGATATCATCACCATGACAGACTACTCCAGCATCTGTGTCATACGGCGCTGGAAGTGTTCCGGGGCCGACAAAATTCCAAACGGAAGCCGGTTAAAAGCGTACCAGCCAAATGGCGTAATGAAAGTGGTCAGGAGTGAACTTTTTTTTTGTCAAGGGAATTTGCCAGAACCCTGACGTGGCATCAAGCTTTGTGAACACTTTAGCCCCCGCTAACATGGCTAGCGTTTGATCAACTGCTGGTAAGATGTGCCTCTACCAACGCACCCACTTGTTCAGGTGAGTTAGATCTACACACAATCGTATTTTCCCCTGGGGTTTAGGCACAACAACCAAACATGCGCACCATGGAGTTGGCTTGGTGACCTTCGATGTCACTCCTATGGATTCCATGCGTTGCAATTCAACTTTCACTTTGTCTCATAGGGGGAGTGGAACCCTACGTGGAGATGACAGTGCATAAGGTATGGCTCCTTGCTCTAGTTCAATCTTGTATGGCTCTTTCAGTTTTCCCAGCCCTTTGAAGACAGCTGGATAGTGAGCGACAAAATCTTCTGTTTTCGTTTGCACCGTGTGTAGTCGTGTAATCAGATGCAAAGCCTCTATTGCTGGAAGTCCCAACAGTGCTTTGGACAATCCTTTCACTACGTAAATGTCCTGTTTAGTTTGTTTATTTTTTGATGTTCAACACTCCCTGGAATAGACCCTAAACCTAGAGGGCCTGGTTGCCAGGCCCATACAGGACTTTGCCGGGTGGGTGTAGCTTGCTGTGAATGTTTGCCGAAAAACCGCTTTCTGGGATACCAGTAAACGCTGTGCCAGTGTCCAGCTTAAACTCAGTATTTTGACCATTCAATCTAACAAGTTCAATCCACTCATTAGTCTCTATTGAACTGATTTCTCCCAGGAGAGCAAAGTCTTTCATTTTCTGTTCTTCTCTCCCTTGTGTGATGTCATTAACCATTCCAGCTGACAAACACTGCTTTGCAAAATGTCCCTTTTTGTGGCATTTAAAGCATTCCGCTTCATGTGCAGGACACTCTCTCCAATTGTGTCTCTTTACATTTCCACATTTTCCACACCCAGTTGATTTCCTGTCTTTATCCACTTTACTGGGTCCTTTTAGTTTTTTCCATTTCTCTTCCTTTTGTGACTGTTTTGGTTTTGAACTTAAAGCATGAACATCACCAGCTATTTGCACTTCACCTGAATTTCCACGCAGGATGGGCTGCTGTCTCTTTACAGCCTCACTTTGCCTCACTTTAATCATGGCCTTTTCCAGTGTAAGCTCAGAATCAAGTTGCAAACTTTCAGACAATCTTGCATCTTGTATGCCAATGACAATTATGTCTCTTATCAGTTAATCTCTTAAGGCTCCAAACTAACAATGTTCTGCCAGTGCATGTATAGCAGTGATGAATGCTCCTATACTCTCTCCTGCTTCTTGACTATGTCTGTTAAAACGTGCATGTTCAAAAATCACGATACGTTTGATTACACAATGCCATGTGAATGCCGTTTTCACTGTCTCACATGACTTTTCTATAATGCTCAAAGCGTCGCATCCATTTGGGCCGTTCACTCATATCACTGAAATCAAACTTGCCTGGAGGCATCAGCGATGGCATCAGATGTGGCACCCTTGCTGCTTGATCATCCATTGTCACCTTCTTTTATTTTCCTGCTGTTTCTCACCAGCTCAACTGTCCTCTTTTCTCCGTCTCGCTCACTCGCGACTTCTCTGATCTCTGCTTTAATCTTCTTATCAGTCCACTTAACAGCGACGTGCTCACTCTCGCTCTCCCAAGTATTTTTAGTGGCACCGTAACTAACTGGTTCTCTTAAACTTCTGACACCATGTTATGTTAACTGTAAACATGAGACAGGACACAGGGACTAACATAGCAAACTTTACTTCTGGTCTGTTCAGCCTACACATATGTCCTGGTAACCCCTGGCTTTAAACAATGATTCCCTTTACAGAACAGACTCTGCCTCTCCAAGACATCCCTTTTATAGCTAATCATGTAACACACCTGGGGGCGTATTACAGAAAGTTTCTTATCTTAGGTCTTAACTTAAGATATGATATGTTAAATTATGATTTTTTGCAAATTCGTATGACAGAAGCTAATCTTAACTTTATTTGGGATTCTTATCCTATCTTACAAAATCGTATCTTATCTCTAGTTAGGAAATATTATATGGCATTATCAAGCTCGACAATCCACTCTCAGGTCTGTTACCAAGCAATCAACACTGTGCGAGCAGCTGATGATGTAAACAAAAGCTACTTCACTTTGAAAATCGCCTTTTGCAAAAAAATGTAAGGCATTAGTTACTTGCACAACAACCGGTAATGCTCTGTGACACTTTTGTTGGTCTCTGTAATGCTGGTTGCAGTTCCTGTTGCGTGGCAGTCTGTAATTACTTATAAGTGTTTGTCATCAAAATGTAACACCTCTTCAGGGTCCTCCAATAGTCTTTCTACCACTAAACATCTCCGTTCTTCATTTTCAATTATTAATAAATGTAATACCATTGTTGAACATCGCAACTGTAAGCTGTTTTTCAAAGCTGTTAGCTTTCAAATGATTTTGAAGTTAGGACAGCTGTGGGGTTGTCCTAAAGTTAAGAAAGTTTTGATAATTTATTTTCAAGTTAGGACGTTTCTGTAATACTACCTTCCTGTCTGTATTTAAGATAGGATAATGGACTTAGGAAATGCTGTTCTGTTATAGCTTTTGTCCTAAATGTGGTCCTAACTTAAATTACCTTGGTTAGCAAACAGATAAGATAAGATTTTAAAGTTAGGATATTTCTGTAATACGCCCCCTGATGTCATTTAACTTAATTAGTTGCTAGATGTTCTCCCAGCTAAATATTTTCTAACTTTCTTGCTTTTTCAGCCCTTTGTTGCCCCCCCAATGCTAACTTTTTTGAGACCTGTAGCAGGCATTACATTTTAAATTAATTTATTTTGTGCATAAAAATTTAACATTTCTCAGTTTAAACATGTGTTATGTTATCTATGATCTATTGTGAATAAAATATTGGCTCAAGTGATTTTAAATTCTTTTAGTTTTAATTTTATTCAAATAAAAAAACATAAATTTCCGGAATTTGGGTGTAACAAATTAAGAATAAAAATCATGCATCTGAAACAGTAGCCAATCAATGCTACTCAAGCAGCAACACAAAAGGTCTCTATACCACAAACACTCATTGTTTGAGGAAATACATTTGTATAAAATATTTTTCTAACAGAACATCTGGCCATTACCCACATCAAATTATTAGTCATTGATGCGAATCCACAAGTAAATGGATACTTTTGCAATGAGAATGCAATCATTTTACCACAAAGGTCAGGTTGCTCCTCTAGATTTCAAATGCAACACTTCCAAAGAGTCAGTCTGAAAAATAAAACAGTATTTTATACTTTATGGAAGATGGAGAATACAACAACAACAAAAAACAAGCATTTAAATGCCCCCAAATGACAGCTGTAATCTACACATTTTTAAGGACTCCAAAAATCTTGAAAAGTTGCAAAAAGAGGTTAAATGTCAGAGTCTTTACTACCACAAATTGACACTTGAATAAGTCATGAAATGTCTTAAGCAACAAGGAAACACAGAGAACATTTAATGCATAAAAACATGCACTCACACGTGAGAGGTTCAGTGTATTCCGACGCCTTCCACAGTCTCCAGATCTCAAAAGAGTACCTTTGGGATGTGGAGAAAGGGCAGAATCACATAATGAATGTGCAGCTGATAAATCTGCAGCAATTGTATCATGCCACCATCTCAACAGAGACCAGAATATCTAAAAAAAATATTTCCAACCCCTTACTAAATCCATGCCGCAAAGAAAAGGTTGTTCTCAGGACATAGGGGTTGGTCCTTGTACCTCAAGTGGCGACTAAGGATTAACAAATGGCCATGAATTATGGTAGTCATGGTACCAGAAGTTGCAAACACTACAGACAATGAAATTCATGTAACTATTAAGTTCTGATATTATCACCAAAGCGTTAGTTGTGAAACAACGAAAGCTGATGATAATCACCGACCTGTGATCAACTCCTCCTTTAAATGTGAAATTGATCTGGATCGAGAGCATGCTGCAGCTTCTGCTATTATCTTCTGGGTTTGGGTTCCTTGAATCTCCCTATAAAAGCAGAGCTCAACATCTCGTGCAACATCTAGGCACGTACAGAGAGGGGTGCGGTGGGTGCTTGGGCACCTGCCCCCTTTTCCCCTCAATGCCCAAAGTGCCCTTTTGTCAAGGCAATTTTTATTTTTTTGTAATTAAACACCCGTTTGTTAAGGCCTGCCAAACCTAACTATTATTAAAATGAATGAATGATAATTTAGCCGTGAATAAAATGATCCACATGATGACCTTTCACCTGACGATCTCATCATGATCAGGGGCGATCCCTCAGGTCAGGATGCCTTTGATGAAGTCCGCGACTGCCGGTAAGTGGAGTTCTCAGCGGAGAGGTGTGCTTTTAAACTTATATTATTGAATTATTATTATTTTACGAGAACGGCGTGAAGAGATCATGCTCAGTTGTTGTTTATATTGCTGCGTGTAATCTGAAGCAATGTTAGCTGCAGCAAGGGGTTACAATATTTTTGTTCAATGTTTTCCTAATAACAATTTAATTATTGGTTTATAAAAGCAACTACGAACACCTTTTACCCATTTGTATCACAGAACAATTCAGGAAACATAATTTTGTATAGAAACAATCAAATATATGTCAATCAGTAGCCTACTGCATTTTTCATATGGTTTATTTATTAATTACCTGAAGATTACTTGAAAAACACACATACACCATATAATTTTTTCGGAATCGTGTGTTTATTGTCTTCACGTTTCATCAGTAAAAACGTGTCTGTTTTTTATTCAGGTCAGCTACAGCAATAGCCTTGTGTTTGTCCATGTCCTGTACTTCAAAAGTTTCTGCACAAGAGCGCCCTCTGACTTTAATATGAATGAAGCATGCACTGCACGAGAGTGTTCAGCTCTCCTGATATTCACATCTCATCATTTTGGATAAGAATAAAACGTAAGGTCTAGATTAGTTAAATCTAGATTTAAATCTAGAAAACTCTAAGTGAAAACATCTGCTCGAGCTCGAATGAAGTGCGGGGTGATGAATTTACATTTTATTAAAATTCATTTAAAAAAGGCAGCAAACGTAGTTCTACACACAGCAATATAAACAAAGTTGCTTGTTCTCTTTCGTTCCTGCGGTTTAATTGGGAAGCGCGTCGATGTGTCTTGTCTTTTTTATGTTATCTGACTAAAAAACTATTAATACTTTGAGATATTATTATTACTACAGTATTTAATTAAAAAAACGTAGAGTGCCTTAAAAATAATTATCACAACAGTGGTAAAACTGTTATGATAATACTTATTTTCTCGTCCTCCGAATTATACTTATCAATCCTGTTTTCATAATCATTATCATTCAAAAAATGAATACATTCAGAACAGGATTAGAATAAAATTCTATTTTAAATAAGACTGGAATATTTTTTTCTACAACAGCAAAACCACCATACCCTGTAAACTCAATAACAATAATATAATATAATTCCAGTAATTGAGAGGTGCAAAAAATGTCTTTAACATTTAAACTTAAAATGGTCTTTTCTGTTCTGTTTCTTTTTCAAACCTGCATCATGGCATTTGCTGCTGTATCAAGAAGCATCCAGTTTGATACACGTTTTAGCAAAGGGCACAGCCCTATTAAAAGCCGTGTTCCATGTGCCCCTTTTATACTTTGAGTACCTGCACCTATATCTACACGGCCCAGAACAGAGCTGTATACAATGATCATCTTTTGGCATGTCACTTGTCTGCTACTGCTGCTTTCCTGCACCCCAGGTATTCACATTAGTCAACTTTAGTAATTATAACAATCTCTCTGTAAAACAAGTTGCTGCAATAAGTTAACTTAAAATTTCCTTTTATTTTGTTGAGAGAACCTAAATATCCAAATTAACTAGTTACCTAAAAATCTAACTAAGTTATAACTAATTGTGGCAGCAGTCATTTTTTACAAAATATTTCCAAGAATATGCTATTGAATAGTACTAAACTTTTTTAGGTTTCTCCATGCATGATGGCATTGTTGGTGGTAAAGTCTCCATTCCTCACAGTTGACCCTACATGGTCTACATTCGTGACAAGTTTACAAAACAAGCATGTGGTGGTTTCTTGGTAAGAGGATTATTTGATGACATCTGCCCACAGCATGCAAAGGTAGGTGAAATCATCATATTTTAGAATTTTTTTATCTGAAAATCAGAAAGAAATTAGACTATCCATACTGACTAAGTGCAGGCACTCATTGTCTACAACTGTTTGAAAAAAACACCTACTTTATGTCAGGATGCACGAGGAGAGAAGTGGCGAGGACTCAAAATGCAGGGGAATCGGGTTTTAATAACAAAAAAAAGAGATAAACAAAAACAGGCAGGCAGTTAAAGATGTTGACGTCGAAGACTATTATGTCTCAGATTTGAGTGGGAGACTGGTTTGTCACTGTCGACCTGAAAGATGCCTATTTTCACATTCAGGTTGTCCGGCGGCACAGGAAGTTCCTTCGGTTTGCTTTTGGAGGGAAGGCTTATCAATAAAAGGTTCTTCCCTTTGGCCTAGCTTTGGCGCCGAGGACGTTCACAAAATGCATGGATGCTGCTCTGGCCCCATTGAAGCCCCAGGGTTTTCATGTACTCAATTACTGGACGATTGGCTCTTTCTGGCCCACTCCAGGGAGTCAGTAAGCTGTCACAGGGATGTCGTCCTCTGCCACGTTCATGCTCTTGGCCTCAGAACAAACATCAAGAAGAGTGTTTTCTCCCCTTCTCAACAAACTATGTTTTGGGGAGTTCACTTGGATTCCATTCAAATGCAGGCCCAACTGAATCCTGCCCGGATTTCCAGCCTCAATACATGTTTGGCCCGCTTCAAGCTAGGCCGTCATCTCTCCGTGAACACTTGTCGCAGGCTCTTAGGCCTCATGGCTGCAGCCTCCCCTGTGCTGCCCCTGGGGTTTCTCCACATGAGGCCGTTCTTTTGGTGGATGAAACTTTTAGGGTTCCGCTCCACAGGACAAGCCACTTGCCACAAGCCACAATCAGGGTGTCGCGCAGTTGCTTTTGCACCCTTTTAATATGGCAAAAGCCCCTTTTTGTCCAGAGTGGAGTCAGAATGGGTGAGATTCATCATCGCCAAATGGTCACGAGGGACGCATCCCTGACAGGCTGGGGCGCGGTCTTCCAGGGCAGACCGGCGTGCAAAGTTTGGACAGGAGAGCTCCTCTCCTGGCACATAAACGGTCTGGAGCTGAGAGCTGTCTTCCTGGCACCGATTCACTTTCTCCCCTCTCTCAAGGGGTGTCATGTGATCATATCAACGGACAACATGGCGGTAGTATCCCATATAAATCGCCAGGGGGGTTCACAGTCGCACACCCACGCCGTCTCCTCCTTTGGACTCAAGACAAGTTCCTCTCCTTGAGAGTGGTTCATGTTCCGGGAGTCTTGAACCTCGCAGCCGACTTTCTGTCAAGACAGAAGCTCAGGTCGGGGGAGTGGATGTTGACCCATCAAACATTAGCTCAGATTTGGGATTTGTTCGGCAAAGCGGAAGGGGATCTCTTTGCGTCACTGGAGTCGACCCAATGCCCGCTTTAGTTCTCCCTGAGTTCCCCAGCACCTCTGGGCATAGATGCGTTCGCTCAACCTTGGCCAGACATGAGGCTGTACTCGTTTCCGCCCGTCAAGCTGATTCCGGCAGTCCTGTGCAGGGTGAAGGAGACCGCTGTCCGTCTCCTACTCATATTCCCATTCTGGCCATCCCAGATGTGGTTCTCGGAGCTGATTCCTCTTCTATATCGGCCCCCTTGGGAGATTCTGATCAGGCAGGACCTGCTCTCTCAGCTTTGGGGCAAGATCTGGCAGTAGGAAGTTGTACTCTTCCAAATGGAAGGTCTTTTGAGTCTTGGTGCTTAGCCCATGCAGTAGACACAGTCAACTGCCCTATTGGTCCAGTGCTGGAGTTCCTGCAATAGAAACTTACGGCAGGGGCAGCTGCTACCACCCTAAGGGTTTATGTCATGTCCATCGCCACTCGGAGAGAGCTGGATGAGAATCCCCTGGGGAGACATCGAATGGTTTCTGCGTTTCGTCTGAGACCAGTATGCCCCATTGAAGTTCCTTCTTGGGACTTATCAGTCATCCTTCAGGGTCTAATGGGAGCCCCTTTTTGAGCCCTTAGAGTCAGCTCCAGAACGGATTGTGACTCCTAAGGTTACTCTTTTGTTGGCGCTGACGTTGTTGAAAAGAGTTGGGGACTTGCAGGCTCTCTCTGTCAGCGAGATGTGTAGGGACTTCGCCCCGGGTCTGGTCAAGGTGACCTTGCGGCCTAGGCCTGGCTATGTTCCAAAGGTTTTATCCGCATCATTTCGCTCCCAGGTGTTCACACTTCACTCTTTCCATCCTTCTCCTTTTGCTTCAGGCGAGGATGTATGGCTTCACGTGCTTTGTCCTGTCTGAGCTTTGAAGATCTATGTGGACCGCTCCAGTCTTTGGAGACAATCCCCCCAGTTACTGGTATGTTTTGGTGCTCGCCGCCGTGGGCTTGCCACATCGAAGCACAGAATTTGTCACTGGGTGAGGGATGCTATTTCGCTGGCTTATGAGGTGCGTGGTCTTTCTTCACCTCTCAGTGTTCGCGTGCATTCTACTAGGAGTGTGGATTCCTCTCAAGCTCTTTTCAGAGGGGTCCCCCTAGAAGATATTTGTGTAGTGGCAGGATGGTCCTTTCCGCACACTTTTATCAGGTTCTATAACTTGGATGTTGAGATGGCTCCGGGTTCCCAGGTTGTATCTGCTTGAACCGGCCGTGTATGCTGTCTGATTCGTAAACGGGCCAGATAGGGCAGTGTTTTTAGCTAGGCGTGTTTGGTATATCGTTCCCAAAGCGTCTTAGCTTTACGCAGCATTGAATGAATCTATTAAAGAGAACATCTTGGGTTACTCGCGTAACCCTTGTTCTCTGAATAGGGAACGAGATGCTGCGTTTGCTGCCAAGCTCCTCACGCTGCCGACAGGGACCTTTTCAGGGACAGGGAGCAGATTGCGCATTCGCCAGTATAAGGAGACGACGTAAGAACGCTGAAGATGGCATTCACGCCATCAGCCAATGAATTGGCATGATTCTATATGGGTTTCAAACAATCGACACGCCCAGGGCGTTCCCAAAGCGTCTCGTTCCCTATTCAGAAAACAAGGGTTAAGCAAGTAACCCGAGATGTTTTTGTCATCTCCTACTAAAACACTGGATGTTTCATTTCGAGTGAATAGTGGAGAGAGCTTGTACATGGTTTATGCGAGTACTGATAATTTGTGCTGTTTTGAGTGTAACGATATCGGCCACAAAAGATTTTCCTTCCCTCATAAACAATGAGCAGAGGTTTGTCAGATAAGAATAGTGAGACGAATGTAGTGAAAAGGCCGCTAAGCATTGAAGAGGCTTAAAGAGAGGAAGGAAAAACAAAAGAAGATGGTGATCGAGTTGAGGTAAATGTTAATGCTTCTGATAATATTGAGAACAGGAATGAAGAAAGTAAGTCTAATGGCTGTGTTGCTACTGCTGCTGTGAATCACAAAGATGATGAGATGCAAGAAGCTGATAAAGGCTTAAACGATGAAATGGATAAAGAGTCAGATGATGAGAGTATCAGAGATGACCTTTGAGAAGACACCCCCCCCACATGATTGTAAAGAGCTTTGAGTGAACAACAATACACAATAAAGCGCTATATAAATGCCTCATTCATTCATGATTTGATATAGATGTTGGTATGACTGGTGAATTTTATTCTGTAGAACAGATAAATTATTTTCAGGATAAAACTAAAGGGAAGTCTGTTCAGATTGAGGAGGTTTTTCCTGACTTGGATAAATTTGATGTATCTGTAATGAAAGTTCGGAAAGAATGTAGTGTTGAAGTTGTCACAGCAAAAAAGGTTTAGGTTGCAGAAGTACTTGACAGTAGTCAGACAAATGATGAGAAAATAAAAAGATAAACGTAGATCTACTAGAACAAACTCTGAATAAGTGCACATTGGGGACTTGGTCTTTACTGGGTTTCCTTTTTTCTTTCTTTCCTTTTACATGTTTGCTATAGATGTTCTTAATGTAGGATCCTTAAATGTAAATTGGGCAAGGGATAGAAGTAAATGGCCAATATTAAAAGAATGTTTAATTTTGAAAGGAATTAAAGTTATGTTTTTACAAGAAACACATAGTACTGAAAATAATGAAAATGATTGGGGGATGTGGTGGGAGGAAGATTATGTTTTGAATCATGGTACTAACCTTTGTGCAGGAGTAGCAATATTGTTTTCACCTAGATGTAGACTTAACATTTTGTCTAAAAGTGAGGTAGTGAAAGGATGCCTTCTTGTTCTTAAAGTAGAAATAAAAAATAGAGTTTTCGATCCAGTAAATGATTATGCCCCTACAACAGGTAGAGAGAGAATTGCTTTTTTTCTTAAACTCAAAGATGTGATTTCTTCTCTAATTAATGATGACTTTTTAATAATTGGAGGAGATTGGAATTGTACTTTGGATTTTACTTGTGATAGGGATGGGGAAGAACCAACTTTTATGTCAGCTGTATCTTTAAGAGATAAAGAGAGTATTATACAATATGGTCTTGTTGACATTTGGAGAGAGAGAAATAAGGAAATTAAACAATATACATGGATTAAAATGACAGATAATAGGGTTACTACTGCACGTTTAGAAAACAATGTGCAATATAATAGAATAGAAGAAAATTGTATAAGCCCAAGTTCAATATCAGATCATTATTTAACTTCTTAAAAAAAAATTCTAACACAAAAAAGCACATACACAGTTTTTATTCAATTTGGAAAAAAAGGTTGTTTATAATAAACTCATGCATTGTTTACGAAAGCCTGATGGAAGTATTACTTCGGACTCTTTAATGATGAGAAGATCTGCTGTTGATATTTATGCAAAATTATTTGCCAAAGAGGACTTTGATTTTGATATGACATGTGAACTTTTTAATGATTTACCAACCTTGAATGAGGAAGATAGACTGTCTCTAGATCTTGATATCACCTTTGAGGAGGTAACTGATGCAGTAAAATAACATTCATCGGGACGAGCACCAGGCTTTGATGGATTTACAGGCGAGTTTTAGAAATCTTTTTTGGGAATAATTGGACAAGACCTTTTTACAATTTTAGAATAAAGTTATAAATTAAAGGTACTGCCAAAGAGCAGTCCTTTCTCTTATTCTGTAGAAAGGAGATTTGTGTTTGCTTAAAAACTGGAGACCTGTTGCTGTTCTTAACTCGGATTATAAGATATTGTCTAAATATATTGCAAATCGACTTAAAACGATACTGAATTCCTTGATTCATGATGATCAGACTTATTGTATTCCTAAAAGGTGTATTTATGATAATTTGTTTTTAATAAGAGACCTTTTAGAATATTTAAGAATGTATAATGCTAATCTTGGTATTTTATCTTTGGATCAAGAAAAAGCTTTTGATCGCGTTGATCATCAGTATTTGTTTTATGTCCTAAATTGTTTTGGTTTTGGGGATACAAGTTAATATCATGGATAAAATTATTGTATACGGGATCTGAAAGAATGATTAAAGTAGAAGGTGGTTTAACTGTACCAGTTAAAATACAAAGAGGAATTAGACAAGGCTGCCCAATGTCTGGCCAATTGTACAGTTTGGCGTTTGAACCTTTATTGTGTTTGCTAAGACGTAAACTAAAAGGGTTAACTATAAACGGTAGTTTTAGAAATCAGTCTATTATTTTGTCTGCATACGCAAATTATTTAACTGTTATAATACAACAACATAATGATGTACAGAATTTAAAGGGGGCTTTAGAAATCTATAAAAATTAGCTTCTTCTGCTAGGCTCAACTGGGATAAAACTGAAGCTGTATGGTGTGGCTCCACCAAAGGTAGTAGATTACCTATACTTCCTAATAATATTAAGTGGGGTAAAACAGGATTTAAATATTTGGGAGTGTATTTAGGTCAAGATGAATATAAAAATTAAAATTGGGAGGGTTTATTGGAGAAAGTCCATGATAGGTTGTCTAGTTGGAAATGGATGCTACCCCAGCTATCATATAGGGGGAAAGTACTGATTGCCAATAATCGTATTGCATCAATTGATGGTAGTGAACACCATTGTTGTTAATCCAGGAAATCCAAAGGCTAATTGTGGACTTTTTTTGGTCTGGTCAGCATTGGTTGAGAGCTGCTGCTCTTATCTTCCAGTCCAAGGAGGAGGACAAGGACCAATAAATATTCGAGCTAGAGTGGCAATGTTTCGGATGCAAGCTATTCAACGCCGCTTATGTCATCAGAATCATGGATGGATGGAACTAACATGTGCTCTTTTGCGTAAGGCAGGACGAATGGGACTAGACAGATAGTTATTTATTATGTCCTTAGAGGGAACTTCTCTTTGTGGTCTTAACCCTTTTTATCTCAATGTTTTAGACCTATGAAAATCGTTTTCTGTTTTAAGAGATTGGTCAAAACTAGACATGTGGCTGTTAAATGAGCCTATTTTCTTTTAACCCACTATTGCCTGTTGAGATAATGAACTCTGTGACCATAAGATCAAGTTTTATTTCTGCTGGAATATCTACATTTCGGGATTTAAGAAAAAGAGATGGATGGATTGAAGCTGAAAATCTTGCCCAAAAAGTGGGCTTCAGAACAATATGTCTCGCTAAACGAGTGCTTGTGGATCTAGAAACTGCACTCCCTTATTCAGTCAAGATTTTTCTTGAGGAGAAATGTACAGAAAGCAACACAGAATCTCATTGTTTTACAGATTTCTCTTTACTGATGAAAAATATCATCAAGAAGAAGGGCATGCAAAGTTTTTATCTTTGAATACTCCAGAGATGGGACTCTTCCGTAATTTATAAAAAAAGACTGTGTATATAGCATGTGTTAAAACTATGAACTATCAAAGTCTTAAATATTTAAAAGAGAACAAATGGACTTTGTTGTTAGGATTAAACTCTTCTCCAAAATGTAGCTGGCAGTCCCTGTATAAAAAACCCACTGAGAAAAAGTGGGGGATCTTCAGTGGAGAATTGTACATGGGTGTTTAGCTAAAAACAGACACATTGCACGACTGAATCCATTAGTTGGGGAGGAATGTACTTTCTGCGATATATCCGAAACTGAAACTTATGCTTTTATGGAGTTTCATCGTCTAAAGAACCTGATGCAGTTGGTGAAAGATTGGAGTCTGAAATTGATGGGTTTGTTACTTTGTTTAATGTTTCATTGTTCATTTATGGGCCAAAATATTCAGTGGAAAATTAGGAAAAAGTAATCATTCTTAATCTTCTTTATGGAATGGTTATGTTGGCAATATGGTATACTAGAAAAAACAAAATTGAAGGAAGCAGTTGTATTGATCCTGTATTGTTGACAAAATGTTTTGTTAAGAAGAGGTTGACTGTGGAATATGCTTTTATAGTCTAACACAGTGGTTCTCAAACTTTTTACACCAAGTACCACCTCAGAAAATATTTGTCTTTCCAAGTACCACCATTATGAATGACCAACATTAAAATGCAGTATAAATGGCTGCCCACTGCTCCGGGTGTGTGTTCACGGTGTGTGTGTGTGTGTGTGTGTGTGTGTGTGTGTGTGTGTGTGTGTGTGTGTGTGTGTGTGTGTGTGTGTGTGTGTGTTTGTGTGTTCACTGCTGTGTGTGTGTGCACTTTGGATGAGTTAAATGCAGAGCACAAATTCCAAGTATGTCACGTCACTTTCAGTAGCACTATACACAGTAAAACAGTACACAGTTTTTTTTTTTTACGAGTCAGTTTTAATCCTTATAAGGATATTTATTATTGTCAGCCTCTTAAAATAAAGTAAATACACAGTTTGAACATGAACACTGCACCGTGCTTACTTCCACGTAAATAAAAAACGTAATTATTAAATTAAAATATATTGTACCTAAAAGTGAAATAAAAACTGTACTGTACTTAAATGTTAAAAAACTGTACTTAAATAAAGATTAAATGAAAATGTATCATACTTAGGCTACTTAACATTTAAGTACAGTAACTTAGTTTTTATTTAACTTTAAGTAGCTACAATACATTTTCATTTAATCTTTAAGCACAGTACAGTTTTTAATTCACTTTTAAATAAAAAAGTACTTGATAAAAAAAAAACACAGGCTGTATATGTAGCTGCAAGTAACAACAATCAGGCCATGTGTCCACCAAAGCCAGCTGAAAACACCCAGGTGCTTGAGAGGGCAGCGTATTTTCAAGACGCTGCGGTTGCTATGATATGGAATATCCGCTGAAGTAATATGGCAGACGCATCGCGAATGAAATGTTTCTCCAAGCATTATTTTTCATAACAATATTATTGTACTCCGGCAATTCCATCTGGTAAAGACATAAATACTCAGAGATAAGCAATATTAACTTCTCCATTGCTGTTAAGTCGTAGTACCCGCAGGGTGTGACGGTATTAGTCCCGCCCCTCCTCCACTGTGATTGGTTAGCTGATTAAAAAGTGACAGTGTTGAATGCTAACGTTCTTAAATTCTCGGTGCCAAGAAAAAAACGCCCAAGTGCCCAGCATGAAAAAGAGGCTCCCATTTAAAACAATTTTAAAAAATCGCTTTGGTGGACACGTGGCCTGATTTATATTTAATTCTGAGATTCCTCTGCGTACCACTAGAGAAAGCTCACGTACCACTAGTGGTACGCGTACCACACTTTGAGAACCGCTGGTCTAACACATAATGATCAGTCTTTTTTTGTGGGGTTTTAATAACTTTTAGTGTGAATCCGATGGGAATGGAAGTTTTATTGTAAATGTTTTTGTAATTATTCCTCTCTTAATTTTTTTTTTAAAGAGAGAGAGGGGAAAAAGGGGGGGGGGGGGGCTGTGATTGTTTGATATAGTTCCTTAATATTTTTGAGTTAATAAAAGAAATGTAAAAGTCAAAGTCTCTCTCTCTTTTTCTCTTTCTCAGCTTTTCCATTTCTATTTTTCCAAACTATCCATAATTCAATTACACATTGTGTTCCTGTGGCTCAGTGGTTAGAGTATTGCGTTAGCAGCGCAAAGGTTGTGGGTTCGATTCCCAGGGAACACACATACTGACAATACAAATGTATAGCCTAAATGCACTGTAAGTCGCTTTGGATCAAAGCATCTGCTAAATGCATAAATGTAAATGAGGCTCGAGAACATTTAATGTTATCAGATGTTCATCATCATTTACTTTATTATACACATAGTTTTGCTCTCTCTTTTTCTGTGGTTCAACGTGGCATATTTTTTAATCTCAGAATGATATTCTGATAGAAAGCTGCTAAAATTAACAGGGAACTTGAACTTGACGCTTCCAATGCTGATTTTCAAGAAGCTGCCAAGAAGGCTGAACAAGTCCTTCTAAGGTTCAGCCCTTCACAGGTTTTGTTGAACACATTTAGCTATAGCTGATATGCTTTATTGAACGCATCCTTATTTTGTGTCTTAATAATAACTTTCTTTACAGTCTTTGCTCTCAAATATTTTGGTCACTTTTGTCATTTTTAACACACTGTCTCAACATGTATATATTTCTCTTAATTTCAGCTGAAAGGGAACACTGTTAGAAATCTCTGTAGATTTAGCAGCACAGTACTGTAAAAACCTACAGTACAATACCACATTTATATATTACAGTAAAATACTGTAATTAGCATTGCATTCTGGGTCATTTTGACTTGGCGGGAATATTTTACAGTATATTTTAGTGTGGCTGTAACCTTGCTGTAGCCTGACTATAATACGCAAGGCAATAATACAGGATTGCTGTAAACAGTGCGCCACCTGATGTCACATCACAGACAACACAACTGCTGCTGACCGAAGAGAGAAGCAGAACAGTGGATTTATGCAAGTTCAGTAAGTTAATTTGATTATCATGTTTTATTACATAACATATATGGTTTTTAGTGTGGAATGAAACCGCAAGTTTAGCTGCGGACGTTATAATCTCTTCCCTCAAAGCTGTAACAGTTAACAGTCAAAACTCATGAGTTACGCGCTCTTTCACCCGCTGCTCTCCCAACATTTTTACGTCTAGTGAATTAGCTTATGGTTTATTTTGACCAAAACTAGAGTTGATGCTTGTTGGAACTGTGGAAAGGCAAACCGAGTCAGTTTTGGTGAGTTTTATTTTGTTTCTGTCGAGTTTGAACGAAGCTTACTTTACTATGTGTTTGTCAGTGGTGGTCAGTAACGAAGTACAACTACTTCGTTACTGTACTTAAGTACATTTTTCAAGTATCTGTACTTTACTGGAGTAGTTTTATTTTGAGTAACTTTTACTTTTACTTCACTACATTCCAAAGCATAAGATCGTACTTTTTACTTCACTACATTTCATAAAACATATCGTTACTCACGTGATACATCACGTGCTCCGAGACGCAGACGCGGTGTCTGATTCATGAACAAACTGATTCTTTTCAATGAACCTGTTCAATCGGTTCGCAAATCGCAACAAACGATTCGTTCACGAATTGCAGTGATCCGATTGCAGCTGTTCTCGAGTCGAAAACTCACTGATTCAAATGATCCGTTTAGAGCGAGTCTTCTTCAGTGAACTGAACTCACAAGTAAAGAACCGGGAGATCTCGTGAGCGCGCGCTACTGATGCTGTGAAAAGTACGTTACTAATGTCGAATTTTAGGATTAATTATTGTAACTGAAAATAATATTTAGGTCAAAACTGTCAGTTGTTTGTGAACTAAATCTGCTGTAAAGGGTGATCTATTTAAGCCCACTGAAATGCTTGAATGCAGACAGATCAACATCAGTGTCTCTAACGTTATGTTTTAGGTCAAAAACAAAACATTAAAATAACACCGATTAAATAAAATAACTCATGCACGTTCATATTCCCCGCTGCTGTAACGTTAACGTTAGCAGTTTTATTAAAATGCTATGCATTTAGACCTATGTGACGTCTGTTTTTATATTGTTTATCAACAGTATACATTTTTATATTGTTTAGATCAACTAGCCGAGTAGACAGATATGAATGTTTATTCATAACCATACTGAAAATAAGTCAATATTGTTAGCTGATGCTATCTGTCTAGCTAACAAGCTTGCTGGTGCTAAGTTGAGGAATTTTTTTGATATAAAGTCCAAATATCTTTATTCAGCCACCTAGATAGATTCCATCTGAGGGAAAAAGAAAGGATGTGATGTTCAGAACATAGTAACTACAGTAATTATCAGAGTGGGAAGTGATGCCCTCTGGGGGCATTTGGTCAGGGGTGTTTTTACACCACAGACAAGGTTTGAGAAGAAAAAAAAATCATTCTGAAAATATAATTAGATTTTCCTTAAAATGTTCTTCCTAATTTCAGGCCTAATTCTCATGTCATATATAACTGACGTTCTGCAAAACAACAAGTTCTAAAACACTTTTTTCTTACTGGTGAAGATTAGATGGTGAAATCTGTTTTCTCTCAGGTACATGGCAGTGTAAGCTTCACATTGAACATTACTACATCACTCTCATCAACGTAGTCCATATCAACAAAATATATATCTTGACTCTATAGTGGTTATTTTGGGAAAAACCCAGGTATTTTGGGCAGTATGATTATAAAAATATGTGCTAATATAAAATGAAATAAAGTAGTCTATATAAAATTGCTAAATAAATCTGTCTATCAGTACTTTTTTACTTAAGTACATAAAAAATTGAGTACTTTTGTACTTTCACTCGAGTAAAATTGAAAAAGCAGTACTTTTACTTTTAATGGAGTAATATTTTATTATACGTATCTGTACTTTTACTCAAGTACTTGATCTGTGTACTTTGCCCACCACTGGTGTTTGTCAATGGAGTCTGCTGGGTTTGAGGAGCTCAATAAACGATAGTTTGGGTTTAAACAAAAGGGATATATATTACGATAAAACAATTGTCTATCTCTATGGATCTCTTTAATAATGTTGTCCAATTTGAGCCTGTCAGAGACAAACACGAGCGCTTTTTAATACATTAATTTAAGGTGCAAAAAAAAAAATGTCAGCTTCATGGTCGCGGTTAATACTGGACATAGTTGCTTACTTAAACATGGTTGAGAAATACAGTTTCACTTAAGATGTAAATGGGTGGTTTGGGGTCAGAGATATTGGTTACACTACAGGTTATTAACTACGTGAATGTTATTTAGGTGGGAGACCAGATTATGTAGCATGGGGATTGATACAAATTATTATGATAATAAAAATATGATTAGTGGTAAATTACTTTTATCAGTCAACGTTACTAATGATCTATTAGTCAACAAAGACAAGCAAAATGCATGCCAAAATCTTCAGCAATATCAAGCATAATATTTGTTTTAATAACTCTGATGTATTGTTGGAGTGCCAATACAGTTTTATTTAGTACTGACCTGAATAAGATATTTCACATAAAAGACGTGTACCTAGACCACAAGAGAAAATAGTTGAATTTATAAAAATGACCACATTCAAAAGTTTACAAATTATTGATTTGTAATACTGTTCTGTTACGTGAATGATCCACACTCTGAATGAATTCAGTGTGTATTCTGGGCACGGTGTCATGGTTACATAGTGGCAGTAACATCCAATGTTTTCGCGACGTCCTTTAACGACTTTTATCGACAAATACCTGCCTTTAGAGATTTTACCTGAGAATTATTGGAAACACTGGTGGTTGCACTGTAACGAAGGACGCCTCGCGTTAGTATCTGGAAATAGAAGCTAGAGGCCCGGCTGCATACTTGCGCTGCGGCTGGGAGAGGAGAGGGCTGAGGAGCTGAAGCGGGAAGCGAGTGAGGCTTTGCTGCAGTGAGAACTGGGGCGCAGCCCAGGATCGTTGAAGGCCTGCTGCAGAGGAACTGGAACTGCAGAGATTGTTATTATCCTATTTGAAACTTTTAGACTATAGGCTTTCTAGACTAGGCTAACACCTTAAATGCATAAGCTACCTCATCATGTTTTTAGCAAACCGGGATAATTATTCACTACCTTCTCCCTCCATAATTATGTTAAGTTAGACACCAACTTTCTAAGTAGGCTATTCCTCAATGTATGCATTATAAACAATATAATGAAAAAAAAATTTTTCTGATTACTTGTTTTTTTTGTGTAAAGTGTATATGGTTGCTAAAGACACGAGGTATGTTAACGTGTATATATTTTTTCCTGCTCACTGACTCAATGTGCAGATTCTTTTATTCCTCGAGGTGACACTGTTTGAAACACAATGACGACAATGAAACGAACTAAGCTTTATTTTATTCTTTGTTGTTGTCCTCAAAATATAAAGCTTTTTTTATTTTGCTATTGCAGCAGTTAGATTCACCCATGCTGGTTATATACGGATCTCTAAAGACACGAATATCAAGATTAGTGAAACATTCATACATTTAAGGGCTAGTTTATTTGATTATCATCATTCATTACATCTGTCTTTGTCCCGTTTTTCTTCCCTGGGTACAGTGATAATTTTTAAGTGAACATATTTTACAACCAGCCTATGATGTGTGTGGAAGTGCGGCTGTGAGGGAGAAGATCATGAGTCGAACCGAAGAGAGCAATACAAATTTTTGTTTTTATAGGACGATCGCTTTTTGTGTAACATTTTAAAGAGTTGGCAATAAAAAGAAAGAAAAAATAATTTTCACTCATTTTGGCACCCCTAGCATTTGCCTATTCCACAGGCCGGCCCTAACACCAACCATTTACCTGACGGTGTAGCAGTAGAGCCCATTCCTCATCCAAGGTTTAATATGAGAAGAGGCCATGACATTATGCTTCTAAAGGTAATACATAAGATAGAATAATTTCTTTGTTATCATGCCTAAAAACATTGAAATTGACAGAAAAATTTATAACATTTACCAAATATACTTTTGCTCAGCTTAAAATCCTTAATATCTTTAAAAACAGTGAATGAAATATAGTGGTTATCAACTGAATAAATAACTTTGCATCTTCTCTTTTAGCTCAAGACCCCAGCAACTTTGAACTTAAGTGTGAATACTATCACCAGTCTCCTTCAAATGTGCTCAAAGAAGCAATGTGACTCTGATAACTGTGGCACGGCTGATACTCTGAGCACTAGGGATGGGTACCGAAACTCGGTATTTAATCGGTCTCGGGGCTAAATTATAAAAGACCGGAGTATCGATAAGCTCTGACGTTAACGGTTCTGTTATCGGTACTGGAGAAATTAAGAAAACACACATACATTTATTATTGCTATATATATATATATACACATTATCTTGCAAATTCTATCCCGCCAGAGTCACCAGCTGTTTTTATATGCAATAATATTCAAACTCTTGTCTATGATGCATTTTTGCTATTCCCAAATCAGAAGCGCGATCGCTCACGTGGATGAGTTCAGCACGCGCAACATAAGCCCTGTTTATGTTAGAAGAGAACTAACCATTAAAACATGCTTACACTTTAGGCCTGTGGCTGTTATATTAAACTGAGTTTATTTAATGTTTTTTTTAGCTTCTAAAGATTATAGCTGTGTTTCTTCTAGAACAACTTCCTTCTCTTCACAGCGGCGCGCATTCGTTCCTCCCGGACCAAAACTTAACATCAGAATCAGATCAATCGTCTGTCGATTATTGTAAAATGCCGTCTTTACAGTTACTAAATTGCTGGACATGTTTGATAATAAAATGTTGAAAGTACAATCCGCACGAGAGATGCTGTTCCTCAGGCTGAAGTGTGTGTGCGTGTGTGTGTGTGTGTGTGTGTGTGTGTTTGCGCGCGCGCGCGTGTGTGTGTGTGTGTGTGTGCGTGCGCGGCGCGCTCCAAAACAGACAAGCAAAGTACACTTTGAGCTTCGGGCGCGTCCAAACGATCAAATACACACACAATATGTAAAAACGGACGGCTTGGAGAGTATTCCAATTCACATTGGAGAGTATGGAGAGTTTATATCTTAAAGTGAACGAGAACAGTTGGGAGAAAATTGTGTGTCAATATTTTGTCTCAGTGACAGATTGGAGCTTCTTCAATGTTAATCAAAGAACAAAACACAGAGAAAATCACTCACAGCCCTTAATCTGAATAAAGTAATAGCTTTAATAAGCATTAATCTATCAATATATACAGTGAAAACTCTGCAGAGTTAATTTACATTTGATCACTTTTAGATTTATTTTGTAGCTATTACTTACCTGAACATTAATGTTAGTAGACCATCATAGATAAATGAAAGCACTGTGTTATTTTACATTTGTTTTATGGTATGACAAATGGTATATTTGTCAGTTTATTTAACTTTGTTTCTTTGTTCATGTTCTTACTCTATCTTATCTTATGTATATAAAACACTAAAAATGCCTGCACACTGGTGCATTTACAAATTGATGTTTTATATTTATTTAATGAAATATTTATTTAACATTTCAGAATATAAAGCCATGTTAATTAAGCTGCTAATCTATCATATAAATATATATTTCATACATATATGTGTATGTATGTGTGTATGTATGTATGTATGTATATATGTATGTATATATATAAATAACAAAAAGTACCGATAAGAATACCGTTAAAGTACCGGACCGATAAGCAGTATCGATAAAAGTAGTAGTACCGTTAAAACCTTAACGATACCCATCCCTACTGAGCACTGAGGGATCAACTGGACCAGCACAGGTATTTTAAGATGCACCTCTCACAAATTATCTATGGTGTATAATTTCCTTGCAATACTAATAATCCAATGCTATGATCCACAGGGAGAATCTGGGGGGTCCACTTGTTTGTGGAGGTGTTGTACAGGGAATTGTGACAAGGGAAATGCAGACCACCTCAGTGTACTCATATTTCCCACTATTATTCATGGATTTATCACGTCAAGTGACATGCCAAAAACATTAGATCAAGTCTCCACACCAGGAAGATTAGATCAAATCTAAGCTTCCGTCTGGATTCAACCCTTAAATTATCTGATGACCAAACACCCGAGAAGAGATGATGCCAGCCCCCCTCGGACAATATACAGCAATCAACAAAGTTTGCCATATATTAATACATTGTAGAAACGTAATTTCCTGCAAAGCTGCTTTGTAATGATTGTATCGTAAAACTATCCCTGCTGATGCCAAATACCAAAACCTATCAGCAGTGTTCTGCCTGATACCCCAAACCCAATTGTTCTTATAGGTCTTGTCTAGTACCTAAAATTGTCACCCTAGGCTAGTACCCAAATCCATTTTACCTCTCCATTCAGACAAAAGTTTGACTAAGGAAGCCAGGTTAGAACAGAAACCAGAAGACAATAAATAAATTGAATACTCGTTTTTGCTAATGTTTCAATGCCCAGACTTATATAGCAAGATATTGCAATGGAAAATTACTACTTCACACCTTGAAATTAAGGCAAACTTCTGTTTCTTATGAAGACATATCGCCTTAACCCACACAACCATAAGATTAAACTGCAACAGAAAATAAAACGACTGATCAAAGAAAAGATCAGTAATATGAGTGCATAAATTTAGTCATGATCGAAACAAACTAAATTAAACAAAGCAATAACTTTATTTTAAAAGAAAATACATGGCTGCTTTTAAAAATAAAAAAATAAACTACAAATCATTTAAAGGGCAGGCTGGATAAACTTCCTTAGTTGTTCAGTTTAATGCAAGTTCAATACAATTTTAGAATGAAATAAATCTGTAAATGTGAAAACTTGAATATAAAGCCCAACTAATATTCCCAAAGCCTAATAAGCATCTCATGTTGTGAGCTTTGTGCATTAGCTGGCCACCACTGCCATCCTGTGGTAAGTTTACTGCAACACTGCCACTTAATAAACTATGCAAATACTGAACAAAACAATGTTAAAAAAGCTTTATTGAATTGATTCCTCATTCTCCCAACACTTAAACACTTTTCTACAGAATCACTGCTTTCAGCCAAATATAATAAACGTCAATCTAGATGAAAGATTGATTGTTCATTTTGAAAGCGTTTTGACACTTTTCCTGCTTTCTTTTGGAAGAGATGTGTTCGTCTGCACAGCAGGGATTTCCATGAGCTCTGAAAAAGCAAAGTCAAGTAACAAGGTCTTCTTAGAAAGTAAATCACTAATAAAAAAGCTAGCATAAAAGTCAATCATTCAACTAGTTCGCCCAAAAACAAATTCTGTCATTACTCACCCTCATGTCATTCTAAACCCAAGACATCCATTCATCTTCAGACCACCAATTAAGAGTTGATGGAATCAGAGCTCGGTCCCTCCCATAGACCGCAAAGATACGTGGTTTACATTCAAATAAAAGCGCAAACGTATCCGTGTGACGCATAAGAGCATCCAGTTATCGCTGTAACTGAATATATGAAGAGAAGTGATTTGTGAAATATTAAGCGAATAAACCCTCGACTGACAATGTAGTTTGTGTTCTTAAAACTACCTTGGGTATTAATATTTATAATCCAATGCCAATCGACAACCTTAATGTATCCCATTAATGTAGAGGATCTATATTTCTGCAATAAGTCAAAAGATCAAAGTAAGTTATTTCTAACATTCGACTGATGCTGCTTAGTACGTTATGTTCTTTTGTTAGGACAGCAGGTTTAGAAACGCTTCTCATTAAGGAATATGTTTCGTGTGTGCTGCTTTTTCAAAATGCACATAAGCTCGGGGGTTAAAACAGAAATTATTTCAATGCTGATTAGTCTAACTTTTTCTGTTGCTTGATTTGAGTACTGCGTGTGGACCAGGGTTTTGCATAGTTCAGTGTAGGGGTCGACCGATATGTGTTTTTCAGGGCCGATACCGATTATTACAGATCAAGTAGACCGATAACCGATATACGTGTCTGGTGTAAAAATGAATGCCAAAATTAATAACAACAAGAGCTTTGACAAAAAAACGTTCTTTAAATGCTTTTAAACATGTCTTTAATTCTGAAAACTGTTAATAACAACAACATTTCCGTTGTTTTAATTTACAGTACAGTGCAAATGAAGGCAAAACATTAATTTAATTTATCTTTTAATCAAATGAGTTACTTTATTTTTGGCAAACAAATGAGTTTACTATTAAAATTAAAACATGGAAGAAATAGCGTATTGTGTGATTATTCTCAACAAAAGTTGTAATAATTGTTGTAGTTGTATTACGTTTACAGTAATATATTCGGCTAAACCGAACTTATATTTTGACAGGTTGCCATGAGGACCTTTTAAGTTTCTGTAGCCTATGTATATATGATATGACGATCGTTTTACTCAAATGAAACGGTCAAATGCTCATCAAGTGACTGAGCAGTTCTGGGGATGTTGTTCATGTATTGATGTCCTCATTTAGTGAGACGGCAGACGCTGAAGTCATCGCGAGCAGCACGCGCTCAGTAGCCTATGTATGTGTGCAGTAAACGAAACCGCACATCTGTGTCATTCATTAACAGAGAAGCAGAACATGCAGGATTCATATTTAAAGTGTTTTTGCGGCTTAATATTTATAGATACTAGTCCATAGCGCGAGTCGATTTAAGTGTACTGACCTACTTTTGATTAATTCATCCAAACTTCGACAAATTCCGTGACATTCCGCGTTACATTTACATTTATGCATTTAGCAGACGCTTTTATCCAAAGCGACTTACATTGCATTCAAGTTACAGTTTTCACATTTTATCAACTCTTGATTGTGGATTCTGGATTGTGATTTATTGCAATCGTATTTTACCTTTGAGAGACAACTGATGCGTGATCACGGAGGCAGCTCCAGTTAGCAAGTGCTTTCGGTGTGAGACTGCCTTCAGTTTTCCGCGTTGATTGGTCGGACTCGTGACTCTCTACATATGAGATGATCGGTGGGCGGAGATTGCTCTCAGAGATTTAGAGATCGCCTCACTCTCACAGAGTGTTGAGCTCAGACAGGCTGCATCGAGCCAAATAGTGCATTTATACATTAAATAATTTCACCTGTATTATTTATTCACCAATAAATAAAGTCACCTGTAAATAGTATGTTTGTATAATAAAAAAAATAAAAAATTATCGGCAAATCTGTTTTGAAAATGGCCGATATCGATAATCGGTAAAATGCTTAATATCGGCGCCGATAATCGGTCGACCCCTAGTTCAGAGTGACAAGTCGTACCAGCGTACTTTGAGGTCAGAATGCGTAACGGTTGGCAGGTCTGTTTTTGCTTTCTTTTGTGCAATGAAGTTCTCGTAGCTCTGTAAAGTTACGGTTGAATCACTGATGTCACATGGATTTTAACAAACTCCTTACTAGGTTTCTGGACCTTGGTCATGAAAGGATCCTTGCTGTCTATGGGAGGGTCTACGAGGTCACGGATTTCATAAATATCTTAATTTGTTATCCAAAGGTTGTGAATTTGGAACATTATGAGGATAATTAATAATTTTAATTTGTGTGAACTAACACTTTGAGCTTTAACGGAACATCTGGCCATTAACTGAGTCAAACTAATAGTAACTTGATTCTATAAGTAAATCCATACCTGTTTTTTTGCCATGAAAATGAAGTCATTTCATCAAAGGTTATCTTGTCTCTAGTTCTCAAATATAACTCGTCCAGGGAGTCAATCTGAAAAATAAAACGGTATTTTAGTACACAGATGTTAACAACAAAAACAAATCATGCATTTAAAATATCTTCCAAAATAAGATGCTACATAGACACTCCCAAGACTAAACAAGTGCGAAAAAAAGGTACAAAATTGTAAAAAAAAAAAAAGGGCCAAACTTTTAAACGAGTCTCCATAGTGAATCACTCAAAACAATGACGTGGCAAAAGCTACATCTCTTCAAAATGTTAAAATCTTTTGACATAGGTGACTTAAAACTGACCAAAAATAATCTTTAAAGTTGGTGCAGACAAAAATTGTGATCAGAACAGGGACTTAATCTCTCATTTCAAAGGCCACATGAGCTACTTTCCACCAAACGAGCACACTATAAAAAAGTCGTCATGCAGCTTTTTAAAGGAGGAAGAGGAAGTGTTTTTAGGGTTGTGGAACAGGATTGAACAGATTCTGGAGATGTAATCACTGGTCGAGGCAACATTCGAAGAAAACATGGACAATGAGAACTGTTGTAGGATGCGTACAGGAGAGCAAAAGGTTTTACCTCACATTACAGGCCTATCTCCACAAATGACCTAGTCAAGAGCAGCTTTCATCTCAGGATTCTTGAGTCGGAAGGCACAACACTTCATTCTCCAAGGACATGGTTGGTTTCCGTAATTGCTAGCAGAGAACTCTTGGATCCAATGAAGCATTATACAGAGCCATGGCTTGCTATACCACAACAGCAACGTTTAATCTTTGTTAGCTTAATACTAAGTTTTAGTTACCTAATTAAAAATATTGATGCCAGATGCAAAAACCCCAGCTATTCACCTGGCTCGCATTGAGCTTTGTAATATCGAAGGCAAAAGAGAGCATTTTCCAACCATTTTTTAATGAGCTTCATGAAGCCAATTTAATACAAAAGGAAAAAGGATTCTGAGGTGTTGATATACAGAACAGAGCACATTTCTTTCCAAGGAGGAACAAAATCTTGACATTTAAGAGGATAAGTTCAGTCCACAGGAGAGCATACTTCAAAAAAATTAATTTAGACTGGTCAAAGAGTAAAGTACCATGGGCCATCATCGGTCCCAATGAGGCAGAATGACGCAGTTTAGTGGTTTACTCTTTGAACAATGAATATGTACACATCTTTAGCAACATCAAGGAGGTTTGCCGGATACAACATGCCTGCCTTGCTTCACTAAAGGAATGCATCACAAAATGGAGGTGGCAAGGAGCAATAAAGAACACATCACAGCTTATCAAGCTTCTATTGGAGGATCAGATTAGAATATTTCCAGGTGCCTTTTTAAAATTGTTTAAATGTAAATTCCCCCCTAAGCACTCTCAGTGAGCCGATACTAAGAAATTGGACCAAAGATCTTTGAGGAAATTGGTTTTAGAAGCTATCAGGCTGTGTTGGACAGGTCAAATTTTACGCATGGTTTTAGACAGTTTCTTTTAACACTATAAAGAAAAACAAATGGACAAATTCAAAAACCTCTGAGAGCATCTAGAACACAATCGCAAGGTAAAAATGGCAGATACAGGTAGCCTCACAGGGCTTGAAACTCTTACAGTAAGTGAATGCTCATGGATTTTATGCAGCTCCTCAATGAGAGGAACATCCTGTGGATACTTGACACGGTAAAAAAGGAGTCTCTTTAATAGAACATTTGAACCAGAACACAAAACGTAAAGAAAAAGTAAAAACAAAAAAGGTCTTCCAAGAGCGCATCTTTTTATATACAGCCAGCGAAGGGATGATCTTGCAATCAGGATTTTTTTTTACTCGTGTGAAGCTGAGGACAAGAAGTAGGCAAAAGTGTAAAGGCACTGGAGCATTGTGAACATCCTTTCCATACAGTGAACTGACACCAACACATGATTCTTTTCCAACAAGGTCTTATGGACTATTCTGATCAAGTGCACAAAACGGACTTTAGTCACTACTACTGTAAAATGACTTTTTAGATTGTGGTCATCAATTCCAAGATAAAGGCAACCAAGTTGACTGAACTCAGAAGTTCAAAATGGCAGTTGTCTTTCTGCTTAGGTCTAGACATTATTCTAAAACACCACAAGTGGGCTGAGCTCTATTGGTGCAGTTATCTAGTAAAATTAGTAATTCTGAACAATCAATACATACCATAACTGTCGTAGCTGTCTCTGTAGGATCCACCAGAACGGTCATATCCACCCTGGCTTCTAAAACCAAAAGTAATATTTGCCATATTTAAAGTGTTCACGGTTACAATGATCATAAAATTGTTCCGTGTACAAAATTATTCTATGCTTAAGAAATCCCTCACCTATTATCCCTGTATCCACCGCCACTGCCACCGGAGTATCCACTACTCCTGTTGGAGTATCCACCACCTCCACCACTGCTGTAGGATCGGTCACCTCCACCATAGCTTCTCTCTCCTCCACCATAGCCTCTATCTCCACCACTATAGGATCGGTCACCTCCGCCATAGCTCCGATCACCACCATATCCACCACCACCTGTGTAGTAAAAAAAAAAAATTAATACAAATAAAAACATTAATAAAATAAAAAACTGAAAAAAACTTAACAGAAACCCATGCAAGATTCTTCCATTCAGGTAGGCCACCAGCTTTTTCATAATTACAAGCCGCCAAGGCTACTTCAAATGCAAATGCAGCCATCTGTTGGTAGGGCTGGGCAATACAGGCAAAAAAATGATCTAGATATTTTGTGGCTGATTTGCGATATTCGGTACTTTTGTTTGTATCTGTATTTAATATACATCAGGCATGTGATTAGCTTGAGAGAAAAGGAAAATCTGACCACACCCCAAGCACTTTTAATGTGATATATAACACATTAAAATATATCAAATACAGTAAGAATAGATACCATTGTCCGGTAAAAAATAAAACCAGCACTTAATCATGATAGCAATATAATAATTAAGTACTATAAATATTTTATTGTGAAGTATTTAGTTTATAGATTTTGTATTATTAAAGTACCTGCCAAAAGTATGGAAACATTACAATTAATGATTCTGAAATAATTATCCTCTGTTCGTAAAGGCAAAATTTATTTGATCAAAGTTAAAAAAAGGGTTTTCAATTTTCATAGATTATAATATGTAACGTTATTCCTGTGATACAAAGTAGAAATTTCTTCATAACTCCAGTTTTCAGTGACAAATGAGTAGAAATATTTGCATTTACTTGACTCTCGAAACACTGATTATTATTAATGTTGAAACAAAATGTGCTGCTTTATATTTTGTGGAAATGGTTATGTACTTTATTTCTTCAGGATTTTGATAAATATAAAGTTTAATAAACAGCATTTTTCAAATATATCAATTTAGTGCATTTATTAAATATAAATAAATGTAAGTGTCTTCACTCACTTTCATGCATTAATACAATTATTAATTTCTCTCTTCAAATCCTATACAAATGTTTGAGTGGTATCATTGTTTCCACAAAAATTGTTTTTAACATTGATAATAATCAGAAGCTCTTGCAGCGATCGGGATCATTCAGTCCATGATGTTTTAGAAAACTATTTTAACAGTTTAATTAAGTAATAGCTCAAGGCCATTCACGCAACATTAAACAGCTCAAGTAGCATCTGATGGGGCAAACCGCTTTAAACTATATCATGTTTTTAAGCCCTTAATATAAAATTTGTCTCATGTTTAGAACAAATTAAATTATGTACTCTTCGCAGCGGCTGAGTCAGTGTCGTCTGTTATTTTTCAGATGCGCTCTTATCAAACTACTGATATAAATCAATATAAACAGTAATGCACCATACTGTATTGCTTAAAGAATATTGATATGTAGTACAAACTCTATATACTGCCCAGCCCTATCTGTTGGTACAATTGCATTGGTTTAACAAACATCTACCTCTTCCTCCCCTGAAGAAACCCCTCCCACCTCCAGAACCTCCTCTGAAACCACCGGACCGTCTACCAGATTTGCCAGCTTCATCAACACGAATCATGCGGCCATCCACAGACTGCAACAAAAAAAATGGATTTTATGGTTAGAAAATCACTTTAGACCTCCACCCAGCTTGACTGGTGAACTTTCTGCAGTACACTATTAAAATGTAGTTGTTAGTACATATCTAGGTCAGTTTTCCAGGCCTAGAAATAAAGAAATGTATTTCCCTACAGGGTACTGATCTTACTTTTCCATTCATTGCAGCCATGGCATCCTTTGCATCCTCTGGATTTTCAAACGTCACAAAGCCGAAGCCTCTGGAACGGTCTGTCTCACGGTCCCGGATGACATCAACTGAAGAAACAAAAAAAGCATAATTAAGAATAAATCTGTGAAAAATTTTAAAGTGTGAAAAATAATCCTAATTTGAAAACGGCTTAAAACAAACCTTTGGCAATTGATCCATATTTGGAGAAAGACTCCTCCAAGGACTGCTCTGTGGTATCATAACTCAGACCACCGATGAAGAGCTTTCCCTCGTCAGACATGCTTGAATCACCTGCTGGAAATTGTTTATAAAAAGATAAATAACAAGACAAATATACATTTTAAATTAATTTTGCACGTTAAAAAATACAAAGTAACTTAAGGCCCGAAGAGACCAACTTAAAATGATTTACACGCGTCGTATTTTAAAGTGCGCAACAAGGAAACGCCATTTTCTACCCACCTTCACCGCGTGCTGCGGCCATTTTGCCACAAAGACACGTTTTATCAGATCAAACCCCTTTGAATTCTACGTTCTGATCTTCGTCGAGCTTAGTTTTTAAAGATTGCAAGGAATAATAACAATTCGTTATTACTTTCGCCTATTTTGTGAAAAGTAGGTCAGTAGAACTAGGCCACGCTGTGCTTTAGGGGAAACAAAGAAACATAAAACCCGACAGAATTAACTCAATTTATATACTGTATTTGAATAATTTCAAGTAAAACAGCTATTACAATGCAGAACGCAAATGTTTTTTTTTTAATCTTTAACATTTCTCCATAAACTAGAACATCAAAAACCGTATAAATAAAGTAACGAAGCTCCATTTCAAACTACACATAAATATAAAGCAACAGGAGAATAAATCGTTTCATTTTAGCCCAAAACCATTCGAAGAAGTGCAGTATTTCTTACCTCAGTTTATCTCGAACACACAAGAAAGATGTACGTTAACACGCGACGTTAACTGCGGCAGAATGGGAGCTTATCGAGAAAATGGCGCCTCTTTATAGGCTTCACGTGACTGCAGATCTCTGAGGGCGTGTTCTCATCGCGTACGCGCACGTACAGGCTTGTACGTGCATAAAGAATCGACTACCTTTGTCTTACTTCAATGCTGTGCTGTTTGCTTTTTTGCAATACAAGCCTAACTTTGTTAGTGTGCATTTTAAACCTCTTAAAGCGAGCTCTTACACAAAAACACGGTTTTAATTTATATCAAGATATTATCTTACGCAAGGGTCTTAGATTAATCGTTACAATTTCATAAGAAAATGTGCACAATTGTTTTTATATATTTGAATAAAACTAAGGTACTACACTGATATGTTTAAAAAATATCCTCAAACCTCTGGATATGTATGTGGATGTGCTATTGCAATTCTCGATTATAGGCTTATAGACTATATTTAGCCTACTGTACTTTGTAGGCTACTGTAGCTAGTAGGCCTAGGCTATTTGTATGTGACTTAAAAGATACTGTACGGTAAAAAAGTAGTGCTAGTTAAACTAAATGTAAACAAATGTCCGATTCAGTCAATACCAAATACAAAAAAAGTAATTAATTGATTTGACATAATCTGTGGCTATGATTTTTTATTTATTTATTTTTTGGTTACGTGAGAGGTTGACTATATCAACATAAGCTCGGAAGACAAGGTCCCTGAATGTATGTGCAGTGAAATCATTGTTTCACAATCTCAAACATTTACAAGAAACACTACATATATAAATATATATTTGTAATGATGAATCCACTCTAAACATTTACATTAAAATAAAGTTTCATTTTGAGCACACGGTTACGGCTGATTTTATTTGTATAGCCTTATAACCTGTTTTAACATCCTCTCTATTTACCAAAACGTATAAGTTTTTATATAATGTGTACACCAGAATAAAGATGTCATGAAATTCTACTTCACTGCAGATTCCCAGTAAAAGGGGTAAACAACATGGTTATTTCTTATTTTAAAAAAAGAAAGGTGAAAACAAATATTTGCATGTTTGTGCAAGAGCTAGATACTGAGAAATTAAAAAAATGTAAACCAATTTTGATCTCTACTTTAATAATTAAAATACAATCTCATAAAATGTGATTAATTATAAACTGGATATAGTGCTAATTTCATAAGCACGAGATGCATTAAATTCAGCTTTTACAGCCAAAATCAGCACAGATTCTACAAATAAGGTACTGGCATTGGTATCACTCCTTTATGGTTCATCAAATAATTTAATTGTGCTTTAAATACATCACTATCACCCATCTATTATGCTCCTCTTTAGCATTCTTTAAACAATGTGGCAGATTGAGGACCCCTGCAGGGCAGCGACGATGACCCCACCCAGGAACAGTTGGATGCAGACTATCAGGATGATTGAGGAGAGATGGTTCTCTCTGCAGGATAATCAGGTACTTCTAGATGTGCTAATGTAGGTCAATCAACTAAGGATTGTGCTGGCTCAAGTGAACCGACATTCTAATTAAACATCGCAAGCAAACAATAGAGGCCGACAATAATTATATAAGCTAATTTATGCACTCCTGTTATTTATGTCAGGATTCGTATGGTCATTGAACATGTGCAAATCTGTGGTTGGCAACAAAAGCACCTTATCCGCTCATGCAGAAAACTAAAAATAGCATCTCTCAGAATTGAGCAGTGACCTTGATTAAGATGCTTCTTCATCTACGAGGTAAGAGAATGCAAGCTAAAGCAAGGGTGAACCAGCAAGGTTATAAATATCGTACCCCCGGGACCTTGAGAACTGTCCTCCGCTTTAAACACCCACACATGCTCTTCCTGCACCTCACCACAACTTTCCATTTCTCGAACAAACCCTCCCCCTCCACTCAGCACGTCAGTACCTGATACGGCATTACATATCTAAAGCAATACTAACTTCAATTACTAGAATCGCAAAAAAATCAGGCTTTGTATTAGCCTACAATGCTGGTGTTGTGCCCAATTCTGTGTTCCTGTGGCTTGGTTGAGCATTGCGTTAGCAGTGCAAATGTTGTGTGTTCGATTCCCAGGCAACACACATACTGACAAAAATGCATAACCTGAATGTACTGTCAGTCGCTTTGGATAAAAGCGTCTGCTAAAAGCATAAATGTAAATTCTGACCCCTGACAAATTATTACCCCCCTAGTATTGATAGGTTTAGGCCATTGTAGATATCAGAAATCTATTGTTTTAATTGCAATTATCTATTTGACCAGTGGAGGGCAGTAATTGCATATATTGTAAAATATATCTGATGTCTTGTGCCTCTTATCAAGGAAGCTTCATCAGCATGTTGACTGTCTATATTTATATATATATATAGGGAGCAGATCATGCATTTATATTTACTTTAATTTTGTATTTGTATACACATACACAGTCTTATGTTGACTATATATTTTTATTATTTACTAATAATATGTATATAATAAAATATAATATTTATATATTTTAATAATAATATTTATATATTAAAATATTATTAATAAAACATTATATATAGTATTCTTTCTATTTTAAATAAAGATCTAAATATACATTTTAAATCAAATGTATAATATAAAATATATATTTATATATCGACTGTATATATTATTAATAGTGATTATTTAATTAATATAATACAGTCTTATTTATCTTATACGCACAATTGTATACACACAGGTGTGCGTGTGTGTATATATATAATATTATATCAACTAATATTAATAAATCAGTAAAGAAATATTATTAATATATACAGTCATGAATATATTCTATATTTTGATATCATATATTTTCTATTATAAACTATGTTTATATATATATGTGTGTGTGTGTGTATGTATATATATATATATATATATTATATATATGTGTGTGTGTGTGTGGTAGTTGACGTATCAATGTTTCCTATGGGGTGATGAAAAAATAAATAAAACAATACTTCTACAACCGAAGATAAACCTCTCTCATGCTATTTGTAACTCTAAGAATGAAGATACATTTTTCTTACGTTATTTGTAAAAAAAAAATCTACATTTTTGCTGTCACACCATAGGACACAGTCCGCATCTCAATAAATTAGAATGTTGTGGAAAAGTTAATTTATTCCAGTAATTAAACTCCAATTGTGAAACTTGTGTATTAAATAAATCCAATGCACACCGACTGAAGTATTTTAAGTCTTTGATTCTTTTAATTGTGATGATTTTGGCTCACATTTAACAAAAACCCACCAATAAGTAGTGTCTTACGCGGACATTTACTCAAACCTCATCGAGTCACCAGGTTAGCCAGTGAATGATTTTACTTCGTATTTGAAAGTAAACATCTTTCAATGTATATATTATGTCTTTATATTTAGAGTACTGAGTGCACTTTTCTGTCCAGCCATACAACTAGCCTGGCTTAGCTTTCGATAGCATCATCCGTAATTCATGATATATATGTATCACCTGCATCCACAATTGCCTTCTGTCCAGATATTTATTTTTACATGGCAAAGGAATGAATTTCACATTTGGGTTTTTACAAACATTATTGTGCACCCAACCACACAATAACTCTTTGGCATGTTGTAAGGTAAGTCCACTTCCTCGATCCAATACTGTATGGCGGTTTGTTTTCCCCTAAAAGTGGGCGTGAATCTGTTCAGAGATATTCTGTCCCAAATGGAACACTTGTGCAGTCTTACAATGGCCGCCGCATGCGCGTGTCCGTTAAGTCCACGAGACAGTATGGTGTCCCATTCCTCATTTTAGCGTTCAGAAAGGTGCCCGCGAGCACCCCCTTTACGGCCGTTATGTGCCTTCGATCCGCACTTCTGCAGAGCCTGCACTGGGGCGAGCTCCACAGCAGACTTCTACCCAACAGTCAAAGCGGTATTACGTCACGAAAGTGCGAACTCAGAGGAAGACCGCGAGGGTTTAGGGTGCCATTTGGGACAGGGCCTATGACGTTGGGCCGGTTGTGAGTATACTGTGGGGCCGTTGAATGCTTGAATCTGATTGGCTGACGATCGTTCTGAGGTGTGCAATTATTTTCAGGGAAACGCACGGCGAACGTAGTTCCAGGCAGCTCTCGAACGCATTAAAGTTCCGTATCACTTCGACAAATTATTTATGTTATTTCAAAGGTCTTACAACAGAAAAATAACCAAAAAAAACACAACGACACTGGCCAAACAAATAAATACAGTAAACATAAGGATAAAATCGATAGATCTTGTCCATGTTTTTGCCACAAAATTAAATTTTATTATGTATGGAAAGCACAAGCCTACTCTCTCTCCCGCTCTCGGTCTCTCCCTCACAGACACACATATAGTTTGCACACATCTTAACATAAGCGCTAATGAAGTTAGCACTACTCTGACTATTTTATCAGTAACATAGTTTAAGAACTTAAACACTACATGACTTTTCACAAGCAAGGTAACAACAACGTCGCTGTTCGTGAAGAAAATTAACTTAAAGTCTCATTGCTGCTGATCACTGACTCAAAGAGATAACATTAATCTCTCTCTCTCAGATCTCTGTCTCATAACTTAGTTATTAACTGTATCAACTGCATTAGTCTGCTATCAACGGCTTCATGTGTCACCAAAGTGCATCCCTGTTCTGCTCAAATACAACAGATAAGGAATATGAAATAATTATCCAAAAACAAAACCTTTATTCATACAAACTTTTTTCAGTCAACACACTCTATTAGGCTACTACAAAGTAAGTGCAAAATACTGCATCCCAGCACACATGACATGATGTCTCTCAGTATCTGGTTGACATGATTGTGCATGAATTGTGGTATAACTTTTGTGTCTGTGGTTAAAATAAGACGTTCATACACTGAGTAGTTGGTGACCTGATGTAATCATATTTTTTCTCTGCCATCTTGATGCTTATAATCAAATGGTGGTGTGTGTCATCATATCTGAATGGCATATGTAGGCTACAGATGTGTGTTCACTGCACAGACTCATTACTAGGCACGTTCGACTTTAAGCGGTGCTGTACAGTATGGTCAGTATATGACATCAAAGTATAGCGAGAGCGATAAGAGAGCAAATGGATCCTATGTTTTCGAATGGCTCTCACGGTACTTTGATGTCATACACTGACCATTCAGTACAGCACCGCTTAAAGTCGAACACGCCTATTGGCATGATTGAGAGCAAACGTGAGAAGTCATGGGCCTTGGGTGTGGCCAAGTAAAAAATGTAAAATCTCCAAAAAGAAAAATCAATAAAAGTCGCAGCAACAATGATAATGTAGCTAAATTTGGTGACAAAATCACCAAATTGGCAACACTGGAGGCATTGGATGAGCTGCGGAAGAAATAATCCTACTCACAATAATGATTGAAGTAGAAAAAAATGGAAAAACTCTGCTTCGCATCGTGACGACATCACCACCTCAGGTGTGCATTATTTTTTAACAAATATTGAAATATTAAATAAAATATAATAAAATAAAATGTACAGGACAGTATACTGTAGACTTAATAAATGATAATAAAAGCAGGAATGTGCAAGAAGAATGTGGAAAAAGGTTGTACAGGGTATATACATAGCAGCAATACGGATGGTGGAGAATAATGAATATCTTACTGATTATTAAATGGAGTCATGTTGAGGTTATGAGACTGAGTTTGAGTTTAGGAGCCTGATGGCCTGGGGGAACAAGCTCCCCCTAAGTCTCTCAGTTTTTGCCATCATTCTACAGAAGCGCTTGCCAGATGGCAGTAAAATGAAGAGACGGTTACCGGGGTGATTTGAGACCTTGATGATTTTAGCAGCTCTGCTTTTGCAGCGTTTGAGGTAGATGTCCTGCAGAGAGGGAAGAGCAGACCCTGAGATGCGCTCAGCTAAGCGCACAACTCTCTGCAGGGCTCTGTAGTCCTAACTGGAGCCGTTTTCATACCACACTGAGATGCATAATATAACCATTATTGTCCAAATAGCTGGCAACAAAAATGATTGCGCCCTAAGTGAACATGTCAAAACTGTGTCCAAAGTGTCAATATTTTGTAGGGATACCATTGTTATCTAGCACTGCCTTAATCCTCCTGGGCATGGAATTCACCAGAGCTGCAAAGGTTGTTGCTGACATCCTCTTCCACTCCTCCATAATGACATCACAGAGCTGCTGGATTTTAGACACATGGTGCTTCTCCACCTTCTGCTTGAGGATGCCCCACATTTGCTCAATAGTCTGGTGACATACTTGGTCACTCCATCACCTTCACCTTCAGCAGCAAGGCAGTTGTCATCTCGGCGGTGTGTTTGGGGTGGTTATGTTGGAAAACAGTTTCTGAAGGGAGGGTATCTTCTTCTGCTTCATAATGTCACAGCACATGTTGGAATCCATGTTTCCCTCAATGAACCGCAGCTCCCCAGTACCAGCAGTAGTTATGCAGCCCCAGACCATGATGCTACCACCACCATGCTTGACTATAGGCAAGGCACAATTTTCTTGGTACTCCTCACGAGGGCGTCGCCACACTGGACACCATCTGAGTCAAACAAGTTTACCTTAGACTCATCACAGCACAGGACATGCTCAAGTAATTCATGCTCTTGGCCAGGCTGTCTTCAGCAAACTGTTTGCAGGCTTTTTTGTAAGCCAGCTTCTGAAGAGGCTTCCTTCTGGGACGACGGCCATGCAAACCAACTTGTTGCAGTGTGTGGCGTATGGTCTGAGCACTGACAAGCTGACCCTCTGCAACCTCTAAAGTAATGCTGGCAACACTCATGCATCTGTTTTTTTGAAGCCAGCTTCTGCACCTGACGCACAGCACAATCGACACAATCAATTCTTTGATCGACCTTGTGAGGCCTGTTCCGAGTGAAACCCATCTTGGAAAATCTCTGTATGACCCTGGCCACTGTACTGTAACTCAGTTCCAGGCTGTTACCGAACTTCTTATAGCCTAGGACATCTTTGTGGAGAGCAACAATTCTAATTCTCAAATCTCTGAGAGTTCTTTGCCATGAGATGCCATGTTGAACATCTAGTGGTCAGTATGAGAGAATTGTACTCAAAGAACCAAATTTTAACTGCTCGAATACAAGATACACAAATGTGTATGGTCCTAGCTGACGATGTATAGCTGTTATCACTTAGGGTGTATCATGGCCGTAGAACTAGGGGGGGGGGACGCTAGGGATGTGACCCTACCAATATCCAGCCACTACCAAACTGTCCCTAGGAATAATTTTGATCAAATAATTAAATATATGTATATGTTTTTGTCATTTCAGACGCATCTGAAACGTCATCTCTTTGGAATCACCTAACAAGTTAAAGTAAATACGTTATAAAACTGCGCGCTCTCAAGGTCGCACATTTAATACATGTGCAAAATGTAGTTGCACACCGGAGAAGCACATCCGCGTTTAGAACTTGCACCCAATTCAAGACAGCAGTCCAATATAGTTCATATAAAAGCCCACTTCAGGAATGAACAAAGTTGCACAATGAGTTTGAAGTGGTGTTTGTTTGACAAAACAGAGCAAACGGAAAGAGTAAGCGTGATCTATGCCTATTATTAACTCCCTTTATAAAGCATAGCCTACGGACAGAAAGACAAACTTTGTACGGAAAGATTCACAACAATTCTGCCTAGGATAAAGTCATGAACATCAACAATAATTTGGGACAAATATAATGCCATTTTTTTTTATGTCCCTACCAATGTCAAAAGCAAACCTACGCCCTTGGGGTGTACTCAGTTTTGTTGCCAGCTGTTGAGTTAAATCTTTACTGGTATACAAGTGCACACTGACTACTCTAAAATATATCCAAGTTTAATTTCTATAGTATTGTCCCTTGAAAAGATATACTAAATTGATTGACGAAATGTGAGGGGTGTACTCACTTTTGTGAGATACTGTATATAGAGTGCATTGGTAGGATTTTGGCTGACATTTGTGTAAGCCCACATTTTGCAGCTTGTAAGGCGTGAGCTCTTGTTTTGTTTACAAGCTCAGTGTGGGGGTGGACGGCCGGTGGTTATTGCTTTTGTTGGTTGCACAGTAAGAGACTGTGCTGTGCTAGCGTACAAGCACAACCATATATCTTCATTCACACTGAAAACTTGGGTTACATAACATTCTGAGAATGAAATTTATGAGCTACAGTATTTGAGCATCACACTCATGGCACGGACTCCTATTGTACATCCATCAGAAAATTATTAAATCACCAGTGATTGCCACTGTTGTGCAATTTCTTGGAAAAAGCAAGGACATTGCAACTTTTACAGAATGTTCACTTCACAGATGTATCAGTGTTTGTGGAGGATGACTCATAGCTATGTCAGGTGAGGTTACATTTCAAACAGGACATTTTGATGCTGTCAAGTTTATGACCTGAACACCACCTGCAAAAGGAGGGCATAATTCTCACACATTATTATTGGATGCGTATGACTCATGACAATGTGTGCAATGTGTCACAAATGTAAATGTATATATATTCAGACATGCCTATGACTTACCGCTTGCTTTTAGTCCAAACTATATGTTCTATAAAAGCATTTAAAGTCTTCCCTTCTTGCTGTCAAGATCACATGCTGTGTTTTGTTACTGGTGTCCCTCTTAACCAGTGGTTTCTTGGTTCAACCAGCTTGTCCACCACTAACTAATGTTGGTCTTTTCAGCATATTTTATTAAAATGGTGCCTATGTTTGAATTCTTTTTTTTTTAAGAAAAGAAATGAACATATAATGAAGTATAAACAGTTACAACAATACACAATATAAATATATATTATATACAAATATATTGTACTATGTATTTCATATAAATACAAATATAAATACTTATTTATATATTTAAAAATAAAATGCAAATAAATGCAACAATATTCAATACAATAGTTTCAATAATTGAATGGATTATAAGTCAAATCTTTATATTTTTTATTCATATATATTTAATAACCCAAGAATATATATGTATTATAGTGTGTACATAATGTATGTATATATATATATATATATATATGTGTGTGTGTGTGTGTGCATGAGCATTTATGTATATAAGAATTTTATAAAAGAACATTACAAATAAATACAACATAAATATATTACATACGTCAGTATATATATATATATATATATATATATATATATATCAAAATAATGACAAATAAATAATAATTTTTTAATTGTATATATATATCACAAATAAATATAACTTTATTAATGAATGTACCCTCACTGGCCACTTTATTAGGTACACGTTGCTAGCACCGAGTTGGACCCCCTTTTGCCTTCAGAACTGCCTTAATTCTTCGTGGCATAGATTCAACAAGGTGTTGAAACATTCCTCAGAGATTTTGTTCCATATTGACATGATAACATCACACAGTAGCAGAAGATTTGTCGGCTGCACATCCATGATGTGAATCTCCCGTTCCACCACATCCCAAAACTGCTCTATTGGATTGAGATCTGGTGACTGTGGAGGCCATTTGAGTAAAGTGAACTCATTGTCATGTTCAAGAAACCAGTCTGAGATGATTTGAGTTTTGTGACATGGTGCATTATCCTGCTGGAAGTATCCATCAGAAGATACACTATAGTCATAAAGGGATGGACATGATCAGCAACAATACTCAGGTAGGCTGTGGCATTTAAACGATGCTCAAATTTGTACTAAGGGGTCCAAAGTGTGCCAATAATATATCCCCCTCACCATTACACCACCACCACCAGCCTGAACCGCTGAGACAAGGCAGGATGAATCAATGCTTTCATGTTCTTTACGCCAAATTCTAACCCTACCATCTGAATATCGCAGCAGAGACTGAGACTCATCAGACCAGTCAACGTTTTTCCAATCTTCTATTGTCCAATTTTGGTGAGCCTGTGTGAATTGTAGTCTCTGTTTCCTGTTCTTAGCTGACAGGAGCAGCACCCGGTGTGGTCTTCTGCTGCTGTAGCCCATCTGCTTCAGGGTTCGAAGTTTTGTGCGTTCAGAGATGGTATACTGCACACCTTGGTTGTAACGAGTGGTTATTTACTTCATATATATATATATATATATATATGTGTATGTGTGTGTGTGTGTGTCAGTTTCAAACCCCATAAACTAAAAAGCTGATCATATTACTTTAAAGAAGTGACCTCGTTTCACAGGATTACATAATCGTGATGTAACCACTGGCTCTGTAATAAGCCGTTGGATTGAAGCTATTAGCAATCGTATTCACCTCAGCAAAGTGTCCTTGATGGACAATGCCATGATATGGAATATTTGTCCACCGATTACACTCTTGTCCAGGTGTAACGCAGCAGTTGTGCGTCAGTCTTGCAGCCAAGCTCTAAATACCCTGCCATCCATGGAGAGGACAAGCTGTTCTGCATGAGCACAGGCTGTTTTGTCCCTCTCTAGCTGAACATCATGTCTACCCAATATCACTAAACGGCTACGAGAGGCCCTCTAGTACCACTGAAGAAGAGTATGTGCTGGCCTGTTGTCATAGAAACTGGCCATACCTGCCTAAGACTACGTTTACACTAGTGCGTTTTTGTTTTAAAACTCATAACTTTTGCTACGGTTACGCCTGTTGTTTACATTACTCCAGCGTTTTCAACCCTTTGAAAATGGAGATTTTTGAAAATGCAGCAGACCCCGATTTTGTTGAAAACTCACTGGTGGCGTATAACTATTTACACGTTTACATGCATATGTCCCCACAAGCTATACCATTTCTAGGCATAGGCAAGCTAGGCGGTGGCCTAGGGCACCACCAGCAGGAGGGGGCCCAATGAGCACACATACTGGAACTATATTTTAGCAGGGTTGTGATGAAGAATGGCACTGTCACCCTGAAATATGATTGCCACCCCCACTGGATCCCCCAACATCATTGGGCTAGAATACTGTCAATCTGACGATGCCTGTGTCATTGGATCAGAGTGGTGTCAATCGCTGCCTGATTGTTGCATGCAAAGTTTACATTTGGAGCACGCAACAACACCATTAGATCAATGGGCTCTGTCGGTGATTTGGCAAGGTTAGGCTTATTTTTTATAAATTTTTTTTGGCCATGCAACGAAGCTAAATTCAAAGGCCAATTTAAAATATTGGTATAGTAAAAAGTGCACACAATTATATTTTTTTTGTTTAGGAAGTATTTGTGGTAATCGAGAAATCATGTTGCGAAATTGGTCCAAAAGGTGTGTGTTTTTGCGCCAATGCATTGTTGAAGGATCAGTGTGTTGTTTAATATTCCCATATAAAACTTTAACAGCCAATTAAAAAATATTGGTATTGTAAAATACGCAATATAGATATATCACGAAATCAGTATATCCTTTATTAAACTGCAATTTAACAAAGTATTCTACAGTCTTAAAATTTGACGCATCCTTATGGAAGTGTCGAAATGCTGCATCGATTAATTAACTTCTAACAGCACTTTATTGGGAGCAGCTAATATGGATTTTGCCTAGGGCGTCAAAATGGCTAGAAACGGCCCTGCCCCCAAGATTAGTTATACCAGTAAATTCACCTTATGTGAATATTTTTTAGGTCCCATGATGAAACAAGCTTATAAATCATACAGAATGATTGAAAATGTAAAAATGCAGAAAGTTTTGAGTGATGCGTTGGTTTAGCGGTAGGGTTATAGAATATACAGGTGTATATTGTTATGTTTACTGTTACGTTTACATTTGCACTCTTTGCCATACATTTTCTAGAGTTAACTATTTGTTCCTATTCTGTTTAACTGAATCTGAATTGGCTAAAGCAAATAAATACATTTATTTTTAAACTGTAATTATTTACAACTATTATTTTGTAATTTATCACATTTGCTTTGAATGGTTAGTCAGTTTTAGAGCATTAAGAATGGGTGTCTCAACTGTACACCATATGGGTAAAATTGATACAGAAATGCACCTCACGTTTATGAGCTAATTGTGGAACATATAAACTACTTTTGGCTATTATCAATTTATGATAGTTTAGTACACAAGCAAAAGAAATATAAGAAAAATCACTTAATTTCAGCATCTAGTTTTTGTGTAGTGATGAAAAAGAAGAAAGTGTCTCTACTGTACTCAGTCTACCCCTAAATAAAGGAAATTATACTTTAGAAATCATAAATTAAAGTATATACAATTTTTTATCAAATAAATGCAGGCTTGGTGACTACTGACTTCTTGCAAAAATTAAAAATAAATGTATCCAATCTTTTGACCTATAACACTCCCCCCCATATTGCCCCTTTTTTTTACATTTGAGCCTCTGCCCCTGAGGAACTCTCTGCATGTCCCTGAGTACATAAATATGTAAATTTATTTGTAGTATTCTTAGCACGAAATGTATTTCAAATACAATTTGGTATGTTTATTTTTCACTAGGGCAGTAAAGTACATCTCACATTTATTACAATAAAATATCAATGGATTCACTTTCAGAACGATTTTTCAGCTCACGAACGATAAAAGCATCAACAGCCAATCAGATAAATGCATTAACGTGCCAAGTGATTAGCTTTTAATTAATAGAACATTACTGTATTTTGGTGTGTGTGAGCACAGAGGAGCAGAATAATAGCACAATAATTCTGAATAAAATATACATTCTGCAAAGATTTTTGTTGTTGGAAATTAAACGTGACACGTAGAATTTTAATCCCACATATAAGTGTATTTTTATGATAGCAGAAACTGCAAATCAAATATAAGCTTAATAAAGCCCCATATTGTCTCAAATTAGTTAAATGTATTTTTTTCACCAGTTAAAATGTATTTATTTAAATTTTTAATTCAGTGATTTTAACTTTAGTGAGTGCTTTAATACTTTAATAACCTGTTAGTCAGCACTCCCCATTTTGGGACTCAGTTGAAAAAGACCTACCTAACTTAAAATTATAACAGTTCCTGACACCAACAAAATGTTGGTGTCTTTGCAAAGAAGACCCTTTGGGCTTTACTATCCATTATCCAGAGTTGATAATGCTCAAAAAGATAAAAAGTTATAGAGACCGAAGTGAAGTGTACCTCACTTTGTACTCAAAAAATGTATTTGATATAAAAATACACGAAATAAGTCCTGGAGCAATCCAGAAAAGTAATGGTTGAAAGTCACATGTCTAATGAGTTTATATTCCAAATCTGAAGAAGATACCATGAAAAATGAGATTTTCCTATATATACCCCCCCACCCCCACACACATTTAAGGAAAAATATGTATTTACCAAATGTATTGAAGAGTTCTACAAACTAACTATTTTAGTTATTATACATACCACTGAATGTTTTTCAATTATACAATTATTATCTTAGACATCATATAAGTGATTTATTTGACCACAAAAAAATACAATAAGAATAATTTGAGTGATAAAAATAAATAAATAAAAAACATTGCTTTGTAGGTAGTGCATACTCACGTACATACTCTGATTGCCAGACATACACTGATATGGCCAGACATTCACACCGACTGCTGTTACTCAGGAATCACACACTGATGTGCGGGGTAATTCAGATTATAATCATACAGATATGGGCCATATAGTCCATAATAGCCGACCGGCATTCATAGCCCTCATCCAGTCAGAGTAATCACAGCTGATTATCAGCCACACAGATGCTAATCATACAGATACAGCCACATTCCCCACAAAACACACATACACATATATAAAAAATGTTGAGGTAAAAAAAGGTTTATTTTGTCCAAAAAGCCAATCTCTAAATTCCGCCCCCATCAGATGACAGATATGTCACAGCGTGCGTCACAGCCCTCGCGAGAGCGTGCCAGAATTCAAATAAACAATTTTCCACTTTTTTTTCGGGGATGGTCTGTGTGTAACACTGTATACTACAAACCCCAACCAACAATACAATACAAACAATAACTATCCCTGAAGAAAGGAGACGTAAACCAAGGAATATCCGTCCATATAACAACGTTATTGCTTTGTTGGACTAAAGTGCTCGATCTGATGTTGTTCCATGGACCCTTACTTCTCGAACTAAACCGGGATTTACAGCAGTGGATGCATTTGTGACTCAATATCACACGAAGCTGGTATGTACTGCTTTTTTATTATGGATGGTTTGATGTGCACTGCTTACACAAATTTAGCAAATACATTCCTTGTAAGCTTTCCATTGAAAAACAGCGATCTATCGTTGTTGATGCTTGAGGGTTAGACCTTCAGAATGATATATAGTTTGTCAAGATTAATTGTGTCCTGTTTAATTTAATATATTTGTAAACAATAATATGTGCAAACAAAGAGCGTTCAGAGTGCCAGCGTCCTTGTGCAGGTTAACAGGCAAATTCAGAGCAAATTTAGCAACTATGTAATTATGTTAAAATGTTTTCATATATCTTAAAAAAGATCATTAGCCTATTTGGGCGCAATACATTAAATACAGTTGGTTGTAGCCAATTTTTATTTATTTTATATTTTAAGGTGTATTTTTTGTATAGTTTTAATTTTGGACTAATGAGAAAGTCAACTAATTGTATGTGAGAGAGTCAGCGGTAATATTGATGCGTTCCTATTGGTCAGTTAGAGGAGCACTGCATAGCCTGGTTGTTAGCTGCAAATAATAAATCACCATAGTAACATAATTTAGCTTAATTTAACCTGCTTTCATGCAACTGAATCAGGGCTAAATTCAACCAGGATAACTGGAAAATCCCAGCTTACTCCCTTATCATGCTTTTGTGCAATACCCCTCGGGGAAACAGGCAGCTGGTGTGTCTTTCTTTATCCTGGGCCATACACAAACAACGCTCGTTGCCGTGGGCATGTACCGGCACTCGGTGATTGACGCATTTCCACTCCACCCTCCTTCCGCCGTCTCTAAATAAAGGCTATTACTCGAATCCCACAGGTCTCCATTCATTACAAGGTGAGTGCGCGGCTGACAGAAGACGCCGCTTCCTTGGCAACCAACAGACATGGCACATAGTCATAGTCCACGAGGAAATACTAAACAAATATGAAAGAATAGAGGAGGATAAACAATAGAGGGAAACATTTGAATCCCCATGTCAAACACAATTTGCTTTGAGTGAATAGAGGCATATGTACATGACTGACAGACGCTGATGGAAACCAACTTTGCCCATCAGCTCGAGCATTGCATATTATAATTTTGTTTGTGTTCATTGCTTTCCTGCAGGTTGTAAGACTAATTAGACTTTTACGAGCCAATTATACACTAGCTGATGCCAATGAAACATCTCTGTTTTCTTGTCTGCCCTCCTCTCTCTCGGTTTTCAGAGGGTTGCTGATCATTATGTTGATGGACGCAATATTAATCAAGTATTTACAGAAAGGCTTTCAAGGTGTGTGCATCTGAGAGAATGATAATATGATGAAAGCTGCTTTGATGTCAGGAGATGGTTGATAATTTACCTGAGGGCAGAGAGGGAAAGAAAAAACATTAAAATCCTGACAGAGAGGCATTTTAAAGATTCATATTCCTCACCTATGCTAAAACATGTCAAGAACATATACATGTCGGGTCATATTTCAACCCAAAATCAAAAGAAAGAAAAAGAGAAACTGTGCTTTTGCAGTTTTCTTATTCTCACTACTCATAATGCAACTAAAATGATTCTCATTAATGTAATGCAAATAATAAATAAATAGCAAATAATAAACTTGTATAGTAAAGTACTTCTAAATCATGTCAGTGTTTGTTAACCTTATAGTGCTGTATATATGACATAATGAGATTAAATGAATATGATTTAAAAAATCAAATACAAATATTTAATTCTAATTTCACCATAATGCACAGTGAGTTATTCATAATTTATGTTAGTATTTCAGAATCAGAATGAGCTTTATTGGCCAGGTATGTTTACACATACGAGGAATTTGTATAGTGACAGAAGCTCTCACAGTGCAACAGAATGACAGTGACTGAACACAGACAACATAATAACAATATAACGAATATTACAAATAGGCAATGTAAACATGGCAAAAACACAATATACAATACATACAATTATGTGTGAGGTCTGACATGTGCAAATTTTAAATAAAAATAAGTAAGTGTGGTGAATAAATAATTGTATAGTAGTGTTGTGTGTTCCATGTTTAATGTCAAGTGTTCATGAGATGGATTGCTTGGGGAAAGAAACTGTTCTCTGTGTCTGGTCGTTCTGGTGCTCCGAGCTGTGTAGCGTCGACCAGACGTAACGGTTCAAAGAGGGAGTGTGCTGGATGTGAGGGCTCCAGAGTGATTTTGTCAGCCCTTTTGCTCACTCTGGATAAATACAGTTCTTGGAGAGTGGGGAGGGTTGTACCAATGAATTTATTAATCTCATAATCATTACCATCATGATGCTAAAATATTTTGTTTACGGTTTTCACAATGGAAATAAAAACATATTTGCTAAATTGTTTTCATAAAATGTTTTTTTATTTTATTACTGAAACGCAAAGACAAATATCGAATTCTCATTACCATATTGCATATAAAGTAATAATACATTACTTAAAACTGTAAAGTATTTGTACATTTTGATGTCATTATGTAACACAAATAAAATAATATATTATTATATCAATTGTTAGTATGTGCTTAATAAATAATACAATCTTTGTATTAAAACATTTGTACTGTAATACAGAACAAAATAAAATAATAAACTCATTAATGTAATGAGAATAGTATGTTTAAATGTGCTTAATTGACATGAAATTTCACAATGCAAAAATCTTGTTCCAGAAAAAAGGCCTTGTTTTTCATTAAAAATTATTTCAAATTCTTTTCATCCTAAATTTGCAATGAAATGTCACCATGACCCGGTTTTATGTTTTCATGAGATTCACAGACTTGCATTGTCATTCAGGTGAACACACAAATATGCAATTATCTCTTTGTCACTTCAAACAGTTACACAATATTTACCATGTACCAAACCTGACTTGCTGACCATGTTTGGCAAACAGCATGAAGAAAGACATCAATGTGTTTCGGTTCTCTGGAAATGATTGAATGCATGCAAGACATTTTGAGAGAAATATAAATGGGCCTAGAATTATAAATAGACTCTGTCCTGATTTGATCTAACACCTTTTCTCTGATTTAGATAATTAGACTGTGTGAGTCATAATGTTGCACTGTCCCTTTGGATGAGCTGTCTGAGTGAAGAGGCATGTAGATGTGTGTGTGTGTGTGTGTGCATGTATCATATCTGTGTGGGCTCTAATGTGTGAGCTGGGGGAGAGAAAATGGTGTAAAATGAACAACCGCAAACAAGCCAAAAACGCAAAAAGCTTTTTATTTGTAGAGCTCGGAGGATCAAGTGCATTACGTACATCTGTATTTCTTGTTCATGTGTGAGTCCGCAGCCAAACAAATGCATGTGTATTGCACCAGCCCACGTGGGTGTGTGCCGTTTTAGTAGGAGCTGAATCGATAACCTGAGGGTAGGGAGTGGAGACGCACAAGGAAATGCAATTCTCTGGTCGCCCACCTCTTCCTGTCCCACCCCCTCACCAGCAGCCCACAGACCAGCTCAGCCTCTAAAAAACCTGTTTGATTGGGGGAGAGGAAATGAAACCAAACAAACATGTGATGAAATAAATAGACGGAGATGTGCAAAGGGACCATAAATCAAGGTAGGTTTGATGGGAAATGCAGGGTGACATGCATGCTGACACCTTGGCACAACAACACCGCCTTGTTTGCAAACCCTCCTGTATTGCCACCAATCCCAAATTCATTTCTGATTCACTGCCATTGTTCTGTGCACAATAAGATAATACGCTTGAGTCAGCACCCTGAGCCTGTGCCAAACGTCTGCTATGAATTTAATTTGTGCAACATAACAATGCTGCATCTTTGACCTGAAATGGTTGTAAGAGCCATTTTTGGTCTTTACTTAGAATTATGTATGTGTCTGTCAAGTAAGGGTCACTCTTGGATGATTATTCACAAAATATAGGTGGGAACCTTCCTTCAGGTAACAGGTGTTGCTAACAAGGTGCACACAGTTTTTTGACCGCTACGCTAGATTGTTTGTACCACGCTATACAAGTCGTTGTAAAGGTGATTGACTGGTGGATTTATTGACTGTTTGTTTGGATTCTTGCCTACATGGAAATGAAGACCAGTAGTGGTAAAATAAATCTACAGCAATGAGCATTTTAAACTCTTGTGTGGACATTCCAGTTAATGGTAATTCAAGAGTGCACATCCATTTACAAGCACCGCCCAGCATCCCTCAGCTACTTAAAGTATTAGACATGGTTGCTTACATTGGTGCTTCTCATGCATTTTGGATTGTGCCAAGATTTGTAAAATGAACCGACTTCCTGTGCTTCAAGTACTTTGTATAACTGTTTTGAGGAAATCACTAAGTAAGCATTTCTCAACTGGTGGGCCACATACATCTCACACATACAATCACATAAATTTTCATTTTCATTATTTCACTTTTAAAAGAGATGAGATGCTTCCTATGTATGACATCTATTCAATATCAAAATGAATGTATTTTGGTGCACATTCATCTTGCTGGAGCCAAATGTCAAAATCAACTTAATAATAATATATATACAATTAATTGTTAAAATGTAAGATTTATTACATTCTAATATGTATTACATTCTAATATATATATATATATACTCAGCCGGTCACTTTATTAGGTACACCAGTTCAATTGCTTGGTAACACAAATTGCTAATCAGCCAATCACATGGCAGCAACTCAATGCATTTGGGCATCTAGATGTGCTGAAGATGACTTGCTGGAGTTCAAACCGAGCACCAGAACGGGGAAGAAAGGGGATTTAAATGACTTTGAACATGGAATGGTTGTTGGTGCCAGACGCGCTGGTCTGAGTATTTCAGAAACTCCTGATCTACTGGGATTTTCACACACAACTATCTCTAGGGTTTACAGAGAATGGTCAGAAAAAGAGAAAATATCCAGTGAGCAGCAGTTGTGTGGATGAAAATGCCTTGTTGATGTCAGAGGTCAGAGGAGAATGGGCAGACTGGTCAGAGATGATAGAAAGGCAACAGTAACTCAAATAACCACTCGTTACAACCAAGGTGTGCAGAATACCATCTCTGAACACACAACACATCGAACCCTGAAGCAGATGAGGTACAGCAGCAGAAGACCACACCGGGTGTCGCTCCTGTCAGCTAAGAACAGGAAACAGAGGCTACAATTCACACAGACTCACCAAAAACGTTGCCTGGTCTGATGAGTCTCGATTTCTGCTGCGATATTCAGATGGTAGGGTCAGAATTTGGCATAAAGAACATGAAAGCATGGATCCATCCTGCCTTGTCTCAACGGTTCAGGCTGGTGGGGGTGGTGTAATGATGTGGGAGGTATTTTCTACCTGAGTAATAAAGTGGCCAGTGAGTGTGTGTGTGTGTGTATATATATATATATATATATATATATAAATAATATAATTATAAACACATACTGTACTGTGCATTGGACCACTAAAGTTCTCTAAGACCTTACAGTGGCAAAAACACACCAGTAGGGGTCTCCAACTGATCAGCTCACCTCTATAGGGCCTGAGAAAAGGACGACGGCCTCTTGAGTAGAATAGCTGATCCGGCAGAGGACTGCTGTCTAGGGCACGTTTTTCCCATGGTAAAGCCTTCAAACCGCATCGGATACCTCATACGGTAGCCCTCATTCCGGGAAAGACCAAACAGATGCCCTCCCCCTCAACCCCCTTCACCATACACTAGTCATTCCTTCATCTGCTCCCTTTGGACTCACACATGCCCATTCAACCTCCCACCCACTCACAAAGGAATGCTGGGAGAGGGGGGACCAGGAATACCATGCAAAAAGGCTGGAAGAAAATGACGATACAAGAAAAATAAAGACGGGACCAAAGAGGGGAAAAAATGCAGAAGAGGGGAAAAGGGAGTTTGAAGTCATGGAACAAATGCTAGATCCCCATTTTGTGCCTCATGCAGCACTCAAGCTTGTTTTGTCATGCGCTGAAATGGACCCTCAGGTCATGTTGCATGCCTTCACAGTGCACACACATGGGCTTTTGTCTGCAGATGGAAAACGGCTTCAGTGCACTCACTATCTGGAAAGAGAGTTCATCGTAAACAATATATGTTCACGAAGGCCAAGCGATGTATGCATTCAGAACATTCCTTTGATGTCAAGTGAGTCGTGAATCATTTCCAAACCAAGTATTGTGTTACGCCTCGAATGAACGTTTTACCTTGAGCAAACTTTGTAAACAGAAAATTAGGAGATAATCCACAACCATAAAAGCACTTCAAACTAACAAAAATATCACTTTTGCTACTGTGGTAAAGCATTTGTAAAATGCATCTAAGTCAGGGTTAATTTTCTTTAACCAAGGACCCCTTATATAAGCTCAGATTTTTCATGGACTCTGAATCCCACACATAATCACACTCACAGTCACCTAAAGCACATAATCAAAACAGTCTGCCCACACTGTCAATCAAAGCTTCAAAAAATTCCAACATTTCCAAACTTACAAATGTTTATTCAATCACTCCCTACACAATCTTGTCATTTACCCTACTTTTTTGCTTTCAACTAAAGTTGCAAGTTTCATTACTAAAGGGAATCCAGCAATTTATCTCAGGACTGACTGTGGTTCAAGGCTTACAACTCTTAAATTAACTATTATTTAAATGTCTAGGGAAAAAAATGAATGGGAAAAATAATTTAGGAACACAGGCAGAAATAGAGTCATTTTATTGTGAGATTATTTGAGCACTATGCACCCTTATTCCTGAAACATTGACTGGGGTTACCTTTAAAAATAGCATAATATATTAAGATTTGTGAATATTTGAATATTTCCTTCCACTTGGAGCTTCTTCACTTGTTTCAAGCATAAACCTTACTAAGTATTATTCTATAACAGCTATTCTTTCAGCCTTGTTATTGCAATGATTGAAATTCAGTTCTCATTGACATGCAGTACAACCTTTAAAAATCAGGAACTCTAATATATTAAGTAATTTGTGAATACTGTTGAATGATTTTCCGTCCACATACTAAGGAAGCTTCTTCACTTGTTTCAAGCATAAACCTCACTAAGTATTATTCTCTAACAGCTATTCTTTCAGCCTTGTTATTGCAATGACACACACACACACACACACACACACACGCACAAGCACACGCACGCACACACACACACACACACACACTTACTTAACTAACCTACACTCAGTTGGGTATAAGGGTTTGGCTTTGTGTGGGAGTTATTTGAACTCAGTCCACACAAGCTAGGGCAGGTGGTGTTGACAGAGGACATAATGACCCCTCTTTAGGCACAGGTGGCCTGGAGCAAGGCCTCTCCTCTCTGAGGTATCCTACAAAACAGAGGTGGAACATGCATGCATTACTATTTCAAGCGAAGTACAGACTGCTTTTGGATGTTCCATACTGACAGTAATCCATGCGGTGGGCAGGGTAGCACAACAACATTTTGTCCCTACATTCCTGCCTGTGAGCCAGTCAACATATAATTTAGCCCTATAAGGCAGTAATGAACATTCAACCAAAAGATTCAGTCATTATTTACTCACCCTCTTGTCGTTCCAAATCCTTACGGTTGTAAACATACTGTTATTGTTTCCCTGTGGAACACAAATGAAAATGTTAAAGTCATACTTCTCTTTAATGTGTTCTTGTGGCTAAGTGGTAGAGCATAGCAATAGCAGCGCAAAATGTTGTGGGTTCAACTCCCAGGGAACACACATAATGATAAAAAAATGTGTAGCCTGAATGCACTGTAAGTTGCTTTGGATAAAAGCATCTGCTAAATGCATAAATGTAAATGGAATGGAACATCGAACTTTGTTAAATTTTGTTGCCCCGCTAATGGTCTGTCACTCATGTTGTTACAAATCGCTAGCTGTCATTAAAATAACTTGTAATAGATTGTATGATGCAAATTTTTTGTCAGTGTGAACACCTCTTACTGGGAAAGAGTCAAGAACCTTTTAGTATGTAGCACAGGACATCAAAATAACCTTCAGCATTTTAGCATCATTAACACAAGACATCAAATAAGAATAATTTTTTAGTATTTTAACATCCTTATCAATTTGAACATTCTTAGCGCAAGATATCAACAAAACCTTTCAAATTTTAGCATCTTTATCAATTTGAACATTCTTAGCGCAATATATCAACAAAACCTTTCAAATTTTAGCATCTTTATCAATTTTAACATCCTTAGCGTAATATATCAACAACAACTTTCAAATTTTAGCATCTTTAGCAGAAGTTATAAAAAGCATCTTTAGCATCAGCATCTTTAACAAGAGACTCTAAAAGAACCTTGCAATAGCATTGCAGCATCTTTAGCACCCAAAGAAAATAACCTTTTGCATTTTAGGGTAATGTAGCCCTAAGCGCATCCAAAATCTTGTTTCACAGTTGTAATTATATTTGAAATACACACATCCACACTGAAAATCTCAAACCTGGAAATAAACTAAATTTACGATTCTGCACTATTTCTAGGTCACTAATCAAGTAAGCAAAATTGGGACACATTAATGTGCTGATAACATTTTTTATAAAAAATGTGTTAAATGAGAAAAATCCTAAAGGAATTTGCACGGTTAACTATGCTAATGTTCATTCATTAGTTTGAGTGCACTAATATCAGAGTAAGTGTAAGTTCACTGTCTTCTGTATCCTTATCGTCCTCCTTCCCTCTGCCAAGTTGGATTTTTACGGCTGCTTTAATACGACATAACGATGAATCAAAGCTAAGCTGGCAAAACACACGCTGAGCCCTTGATTAACATCAAGCACATAAATCCATGTTTCGAGAGAGCCTACTTTTCCCACTCACTTCATGCCTACTCAAACCGAAAGTGCCTTTAAGGACTGTACGCGTCTCTTTGGCGGAGGCCGGACGCCGTAGCCAGACGCTGGCTTTCAAAAAACAGGCACCGCCGGTTAACGAGGGGAGAGAGGGAGCAGCGCTCCGTTTAGAGCGGAGAACGCTGGGTGTAGGCGAGATGGTGGTGCATGGGTGTTTCTGCGCAAAGGGCAACGTCTGTGCGGAGCCGATTCAGCGGCCCTGAGCCTTGTCACCTTTGAGCCGGACGCTCACTGTGGCTGCCTCCCACTCCCCATTCACAACCCCCCTTGTTTTCACACTCCAACTCGGGCGTTGAATGTATGTGTCTGTACTTAACCGCCCCCAGAGAGGCTGCTGGAATAAGAATGTATGTCTGGCTGGGCGAGAGAAAACTGTATGGTTTAAATGTCTGATTGAACGTCAGGCGCTTACAATTGCTGTAATTGTTGCTGCATTTTAGCTTTAGGCCACTTGCACACTAAACTTTGTCGGTTTTTAAGCACCCAGGGGTTGGTTCATCTGAACCCTGCTATGCTTTGCAATTGACGTGAAAGTGATTTGCACAAATTTTTTTCCATCGCAATTTCACGGTCAACCTAATTCTACTCTCTCAAAGACGCTTGTATCTGGATAAATTGCCTTTGGAGAGCAGCTCACATTTCTTCTTGTTTCCACAAATTTGCAGTGTAAAGTTTTGGTGGTAAATCAAATGGCACAAAACTTGAATACCACTACTCTAACAGTGATATTCATGCTGTGATGCTGACATATCACGGATTGGATTGTAATATGAAAAGAGGTCTGCGGGGGAAGAGGGAGTGAGGCAGAACTGAGCACTTGTTCGGACCTACCAACTGAACCATGTGTGAAACTCTCACGTGTGTACAGCCTGTGGTTACACACTTGAGAAGGTCACGGCGTGGTTTCTGCATATTTAAAGGTGGCCCAATGACCTTCTAGTATAATGTTTTTAGTTCCCAAATCAGTTTTGCTTAAATATTACATTCCAATGGCAGGTTGTAAATAAAAAGGAGTTTGGGAAACATTGCACAATGGGAAGCAACCAAGAGTCAGGAGCAGTCAGAACTCTACGACCCTTTTTTTCTGAGCGTGAATTATGCAACAGGTCTGCAGTCAATGACATTTTAATGTGCTGACTGTCTTGGAGGCAGCACGCATGTGTATGTGATGGAAAAAGATGACCTTCTTGATAGGGGCACTGCTAATGCACGTTCTGCAATCCAGCTAGCTGCCAAAACTTGTCTATTTAAGCATTTTAATTAGTCTCAAATGTCTTAAAAATTAAAACCTGCTCATTTGAAAATATGTTGTCACTCAGAACTTTACAAAAACCAGCCAAACATAGACGCTCTGAACGACTTACCGTGATTAAACAAAAAGAATAAAGCAAGCTCCAAAATGTCATTTCACAAAGGCTGCTATTGTGTTGTGCACTCAGAAAGTCAAAGTGTCCTTTCTATCTTTAACTGCCTGACTTTCATTTTCAAGTTTGAAACCTTAAATGGAAAAATAGCAGTAAAAAGGAATTTTTTGTATGCTTAAATGTCATTCTTGAATTTGGTGAATGTGCACTTCCAGTACGACGTCCGTGCAAACACGGCACGTCAGCGTAAAAGAATGCAGGGGGTGCACGAGGCCCTGGGGATGAGGCCATGGGGCAAATATGTAGGAGGAAGTCTGTCAAACAGAAGAGGGGGTGTAGTGCCTGTGGGCAGAAAGAGAGAGCGAAGGGGGAGGAATGTGGAGGAGCAAAGAGGTAGCCTCAAAAGAAAGAAAGAAATGAGAGAAAGAAAAGAATCCAAGTAAAGGTTGAAGAAGAGGCCCTAATCTTCAAAAGCCAGAAGAGCAAGATATTTTATTATTCAGTTGCGGTGCCCTGCTGAAAACAATTAAAGGAGACCTTCAGTAGATCCCGGGTCAAGCCCTTTGCTGGCCATGATGCAGGAACTTGGGAAAATGCAGGCCAACATCCTGAAAAAGTACATGACCTTGAGCAAGAAAGCACCTGTTGGTCCATTCCAAATGCACTGGTTTAGACTTTATGGACAAATAGTGAGATCTTCATGGGAAGGTCAGAATCATGAACTTTGACAGTCGAGATTTTGTGTCAATTTTCGGATGTGAAGTCTACTCTGTTCCCTTGGCCTGGGATATTACAGTGTCTAATATTAGCTATAACTAGAACTTACTAGAACACAAATATGTAGCACACATATAGCAAATAACATAGGATTTCAAGTATACTCCATTTGAAAGCATGCACAAACAGAGGGGCTTAGAAAGTTTTATTCTTGTCCAATTTGCGCTATTTCTCTCACAGTTGTGTGACTGACTTAACCTCTTTGCACAAGCGATCACCAACATGGACATCTACTGTTGTTGCATCTCCAATAGTTTGTAGTCTTGTCTTCTCGGTTTCTTTTTCGACTGTGGAAAAACAGGCTGGGCCACCTGTGATTCCAGCTTGTGAAGCAACTGATTAGAGGAAGAAATTCAAGGACTATATGTGATATATGTGACTATAGTTGAGTGTTTAGAGCAGGGGTCGGCAACCTTTTCGGCATGACATGCCATTTTTATTTTTTCTGGTTAACCACTGTGCCAATACCCCCCCCCCCCCCCCCACCCTATGATCAAACATTTCTTGAACAACAGCTATACAGTGCGACCATACTGAACACCACTGTATGTGTGAGAGACAAGGCCAAGATATTAAATCCGTTCAGTTTAATCCCTGTTATATCTTAATTCACACACACCCACTCGCACACAAAGATCGGAGATCACATTCAGAAGCTCATAACTTATTTTCAGTGCTGCCACGCGACTTTTATTAATCAATACTGAATCTCCACTTTCTGTTTCTCAGCAATGAGGGGGTAAAATTGCTGTATTTTAAGTAACTAAACTCAGCTTCATTGTTTGTAGAGAGAGATGGATGCTTATTCTCACATCTCTCTCTCTCTCTCTCTCTCTCTCTCTCTCTCTGTCTCTTTAATTGTGAATGCTCATTTCACATATGTTTTATATTTGGATTACCTTTGCCATCATCTAAAACAATTTTTTAAAATATAATTTCAAGTAATAAAAATAGTAACAGTATATTTTAATAGTTTAATAGTTAATTTTAGTTAAGTATTATAACTTAACTAAATACATTTAGACAAAATAGTATAGAATTTTAATATTGGTAATTTTTTGGCTTATCTGTACTTTTAAAATCATTACCATTCTCAGGCAGCTATTTTCCAAACTATGGGTAGTATGATTGGCAGTGGCGAGTCAGAAGCAGAGCCAAGCCAGATCATAAAAAGAAAATCAAAAAAATGTGAGCGAGGCTTCAAACGAGTAAGAACTGAAAGTGTGCGAAAGGGTCAGTGCACCCTTGACGGCAACAGATCCGATTGTGTGCGTTTGTGAGTCATGGGTTGTGAAAGTTGTTGAGCTATAGCATTAGTCATCGTCAGGGAGTGAACGAGATCAGGGATGAACTTAGAGGGAAAGAAAGCATTAAACCCATTCGCCTTTCCTCCTGTGGTCTCGTGACAGGAAGATGTGAGGGGAGTTTTGCAACAGTCAAAGAGGAAATCAAAACAAAGGCTTAAAGGAAAGGTTGGCCTAAAAATGAAAATTCTGTCATCTCAAAATATTTTTGGGACATGAGGGTGAATATATAATGACATTATTTTAATTTTGGGTGAACTATCTCTTATGTGAAGAGTTATGTGAGTGGGTTGGATGTCTCATCCATCTGTGTTTCCATGTCCATTGCGTGTTCGTTCAGGACAGGCACAATTTGTTTGCGAGTATTTCACTGTGTGAGAGGGTGTAAATGCTTGCGGTCTGTCCAGTCCTGTTCAGGGGGATGACAGGATGTTCATGCAACTGCTGTGTGTGTGTGTGTGTGTGTGTGTGTGTGTGGGGGGGGGGTGGGGGGGGGGGTGTTATTCTGTTCTGTGTGGGTTATGGGTGTGGGTTGTGATTATAGTCTTCTTGTGCCAAGAACTCACAGCACTTCAGTCTGACAAAACAATAACAAACAGACACGCGGCAGATGCAGGCCGACTGATAGAAACATACCTCACACGCACAATTTTATTGCCTCATTCATGATAGTTCATATGTTAATAAGTGGTAACTCGAATATTAGACATGTTTAAGTGATTCAGTGTGAAAAATGCCTGATCGGAGTCATCCGCCATTGTGAATTTCCCAGATAACGCTTTTAGTCATGGCGCACTCCCACACCAAAACACCTTCATTAGAACAAATACCAGGAAGTACTTGACTGTTCATATATAATGTAGACACTGCATGAGAGACTCTTACTTTATCATTAATATGAATCAGCTTTCTAGCTTCAATCTTTTGCTTTAACTTCTAGCTGATGCCTGAGTGAGCTTTGTTGCTGTCTACTACCTACTTAGGCATCGTAACTGAGATGTTTCCTCATAAGTGAGTGATTTGGAATGCTCTATAGAAGAAGCAAATCCTTTTGGCTTGTAAATAGTGCTCTGGATAAGAGAGTCAGCTAACATTGAAAGTTAGCATGTTGCTAAGCTAATAACGTAATGATCAAATAAGTAGGCCCAGATAGAAAATGTAAATGTATTTCCTAGGCTGGTTTTTGTGGAAAGTCTGCAGAATTGATCTAAAAATTATTATTATTTGTAGCTGATAGCATTAATTCAAAATTAACACTTATTAAGTGAGTATACTATGGGGGTAATACACTCATATTTTCTAGCCAAAGGCATTCAAAATAAATTACATAAATGTGATTAATGTGTTCAGTTAGTAATACTATATGTGTGTGGTACACTTAATTAATATATTACATTTTGATTTTGATTTTAATGCTACATAATGTTAACATGAGTGTAGTAGTTTCACTTAATATATTAAGTAAATTGGATTAATGCTTTTTGAATTAACAGTGTAGTACTCTCCATTAATAAATTACATTTTATTAATTACTTTGTCTAATAATCACAGTGTAGTACTCTCATATAAAAAAATCTATATATTTGATGATTTAGCTGATTTTAGCTACAAATAAGTCTTTCACTTAATATACTAAATTAAACAAATATGTTAAATGTTTTCAATTCTACAAATAACATGACAGTGAAGTACCGCCACTTACTAAATTAAATTACATTTATTTATTATAAAAATTGTGATTTTTTTATTTGATTGAACTTTCATTCTGTACTTGATAATAATAATTAACAATTCTTTTGCTTTGTCTGTCATCTTTAACTTTTTTTTCAATAAGCATGCCACAGTGCAATCTGGGAGTGACTGTTCCGCAAAGACACGTAATGCTGCCTGATTCTTTGACCAAAATAGGTTACCTTACAAAAGACTGGTGCCTTAAATGTCTGTCTAGGCATGCAGCTAGATTTTGTAACAGAGCTAATATGTGTCGTAAGTACGTGTTTATTGTTTTGACAGGCTACTCAACAAGCTTGCATATCATCATTTGCAGCGTGTCCTGTTGCCTGTGAAAGAGCCATTACGTCGACAGGTGTCAAAGGACAACCACACCTACCGAAGTCTATTTCTGTCAAATTGCTTTTTCCTCAGTGTCGCCAAAGAATGTGTTGGCATCTCAATTTATTTAAGTCGCTAGTTTATTATATGGAATATGTTTCTGCATGCATGGGTACATTTCAAGCATAATTTGCCAACCCTTTGAGAATTCACCACGACGTAACAGCTGGCTAAATTAATTCCATGCATTTCACACTCTATTTTTTACGTCTATTTCCAAACTGTTCTGGATTCAGTGTGTCCCTGTGGTGAAGCGTTACTGGAAAAGATGCTTGGTCGTGACAGGACTTGCTGTAAGGGGCATGAGAGGGCCAATTCCTTGGGTTTGGTCATCATAGGGTAGATATTGAAAGGAACATGCTCTTCCTTTGAGTCACATAGACAGCAGTGTGGTCTGAATGTAATGCCATACTTTCTTATTGAGTCGCTGTTCTGTTTCCTGCTTCCCAAGTTCTTTGCATGTCGAGCATGCTGCGACATGCTCACCCCGAATGCGTTTACACCTTGGACAGATCTGGAAAAAAACAATGCTGATTAGTTTCCCAGAAATTTACTTGGAATATGATGTCATTGTAACTGAATGTGCAACGATGTACTTACTTCGGTTTCCTTGTCCCAAGATTTAGTGGCATAAACATATTTTTTCCCACATTTCATACGTCATTGGTTGTCTCAGTTTCGCAAGCTTAGCTTAGCCCAATTGCCAATTATTTTGACAGGTCCGGGGTTGTTTTTTTGGGAAAGCACAACTTTCCTCAACTCTCTGGGAAGTCCGGGATTGCACAGTTTCCTTTCTGCTGCGGTTAACACTATTTTTACGGAAAACTCTGCAGCTCAGCGGATTCTCTCAAACTTGAAACGGCATTTAGCCACAGATCAGTAGATTAATTACGGGTCTCTTCCCGGTGTTATGACGCCATTTTTTGATTCTGTCGCTCTCGTGTCCTGAATGCGGTTGTGACTTCAGCTGTTCAGTCATATATAGATATGTATTGAAGCAGATGTTTTAATTTGCCGAATAAATAAAACCTTTCAAGTCTCTCACCTGTAAGCAACTGCTGTCAGTCCCAAACAGTAACTGAGTGCAGCCATAATGTGCACTTCTATTGACTTTATCACTGCCCTGCAATTCTCTATCTTTTTTTCTTTAATATTAATTATTATTTTTATCTCTTTTCTTAGTTTATTGTTATTTTCTTTATTTAATTTATATTTTGTATTAATTATTTATTGTTATTTCCTTTTCTTTCTTTTCTTGTCATTATCTTTCTTTATTGTTATTTCCTTTATTTCCTTCTTTATTGTTGTTATTATTATTCATTTGTAAAGTATTAATTATGAGAAAACGTTTGAATAAAATAAAAAATGAATAGCAGCATTTATTGTTATTATATATTGATAGTTTAACTAAAGAATTCATCAACTGATGTTAAAATAATAAACAGATTAATTGAAAAATAATCGATAGATTAGTCGATTAATCGGCAAAATAATTGTTAGCTGCATCCCTACAGACATTTAAACGACAGAAGTGAACAAAATTAGTGAACAAGGTTTTATGCAAATAGTCAAAAGTCTGGCTTTGCGTAAGTACTAGTGAAAAATTCAGTGGATGCAGGATTAAGGGAAGTGGTACTTTATGCCGATTTTTGCACATCCTTTTTTTCTAAATGTCTGAGGTTTGACTAGAGAAGGGTTTCTTTTTCTCATGGTCACCATAAAGGGCAGATCTTCAACATTGTAATGCGTTGCCTAGATGCAGGGACATGCAGAGAGTTCCTCAGGGGCAGGGGCTCAAATGTAAAAAAGGAGCAATATCAGGTGGGATTTATAGGTCAAACGATTGGATACATTACTATTTTATATTTTTGCAAGGAGTCACTTAAAGTCATCAAGCATGCATTTATTTGATCAAATAAAATTGTAATATACTTTATTAATTTACTTTGCATTTTATGCAATGTTGAATTAGCAATGTTGAAAACCCGAGATACTTTTTTCAGGATTATTCGATGAATAAAAAGTCAAACAAGATCAGCATTTATTTAAAATACAAAGTTTGTAACAATATATACTACCTTTCAAAAGCTTGGGGTCAGTATTTTATCAAATTTTCAAAAGAAATACGTTTTATTCAGCAAGGATTTGTTAAATTGATAGAAACAGTGATTGTAAAGATTGATTAGAAAACTAACTCTAGTTAGTTTATTCTCTATTTTGAATAAATGCTGTTCTTTTAAACTTTTTTATTTATCAATGAACCCCAAAAAAGTATCACAGGCTCCAAAATGTATTAAAAAAAATAGCTGCGCAACAGTTTCCAACTGTTTCCAGGACCATGCATTGAAGAATGGAGTAATGATGCTGAAAATTCAGCTTTGAATCACAGAAAAAAATTATATTTTATTAAAATAGTCTATATTAAAATAGAAAAACATTCTTTTAAATTGTAATAATATTTCACAATGTTAGGCTACAGTTTTTCTGTATTTTTGATTAAATAAATGCTGGCTTGATGAACATAAGACATAATAAAGTCTTTTTTCGCCAGCCTACACTTCACATAATAGGCCTGTAGGCGGCACTTGGGCTTCATTAACTATGAGAGTTTCATGAAATAGTAAACAGTGTATGTTGTACATAAATATAAGGGAATTGAATAGCCTACTGATTACCATTATTGCAAGTTTTTCTTTTGTAGTCATTAGCATACATTTTCTCAGCAAAGTCATTTGATTTATAAAATGAGACAAACATTTGATCCAGATCGCTCTACAAATAAGCCCATCGGTCCCATGTAATTTTCAACCGATTTATGAATAAGAACGGAAAATAACCGCTCCACCTCACATATTGTCCAATGAAATTTGATCTTATTGACCCAAATCATGATTGGTTAGTGTAGCTACATGACTAATGGGTATTGACGAGTAATATTCTAAAATATGTAATATATGGATTTTTAATTAAATCGACACATAATTGACTATTGATAGAATTGTTTTTAAATATTGTTTGGTTTATTTTTTACTTTCGTTGACCCATGCACTCACTAAAAGAACCATATATGGTTCGAGAGCCTATATGGTTTCCGAAAACGTACGCAATCCATAGCAACGCCTCAGATTGACAAATATGTAAAGATAAACAGGATTTTTTGTTTACTGACCACAATATCATTGCATTTTGTCCGAGAGGGGCACTTTTGAATAATTTTGAAAAAGGGCAGGGGCTTGAGACCCCAAAGCCCCCCCCCCCCTCTGCACATGCCTGCCTAGATGTAACCTTTGAGCCTTTGAGTAGAAAGAAAAGTGGGAGAGCGAGGGATGGAGAAATGAATTGTTGACAGAGGAAGGACAACAGACTCAGCTTTCCCTCGGTGGATGGAATGATGGCTCAGCAGGATGAGTGGGTGTCAGAGTGGGATTAGAGCATCATCCATTTGTTCTCTTTTGTTTTTCCGCTCGCTCTCTATCCTTCCCCCTCTTTTTCCCATAAGTCTGTCCTGCTTTGTCTCTCTTAGGGGAATTAGGATTTTCCAAATAAACACAATGTTAACGTTTACGTCTGCCAGCGAGATGGAGTAGCGCTTCATTCACCTTGCATCGTCTTTCCTTGGGTTGTGCAGACAGGCTATTAAACAAGATCGCAGATTCTTCATGTGTGTACAAATGGAAAACCGAACCCTGCGTTGACAGACTACACAAACACACGTTCAAAACAGTGTAGGATCAAATTAATTTAACTAATGTTTCTTCGTAGGTGTAAACCAAAGCTATAATTCAACTCAGACCATGGACCACAGAACATCAATGTGGTTCAAAAAAAGGCTGTAATATCATTATGAACGATCTTTTAGGCCATTCATTGTTGTTACTGGCACTATGTTGTTACTTTACAATAACGTTCCAGAGGTGTTTTCATGAGTCATAATACAACTACAGCATTCCAGACCAAAGATTTACCACTTCTAAGAGCGCAGTCCAAACAGAGTATTAAAGTGGACAAAAATTGTACAAAAATATTACAGTAAAAAGTTAAACAGTAAATGAAATTATGAGAACTATAATATATTTTTAAATTCTAATTTTTGTTACATTATACTTAACTGATTCATACCATAATTTTGGTCTCATAAGTCTCATATTTTCTCTTTGACGTTCTGATGTTGGTGTGCACAGATTGATATCATTGTTTCCGTGTAATGGGTTGATACTCCATTTTTAGACAGTCTATCATTTGTTTTGTCCTGCATGGGTGACTGTATGAGCATGGTATCTGACAAATAATGAAACACTCACAAGAATACTGACTGTAAGCAAAAAAAGTATTAAATCCACCACAACTTATTTAACTCTATATAACTATTCCACCAGAAAAATTATACTTAGTATATTGAACAGCTATCCAGTCTTGTGTCTCAAATGATCAAGTCTTGAAAGTTAAGTTGTGTTCTTGCTAGGCCTCAAAATATGAGAAATAGTATGGAGTATAATCATGGTAATATTTGCATTTTGTATACAAATGTCTACTTTCACATTAAGAACAATTAAGGATTATTAAATATTTTTAAAATATTGAATTCAATTAACCCCAGTTGGGTCCAAAGCATCTGAGACCACACTGAAAATCTGAGATTTGAAGTTTTTTGAGGAACAAAATAACAGACTTTAGCTTGTTCTCACGCACACGTCGTGTCAGAGCCGCGCACGACTTGCCCCCGCACCAGCCCTTAGCTCTGAGCGTTCGAGGAGTAAGAAAGCATTGATTTCTTTGCTATCAGTCAGAGAAAAGCCGTTTTCTTGCTGAAAACTAAAAGTGAATTATTTATTACCTCATTCAATTTTTATTGCACTCTCCTGGTGGAAAAATAATGCTTCCTCAATTAGATGGTCTCTCCCCCACTATCCTGCTATCGTGCCTCTTTCTGCCGTGGGCCCGCTCTCCAACTCTCCTCTGGGTGGTTAAATGTGGACAGAGCCTGAGTGTCGGAAGTCATGGAGTGTGACAAAGAGCCACACATGGAGAGGAGAATTAGATCATGTAATCTGAACTGCTGGCACTGGTGTAACTATAACTAACTGTATTACACACTGGCCATCTGTAGCTATTATGTTCTAGTGCTTGATACTGTACTAATGTCTAAACAGAAAATGAAAAATGGCATTTGGAAGAGCAGGTTTATGGCCATAAACAATTATACAACAGTTAGTTCCAGTCCTCTGATTTGATTGGCAAAGCAGCGATCCAAGAGTACTACATTTATATGAGAAATATTTTGGGTTGAATTCAATCGACAGCATCTGGGGCATTTTAATTAACATAACAATTTGCAGGAT